>VWZN01016963.1:393296-428039 GCA_013396955.1 Regulus satrapa | reverse complement strand
CGCTACAGCCCCGACGACATCGTCAGCTACCTCCGCGCCCACATCCTGGAGGGCGCCGAGGCCCGCAGCCTGGTCAAGGGAGACTTGTTCGGCAGTCCCAGGGTGCGTGAGGGGGGCGCGGGGCGGTCCGTGCCCCGCTGGCTGCCGCGTGGGACGGAGGCGCTGCCCCCGCCTGAGGGACCGCGGGCTCGCTGGGACGGGGTTGGGGTGGGCTCGGAGGAGGCTCCGGGCTCTCCTCGCCAGGGAGCGCGGCGGTGTCGCTGGTAGCACACGGCCTGTCTGCCCCCGTTCTGTGGGAACTGGGTAAAAATAGCCACGGTGACTAGTTCCGATATGTTTCCGGATCCATTTAGTGCTTTTAAACCAAGCCCTGCTTTTAAACCTCTCTCTGCTTCACCCCCTCTTCATCGCTCTGAGCATTTAGTGTCCTCGGCAGAAGAAAAGTGCCTTTATAGCAGAATTGATGGCTCCGAGTGGCTCCTGGTGCTGTTATTGCTTCTGTTTGAGCCTGCGGTGGGAAGGGTCTGGCCCTGCCTGTTTAGGTGGTTTTTAAGAAGCAGAATTGACCACGGATTAGTGCTATAAATGAATAACTGTTTGGCTTGTAAGTGTTTTTGGGTTTTTTTTTCTGGTTTTTTTTTTTTCTCCCTTCCTTTTGACAATCTAATGAAGGGCACTCGTTTCTCCAGGATTATAACGTCAGTGAGTTTTTTAGGTTTTTGGCGTTGCTTGGTTCAGGAACTGCTCAGCAAGCAGCAGTGTAGTGTAAACCAATGCCTGGCATACAGTCAGGGCTGTAATGACCCGAGCTGACTGCTGCCCATTAAAGCTGAATTATCAGCAATTGATGCTTGAACTGCAAAGTGTTGGAAAGTGAGGCTTGGTCGTCGTGGTGGCTCGGTGAAATCAGCCTTCATGTGTTAAAAGCTGAATGTTTTCGTGGCCTGGTCTGGGAGCCCCGAGTAATCCAACACAGGGACACTGATTCATGTCCTCTCTTCCTGCAGCTTGACGTTTTACACCTGGTTTACCTGAGGATCCTGCAGAAAGTGTGTGGGATCCGACTGGAGCACGCCTACATGGTAGGGCTGCCTGGGGCAGGGGTGGTGGCATGTGGAAGGAAAAGAATGTTGGATTTACCTGTTCTTTGGGCTGCCAAGGGTGCCAGAATTGTCCGTAAGGTCCAAGAGGGACCGGACAAGCTTTTAGAGGGACACCATGCCTTAAAAATCCATTCTGGGCTCCTGCCTTTGGCCATGGCTGGAGGAGGTTGGGCTGGTCTGGAAGGAATGCAAGCATTGCTTCTGGTGTTTGATCATCTCCACTCCTCCATTAACCGAGAGGAAAGTGAGGAGAGGCTGATACCTAAATCGACTAACAGTTAATTTCTCTACTGTCTCTGTTAGGCAAAAACTCGTCCTTGAAAGTGAGAATAAATGGTTTTGTCTCATGGCCTTCCTGGATAAACTCTAAAGGGGAGGCTATTATGTGCACAAGGTAACTGTTCTTCAGTGAGACCAGCTGCCATGCCTTGCTGGGAGGTTTAAAATGGCAGAGAAAGGGGACAGTGTGCCACTTCTGACTATTCTCCTCCTGACTTCTTCATGAAGCAGTTGAGTGTGTCAATTTTGGGGCGTTTAAAGAAGGAGCTTCTTCCTCGTAGCTGTATCATGCAGGGATTGTTGTGCTGCACAAGTTATGAACAAATTAAAACAGAGTTTAGATTGCGTTCCAGAGTTTGTAATCTTGCTGCTTTAGGTATTACTGTATTTTTATGTCTTTTCAAGCTAAAGTTGACCCTTAAAATAGTGTGCTGATTAACTTGATGACATTTTTCAGCCTTTAATATACGTTCCCTTTGGATGGGAAGATCATCCTCAGCGTTTTTAACATATCAGAATCATGCTGTGGAAAACGCTGCCTAATTTTTGTTTCAGGTATTTTCTAATTCTGCTCTCTGACTCTTTTTGCTCTTCAGATGCCACTCAACGTTGACATAGTGTACCCACAGATCCACGAAGGCTTTCTCCCTGTCTGCAACTTGTATATTCACATGTAAGTAGAAGAAGCTTGTGCCCTCTGGGATGAGAGGGCAAGATCTGTTTTGTAGCAGGTACAGGACAAGAACTGGGCCTCGGTCGCAGAGCCTGAGGCTGTGTTGTGTTTTCCTTGCAGGGAGCGCTTGCTGCCCATGTGCCGCATTAATGACTTTCAAATCGCCGATGTTTTAAACCCAAGTAAGCAAGTGCCTTGTAACCCTTGTGTTTCCTGGGGTGCTGGGGGTTACTCCAGGTGCTTCTTCTCCTTGGCCTTAGCCAGATGGGCATCTGGTGTGGAGAGGTGTCCTTGGCTTCCTGCTGCTCCTCTGACCCTTAAACGAGCTCTGATTCCTTGTGTGGTGCAGGTCAGTAACTGAGGACAGTTTTGAGTGCTGTGAATCTGTTGAGCTGCTGGTCTGGAGATGGGCTGTGACATAATTATAACAAGTGTAATTATAGATGGGGATGAAAATTACTCTGACAGCTCTGGAATGCTTTAGGAGTTCTTATGCCTTTGCTTCACTCCTTTCAATTCCTAATTGTGGTGATTCTGCCACAACACAGACAACTTGGAAAAGGCTGCTCTGATCACTTCTGGATCTGTCTTGTCTAAGACATTCAAAGCTTTTGTAATCATCTTTCAGAAAGCTTGTTTGGAATAAAACCAAGAAGTCCCTGCAGTTGAAATTGTTGCCTTCAGTTTGGCTGATGGTTGCAGAGAGGTTCTCTCTTCAGAGCTGTAGTTCATGACTGATGCTGTTTCTCCCTGGCTTTTGTTTGAATGAGAGGCCATGTGTTAACAGCCTTTTCTCCCAGGTGCCATTATTCACTTGTCAAATTGCACAGAATTACTAAGTGTGGTAACCAGCTTGGTGCTAGTTTTTGTGTAGTCTGAAATCTTTGCAAGCTGCGTGGGGGAAGAGGAGCTAATTTGGATTGTGTTTTTGCTATTTCTGTCACCTCTGAATTACTCTTGCCCCAGCTTTTCTGAAGCTACTGCAGTGTTTTTGGAGAGCAGCTCAGTGAGCTCTTGCAATTCCTGTTTCAGAGACAAAGAGGACTGTTCGCTTCTTGAGTGGCATCCTCAACTTCGTGAACTTCAGGGAATTCCGGCGTGAGGTCTACTTGGAGCTGCAGCTGAGCTATGTAAGATTGGGTGCTGCTTTATTCCAGGTGATATAAAAGTAGAATTGATGTTAACCTAGAACTAGGAGCATGAAAGCTGTGCTTTAACTTCAGGTTTGTGTAACGCCTTGGGATGTTAACTGTAGCCAAGTAATTCAGGAAGGCTGCCGATTTTAACTCGGGTTATTACTGTAAGGGTTTGTTTTCTTTCTTCTCAATAACTCATTGGATACTTTCACTTGGTAAGTGAAGGGTTGACACCTTGTATCGTTTTGAGAAAAATTGGGTGCAACAGTTGTAAGTGGCTTCTTTTCTGAGTGCCTCAGTGTCTCGGGGTGGTGCGATTCATGTGGAATAATGATGAACAAGGCTCTAATAGAAGCCCAGAGAGAAGCCACACTTCTCTAAAATTAAATCTTCAACTTGCAGAAATCAGCTATGGAGAAAAACCAACACCTGGAGGCCGTGAATCGGGAGGCAGTACTGAAGCTGGAGAAACTGAAGTGAGTGTGAGGAGTAAGCACTGTGAGATGCACTGCTTGCCTGTCCTGTTCAGGCTGGATCCGTGGGCCAGCTCTGTGAGGCTCAACAAGGCTGAGAGCAGAGCCCCATTCTTGGGTCATAATAACTTGGTTCAGTGCTACAGACTTGGGGAAGAGGGGCTGGAATGTGGCCCGGCAGAAAAGGACCTGGGGGTGCTGGTTGACAGTGGCTGAACAAGATCCAGCAGTGTGCCCAGATCCAATGGCACCTGGCCTGTATTGGCAAGTGTGGCCAGCAGGGTCAGGGCAGTGACCATCCATCCCCCTGTGCCTGCTGAGGCCCCATCCTGAGCTCTGTCTCCAGTTCTGGGACGCTGGCTGTGTCCAGAACAGTGCAATGAAGCTGGGGAGGGTCTGGAGCACAAGAGGGAGAGCTGGGGGTGTTTATTCTCTGCTGGCAGAGAAAAAACCCAAACTCTTACGGTGTATGGTTGTGTTGAGGGAATGCTGTAGTGGTACGAGGGGAACTAGGTGGAAACTTTTAGCTCTTAGTTAGCTTTTAGTGATGTGTCTTTATCCCTTCAACAGCTGGAAGAAGTCCATCTTTAACTTAATAGATGAGTGAAGTTGTATTCCTTAGTTTATTTGACGTGTTTTGTCACAATCTCTGTTTCAGGCCATTTAGCCCTACTGCCTATGTCTTTGCACCATTAAGTTTTGTTTTTGCTTGTGGATAATAGGGTGAAGAAATGGCTGGTTTTCAAGAGAGCTTTCAGAACAAAGTGTTTTTGGTGGTTTTTTTTGCTTTTTTTCTGACAGCTTCTCTTGGTGTGTGCCACACAGGGGGTGCTCTAGCTGGGATAGGTCTGCACTAATATAAGCTATTTGTATGAAAGGTAATATGCAAATTTCTTAAATGCAAGTCACCACCAGAATTGGTAGGTGTTGTACTTTCATGCCTTGCTTAACGTGATCTTTTAACTTTGTCCTCTGTTTTTTCCACTTCTTGCCAAAATAGCTCTTTAGGTTATGCTTCAGCTGCAAAATCTTACGAGCAAAGGAAAGTAAGATATATTAATTTGAGCCTGTCTTGCTCTGATTGCTACAGTTACTGGCTGTAAACTCTGTGGAGACAGTGAATGTTTTATCCACTGTACTCTGACTGCACTGTAATGATGCTGAAACTGCCCAATCTCTTTATTTTTTCCCTCAGCACGGTCCCAGCTGAACACGAGTCGGAGATCAAGCAGCTCACAGAGAGCATCCGGGACCTGGAGCAGCTGCTGAGGCAGGACTATCGTCGGAAACAAGTAGGATCTTGTTCTGCATCTCTCTCAAAAGCTGCTGTGGGTTCCTCACTTCTCTTGATTTTATACCCTTCCCTCTTACTCAGTGGGTAAAAGGGACTTTCCTGATTTAAAGCAATCGCCATTTTAGCAAAATGCTATTGGACCTCTCTTTGTTTCACTGTAAGGAATGTGAAATGTGCTTTAGATCAGACTTGGAAAATACCAAAGTACAGTTGACTCTTTCTACAATGACTTGGGAGATGCACATCACACTTCCAACCACAGGGATGTTCCTCTGTTTTCCTTTTGAATTCAAAGAATGGGAACTAGAGGTGAGCCGAGGCCAGAAGTGAGGCCTAAGAAGGGTCACCCAAGGGATGTCTGGCAAAAAGACTCGGGTTAATTGCAAGGGTAACTTTTCAGCAGTGGAAAGTTGCTTCTCAGGTCTCATAGATAACCTTCTTAGCTCCTTTGGGAGAAAGAAAATAATAATCTCTGGTCAGGATTTTTTTGTTTTGTCACGTCTCTGTTATTAGCATTAGTAACCTTGTGTTTGACTATTATTTGGGACCTTATATTAAATTATATTTTCCCTGAAGAACAGAGCCCCTGACAAAGAAAGTTTTGGGGGATATAGTAGCTGCCAGGGTCAATGAGATTAGGGATAGCCAGTCACTTATCCCTCTTCCTATTTATCCACTGCTGGCTGCATCCCATGTGCTTCCAGTGGCTTTGGTGACAATATCCTCCTTTCCTATCTTTGAAACCTCACAGACTGTAATTTTGTCAGCTGGTTATGGCATTCCAAAGGACCCATAAATGGCATTTCTCCTGTGGGCAGGTCACAGCTGCAGAGATGCTTGTTGAAAGCTTGGTGCTTTTTTAAAAAGTTATTTTTGAATTTTTTTATAGACAGCTTTGCAAGAAGTGACTTCTCAAAAGAAGACTGATATTGCCGAGAGAACCCAAAAACTGGTGAGTACACCTCTGTGTGGGTCCTGGCTGCAGCTTCCAGCTCAGATCAACTGAGAGATCATCTCTCTTTCTGGGATCAGATTATTCTTGGAACTGAGCCTCTCAAAATCTGGACCCCTGTGGTGCTGTGGGTTTGCCTTGCATGGATAGAGGGGGGCTAATGAGGCAAACCAGGAGGTTCTGAGAGGCCACACAGGAAACTTGTTGCTCTTCTCCCAGGGTGATAGAGCTGGCTCTGGAATGCTGCAGTCACTGCCTCAGTGTCCCTGGGTCAGGAATTCTGAGGGAGAGAGCTGCTGGCAATATGCCAGGCTGGATGGGGCTTGGAGCAGTGGGAGGCGTCCCTGCCCGTGGCAGGGGGCTGGAACAAGATGATCCTTCCCAACTCAAACCCTTCTAGGATTAGCTGGCAGACTCTTTGTGGGAAATACCACTTAACTGCTGCTCCTGTGCACCCCTGTAAGGAAATCTGGGAAGCAAAATGGGCTGTTAATTGCTTTGATTTGCAATGGTAGTGCTGTTTAGGAGAATTTGTTTATTAGAACTTCTTAATGAGGAATGGCTACAACACACCAAAGAACCTGTCTAGTCATAGGAGCAGGGCAAACTTTGTTACACAATTCCTCTTTGTTCCCCTAATCACTAATATTGAAAGTGTTTGTGTTTTTAACTAGAATGAGTGTAAAGTGTCCATAGCTACTTTGAAAGAAGAACAAGAGCAGCTGAAATCCAAAATTGTGGAGAGTCCAGAAGAAATGAAAAATTACAATGAGCAGATGAAAGAGTCTATTAAGAAATTGAAGAAGTCTAAGGTGAGGCTTTCCTCTGTCCACATGAGGAGGTATTCTGTTAGAAACAGCATGTTTTACTGGACTGCCATCATGTAGAACTGCTTCTTGAGTGATTGTAAAACACCAGCAGGACGGTGGTTAGTCTGAAATGAAATCACAGCCTCAGAAAATTGAAGGTTTGAGGTAGAGGTGGTGGTTTATTTTTGATGGGCTTTTTTTTCCTTTTGAAAAGCAAGATTGCAGTCATTTGTGAAACCAGGTGTTGAACTCTTGAATCTATACCTGTTCGGCTATTTGCTCTCCAGAGGAGACAATATTTTGTCGGCTCCCAAATACCTTTGGATTTAGAACATGTGCTTTGTAGTGCTTCTGTTGTCATTCACTGTTTTGGAATCAGTGGCTGTCTTCAGTGGTATGCTGAACACCGAGTTCCCTCCTAGCTTTCTGGGTTTTTTATTTATAATATCCACTCACTTTTGTGGTTTGTGATTGCTCATACATCAGTGAAATTTGCACCTTGCCTCTGAAAGTATTCTTGTTCCAAATGTGTAAACTCAATTGCTGTAATTTCAGGTACAAAGCTTTGCATAACTTGTTTTACCAGCATAGAATTTCTTCACTGTACAGCTGCTTTTTCCTTTTTTTCTTTTTTTTTTCTCTCTGAAAGTTCTTTTAAAGCTGATTACTGATTAATTTGGTATAAAACACTTCTATATCACCTTTATTTCCGTGCTTCCAAATTCTTTAAAATATTTTTTTTACAAAGTGTAGACTTCATTTCACTAACTCTTAAATGTTACTTCTAATGTCTTTAAACAATGAGGGGAAGGTTCAAAGTTCAACATGCTTTAAATCTGTATAAAAGAACTCTAAAGCTTTTTGATAGTCTTTTTCTCTCCTTAAAGGAAGAAGTCATTGTGAAATATGAAGGTTATAGAGATGCAGTTGAGGTTCTGCCATCGTGCCAAGTGGAAGTGCAGTTATACCAAAAGAAGATGGAGTTACAGGGGGAAAATGTGGAGAGACTGGCCAGTGTATCATCAGAGGTTTGTCTTATCCAGATTATATCCTGTTAGGGAGAATTTGCTGCCTAAGCATTGTTCTCCTCTTTCCTCTTCACTGTAAAGAATGACATTTTGAAGTTTCCACATTCTTTCTTAAAAATGTCAGTAAAACATTGCAGCTGCTTTGCTGGGTGGCACTAGCTAATGTTCTATGCAGTGGCTGTTGACCACTTTGAATAGTCAAAGCCTTTGTTGCCATAGAAACCTGACCTAAAATAGTTGGAACTGTCTTGGGGTTGTTGGTAGGAAATGATGGGGAAAAAAAAAAGGTGAAATCGAGTTTCCACTGCCTTCAGAGTGGAAACTAAGAACAAAAAATTGTTACTTCAGGAAGAGTCACGTCTTAAATGCCTTTAACTTTATTGCTATTACTGAGCCAGACGTTCTCTGAAATGTTTGTCACAATACAGACCCTTGCTTATTTGCTGCTAGGTTTTGGGAAAATGCAGTTGTTAGGAGCAATTGAAAAATGGTAAGGAATCTTTTTTGGGTATTAGTATAGCATGTGCTCAAACTACCCTTAGCAAAAAGCTGTAGCAGGAATCACAGTCACTTCTGAAAGCCATCCTAAGGGATGGGGGTCTTGTCCATTTGGATGTATTTATAATCAGATGAAAAGCAGTGAGCTGGGAGAGGGAGTTGGCAGGCAGATCTCCAACAAGCAATTGTGATCTTAGCACATTTCCTACAGGGTATGCTGTCTCGATCATTTCCCCCTCTCCCCATTTAATTCATTTCTATTTTGTTCTCTTTCTGCTACTCTAGGTCAGAAATCTGGAGGACCAGCTTGAGAGTGTTCAGGTAGAGCTGAAAAAGGCCAACACAGATGAAATGTCCCTGAAGAGAGCAGTCACTGCAAAACACGAGAAGCTTGCCACGGCAGAGATCCAGCTTCAGAAGATGCGTGAGGACATCGAGCAGCACAAGTGCACTGTGCTCGAGTATGGAGGGGTTGATGGCTCTGCCTGCTGCTGCTGCTGCTGCTGCTGCTTTATGTCTTTGTTATGTGCTGCCAAAGTTCATGTCTGCTGCAAACACAGCTTAGCAGTGAGGGGGAAATGAGCAGTGTGGGACAGCTCTGTATGGAGACCAGTAATGCTGCAGGCAGGGAGTTGGGGGTCTCAAATCAATAATTGCAATGTGACTTGACAGCAATTCTTTTATTGGAGCACTAATTTAATTTATAATGCTTATTCTTGATTCTTTTATCTTCTTAAAGAGAATGTCACATTGGGATAATTTTCCAACTTATCAGACTTCAACAAAGCCCCATTTGCCTTTCATGAATTTTTCATAATTTCCCTTGCCACTTTTGCTCATTATCAAAGATGTTCAAGACCCATGGGGAAATGGGGCTCACATCTCAGAGGAGCATTATCCTGACATGATGCTTCTAAAACAAAAGGAAAAGTGTCATTTGATCAAAGCCTCTCAGCCCCTCTTCCTTTCTCCCATATGCTTGAAGGCAGCAGCAAACTGCAGGCCTGGAAGGTCCTGCCTTCACTGTGAGCTTAGTGCTGAACTGTTAGGGAGAAAATTGATTTAAAAACTATTTTCTTGTACACAGATAGGAAAGGGAATATTGAACATTACTGGCTGTGATGGAAGGGAGCTTCTTGCACGTGGCTGAGAGAGTCAAATAAGATTTAGTCAGGCTTGAGGTTTGTGTGGTGTGCAGAATGGCACTTAGTGTATTGTGCCAGCTAAAGGAGATTGTTTGGGAGGAAAATAGCATGGGCATTGGGAGGAATTGCTGGACAGAAAGGGTGATTAGAGCTTGGAATGGGCTGCCCAGGGTGGCGTGGAGTCACTGCCCCCAGAGGTGTTTGAGTGCCGTGGTCGAAGTGACAAGGGGGTGTTCATAGGTTGGACTTGATCTCTGAGGGCTTTTCCAGCTCAAATGATTCTGTGCAAAGTAGCATTTAATTTAGGAATGAAAACAATATAATCTAATGCTTCTTCTCGTCAAAAGTGGCTGCCAATTTCTGGTTTTAATGTGTCAGGTATTTCCCTTGAGTGATAAAATTAGAGCTTTTGATAAGCAAGAGGGGAAGGGAGGCAACCTTGGTTGAAGAAAAAGAGATTTTGCTGGTGAATAAAAGAATGTGTGTCCTGACTGTTCCCTTGAGGTAGGAAGGTGCATATGAGCTCTGGTTAAGTATGAGTTTCACTTCTTATACCTAAGTTGTTCTAGTTTAAAAATCACATTAATTTCTGAGAATGTCAATTCTGTATATCATTGCTTCTGGAAGCTGCTGGTTTTATGCTCATAAAATGAAAGCTTTGCTCAGGGTGTGCTTCAGTTTGATCTGGAATGAGTCAACAGGCTCAGTGCTTTTTTTTTTTTCCCTGTCACCTTTAGGCATTTTAACAAAGTCCAGGAGAAGAGGGGTGCTGTTTATGACAAAGTTATGGCCATTCACAAGGAAATCAAACAGAAGAAAGGAAAAATTGAGCAGCTGAAGGACGATGCTGAGGAAAACGCAGCAAAAGCCAAGGTGAGGGTTTGTTTTGTTCTGGTTTTTTTTATCTCCCCACTCCAAAGGAAACTTCTTGCATTCCTACTGTAGCGTGGACAGTGCAGTGATCCTTAAACAGCCTCCCCTGTGTTTTGTGAGTGCTGCTTCTTAAGCCATGGATGAGATCCCCTTGAAATCATTTCAGTCCACCAGACCGCTCACTTGAAATTGGTGCTTGCCAAAAATTTAACTTTGCTGATGGAATGTTTTTTTTTTTCCTTTTTTAAATCTTCTCTTTCCAGGAAATACACCTAAATTTGAAGGCTGCATTGGACAAATGTCATGAATCTCTCCTGAAGGCAGTAAAGACTTCTGCAGCCTCGAGAGCAGAAAAAGTTAATGAAATAAGGAGTGGGCTGTTAAGCATTCAGTCTTCTGGAAGTAGTTCTTAAGCCTGTCTGAACTTGTGTTCCACTTTCATTGTGTTCGTGCTCATACCTGATCTAAAGAGCTTCTGCCTTGCACAGAAGGGATAACAACTCCAGGCAGAGGCAGCTTTCTCAAAAACCTGCTCAGAACATGTTTAGCTTTCCAGGCTGATCCTGGTGTCATCAGCTTGCTGATATGGATGAGAAAACACTCGGTTTCTGTTGTTTCACACAGCACCTGGTTTTAGTGGTAAATGGTGCAAGTCTTGCTCACAGCAGACTGCTCAACATTTTAGGCAGAACCCTGCATTTGTAGAAGCTGTTCTGCAAACTCTGATCTGGAAACACCTGGGGCCTTGGTCTGGCTTGAATGTTCAAGATAAGTCAGTAACAGGTGATGCTCCACCACCATTCCTCAATTAAGATGAAAGCCTGAACAGAGCAGGAGCTAAATGCTCTAAATGCCAAGTTACTCTCATCATAAATATTTGTAACTGTAAGCACTCAGAAGTATCACTTTAATATCATTGTAGTTAACAGTACACTCCCTCTTAATGCTTGAACTCATTGTGTCTGTTTCGTGTGGGGTATTGAAGCCTCCTCTGTGTTCATCTGGCTGTTTTAGGATGCTCTTAAAAAGTACGGATGGGTGGTTTTTGTACCTTAACTTGTGATGCTGCTTGGTGTGCCACAGTGGTTTTCATTATTTGGAAAAATTAAATGTAAATTTTTACACTAGTTTGATATAAAGATATTTAACTCTTTTTCTCTTGGGTGTTTTTTCCACTCCCCTAACTGACTTGGAAGAACATTTCAGTTGAAAAATTTTGCTTTGGACATTTGTAGGAATATGTGCTATGAGTAGTCTTTTATGATGAAAGGAGGAGAATGATTCAGGCCATCTTTAAAATTTTAATTCTTCATCTCTTACCAGCCAGAGGTGCTAGCAAGTCAGTTAGGAAGAGCAGGTGCTTGCTCCTTTTAGAGCTCTTAAGGAGGCATTAGACCCTTCTACAGTTTTGCTTTATGCTTTTTTTGGTTGTTTGTTTGTTTTTCCCCCCTGTAATGGAGTTGTTTAGGTTGGAAAAGCCCTCTAAGATGAAGCACTGCCCCTTCCACCACTAACCCCTGTCCCCAAGTGCCACCACTATACTGAAATATTGCAGTAGTCCTCCAAGGCTGGAAGGAGGCTGCACTCCTCAGCCTGGGTATTGCAGCAGTTTTGGGGAAAGAGATTCCCAGAAACTTCCAAGAGATTCTGCAGGGGACCATTCCAGTCAGCAGATCAAGGCTCTTAGGCTACAGAGATGATGCTTGTGTATCCCAGTGAGGAGGAATTTGCAGGACAAAGTGAGAGCTGGAGTCTGGTTCCTGCTCTCAGATATTTTGTTGGGTAAAATAAAAGGCTGCACTTCATAAAGAAATAAAAACCTGGAAATGAGTTTTTCTATTTCCAATAAGTTGTTGTGCTTTCACAGTTGCTTATTTGGACCTAAAATACTTATAAATAAAACATAACCCAGCTACACTTTACCTGAAGATAATTGATTCCTACTGCTGCTTGTCAGAAACTTCTGCCCACCTTGAACCACAGGGCAAGGCAGTGGGGGGAATTTAGTGTGGCCAGAAGAGCAGGGAAGGGAGAATGGCTTTGCTGAGGCGACAGCTCCCTTTCCCTGAAGAGGGCAGTGTTAAGTCAAAATTCTATTTTATTTTATTTTTTTTCTTTTTGTTTTTTTAATTTTTTTTTTTTCCTAATCCTCCTGCCTTAGCTGCTTTTTAAAGGTGTAGTTTAATTTTTTAATTTTTTTTTTTTTTGTGTGTGCTTCAGTGTTTCATACACAACATCAAGCTTGTAGCAAGTTTGCATTGTACTGCTTGGGCTGGCCACGCTTGTTTGAAACGTGTGGAGCTGCTGTCAGTAATCTGTAAGCAAGTTTTAAAATTCTGCAAGTAGAAAAAAATAATAGTGGCTAAGGTGGGAGATGTGTTGATTGGGGACACTTTTTTTCCCAGCATAAGGGATGGAAGGAAATATCTTTATCACTCCTCTTTTGCCTTTACTCCAGAGTGTGGCTGGGAAGATCCTCAGAGCTCTGTCTCTAAAATCACATTTCCTTCAGGTTTGGGGTGAGGGTTTACAGGTTTGTATTTTCAGTTACGAAGTGGCAAGAGGAGCTGGTGTGCTGGCCACTTGGTGGGGATGTTGGCACGGAGAGTGGCCCTGGACACACATTCCACTCCTGTCACAGCTCTGCTGAGGAAGCCAAAGGAAAACCTGCTGAATCTTCAGCTTCAGGACAGCAGCTTTTCAGCTTGACACTCAGATATTCTGGGACTAGCCAGCAGCAGGTAAGCTACGAGTTCAAACTTACTGACAGATGTTTCCATCTGAGGATATGATGCTGGCAGAGCAGAAGCTGCTCTGGAGGATGGAGCCTGCACTTGGGAGAATATTCCCTGTTATTCGTGCGGGCCAATTGGGAGGGAGTGTGAAAGGCTCAAGTGTGTGTAAATCATGAGGTGCAGAGTAAAGGAATCTGCCAGATCAGTGCTCCTGTGTGTTGAGGTCTCATGTATCCACGGCACACTTTAGAAAGATTCTCTTGATGTTTCCATCAGGCTCGTTAAAGGCAATCCTTATTGCAACACAGTAAAATAAATGGCTGGAGATACCTGGGAATAAAAACCAAAGACAACTTGGAGCTGAACACCCAAATTCTTGTTGCCTGCAAAATTCCTTTCCCTGAAGCTGAGGAGGGAATGCTGTTTTTGAGATGCTGTAAATGGGGAAACTGTGACAAGATGAAATTGTAGTTCCCATGTGGCTTCTCACTGAAAAGTTTTATTACCATGAGGCTTTTGTCCCTTTTCCCCCAGGAAGAAATGTGCTCTGGAGCTGAGTTTCTGATGGGTAGCACATGAAACAGTCCCTACTGCAAAGGGACAGTCTGGAGGCTGGGACTGATATTGAGAAAGGCAATTACTGAAAAATAATTCCAAAGAGAAATGGGCATTAGTGAGGGGGAAGAAAAAAAAATCACGGTTTTTGCAAGCTGCAAGTTCAACTGGGAAGGACTGGGAGAGGCCAGTGTTTGTAGAAAATGAGCAAACAAAAGGAGGGAAAACCCAGGTTATGTTGGGGTTTCCATAGCAACACAATACTTTTCCTGGAAAACTCAGATGATGAGATCTAATCTGTCTGCTATTTAACTCTTGCATGCAAAGCCCTCTTTCCTACCTTACCTGTCTCCTCCACAGCACAGTCCCTACTGCTGGCTGTGCTGTCACTACACCACGGTGGTCTCCATGGGGGAAGGATATTCCCGAGGCAAGGCTGCTCCTGTTCTGTTCCAAAGCACACAGAAAAGGAAGAGCTTATGAGGCAGAGGCAGCTTTTGTGTGTCAGAAAGGCTTAACCAGGTGTGCTGATCCTGGGCAGCCTCTGCCTGGGATCTGTGGAAGATTTTTGTGACTGGAGAGCTCAGCAAACCAGCCTGACTTACATTTGTGCCTGACTTACGTTTGTACCTGGTGTTCTGCCTGTTGAAAAGCCCCAGCTGTGGGGAGTAACAATCCTTGGTGGGGGGGGGGTGGCAGCTTTTTCCTGACAAAAAGGACAATTGAGAGAGTGGGCAGCACCACAAATGTTCATGAGATGGCTGCTGGTCTCAGATAGATAGAAAAGAGTGTCTGTTTTGGTGAGAGGACTGGATGTGAGAGCCCATCCTGGCAGAGCAGAGAGGAAATGGATTCTGTTCCCTGCCTTCTGAGCAGGCTCTGCGAGAGGGGCCGCCCTGGGAGAGGGAAAAGGTGATGGAAGAGGCAGAATTTTCTCGGTTTCTGGGGTGCCCTGCATGCTGAGTAGTTACAAAGAGAGAGTGGTAAGAGAAGGCAGGGATCCCAAGGGATGCTGAGTGTACTGCCATGGAATCAAGGAATGGTTTGGGTTGGAGGGGACCTAAAAGTTTATCATGTTCCAACACCCCTGCCATGGGCAAGGACAACTTCCAGTGCCCCAGGCTGCTCCAAACCCTGTCCAGCCTGGCCTTGGGCACTGCCAGGGATCCAGGGGCACCAGACCTTCAGGGGCACCCTGGGCCAGGCCCTCCCCAGCCTCACGGGGAAACATTTCTTCTGTCTGATCTGTTTGTTACAGCCTTTTAAAGGGCCAGCCAGGGGCCACCCCCTACAGTATTCAGCAAAAGCAATATTCTGTTTAATTGGTGGGGTTTACGTTTTTGTGTTTTTTCCTCCTCTCTGACTGTTGTTCTGTTGTTAACCTGTAATACTGCTTATTGAGCCCTGAAGAGTTGTGAATAGGAAACAACCATCATCCCAATACTGAAAAGAAAACCAATTCAGAGGGGTTCAAAGACCAGTAATCCAGGTATGTGCCAATAAATAGGAAGCAGTGCTTTAATATCTCTTCCCAAGCCATCCCCAATCTTTGAACATTTATTATATTTCCTCCTATTTCTCCTGAGAGCCACCTGTTCAACTTGTGACCTGTTTGTAAAAATCTGCACACCATCTATCAGAGGGATACACGCACTTACCAACTTCTGTTCTGTGGGCATTGAGTAAATTATTTCTTTAAGATCATATGGCAGATCTATAATTAATTAAACCCTCCATGATATTAGCGCAAAATAATTTAGCCTTTCTAAAAAGGTAAATGTAATTTGCCGATCTGGTATTTGGAAGAATGCTTTCCCCAAAATCAATTCCTTTAGTTTCCAGAGAATAGAAATGAGAAGCAATCTCATTTTAATTATATCTCTTTATTGCTAACAAAGGAATGATTTATGCAATTAAATTAACTGGCTAGAAAATTATTCTCAGCTGGGCTGTCCTAATTCTTTGCTTTCTGAATTGCAGGCTCTTACACTTCTCTATGTAGATTAATTTTTCTGATATGCAAACAATGCTCCTTGTGTTCATTTTTAACATTTTTTATTCACAGCTCCCCTTTTCTTAGTGTCAATGACATGAGTAATATTTGTGCACTGCTGGGCTCCGATTCAGGCCTTTTTATGTAGAAAGATCGGGGGGGGAAAAAAAAATCTTTTCTTTTGAATCTCATTATTGCAGAGCAAGGTTTTGAAGTTTTCTTATCTATTGCTGAGAAACAGCAGCAGGAACATGGAGGGACTGCAAAGATGTCAAAGGATGCAAACTTTTGAAGGAAAATCTATCAGCACTGAGAAGACAGGTGAATTTGCAGTTGGTGTTAAGAAAGCACTTTTTAATGTATTCCCCTTAAACCTCTGTCTCCTTGCAGCCAGGCAAAAAGCTGAAATACAAAGGGGGGGAAAAATGAGACAGATTTATGTTGTACACAGACTCAATAGCGAACGAGCTTGGGATTTTTTTTTTTCTTTTTTTTTTTCTCTTTTGGTCTGCCTGGGATTACCTTGCAGAGGCTGGCCAGAATGTGAGCTAAAGATATTCGGGCTGAGGGGAAAATTACCATGTAACAACACATTGTGACCATGTGCCAACACAGCCTGACATCTTCTGAATGGGGCATTGGTGTAATCTGCTGCTCTAGAGCAGCAGTGAACATATTGCAGAGCACGTGTTGGCTCTGTCTGAGCTGTCCTGCCCTGTATCAGTGGAGATGTGTCAGCTGGTCAGGGTTTGCTGTGCTGGCACTCTCTGCTGCTGTCAGATGGCTTTAAACTGAGAGAAAGTAGCCTTAGATTGGATGCTAGGGTGAAATGCTTCTCTGTGAGGGTGGGGAAGCTCTGGCACAGCTTTCCCAGAGAAGCTGTGGCTGCCCCTGGATCCCTGGAAGTGTCCAAGGCCAGGCTGGATGGGGCTCGGAGCACCCTGGGATGGTGGAAGGTGTCCTTGCCATGGATGATCTTTCAGCCAACTCAAACCAGGCTGTGATTTTATGACACAAAGTAAAGAAAGGGTTTTTGTCTGGGTTGGAATGTGGTGGTTCAGGTGTGCTGTTGAGGTTCTGAAGGCTTTTGAAATGCCACACAGGAAGGAATCAAATTATTATCATTTGGGTGGGACAAGGAGCATTTTGAGCCTCTCTCCTTGGACTGGGGATCATCCCAAAGGAATCTTTCCCCTGGGCTGCATGGCTGCTGGTGGCTGAGGGAAGGGGCAGTTGGTGCAGTGCCCCTATTGACTGCAGTTATCCTTGAGGACACCACTGTAAAATCAGCATAAACTGAATTTGCTTAGCAAGTGGGATCACACTTCTTTATTGGAAGAACATTTCTCAAAGAACAGTTGCCCTTGGCTTACTGTCAAAGAGTGATTTAAGTTGTTTTTTTTTTTTTTTTTTATAAAAAAATATTTTAAAATTCCCTAGTTCTGCAAATTCCCTGCACTGAGTTCAGTTCTCCTGCATGAATACTTTGGCTCATACAGGAAATAATTCCTTGCAATGCCTCAGGAAGATGCTGTGAGGTGTGAGTTTACCAGCAGTCTGCAGAGAAGGCTTTGAGTTCAATATTATCTATACAGCAGGAACGGTTAGAAATCAATAAGATGAAATTCATGACAAATGCTACCTTTAGGGAGGAAACATCTGATTAAAAAAATGAGAAACAGCTGCCTAGGCAAGCAGTACTGCAGGGAAGGGTTTGGCTTCAGAGTGAATCACAGATAAGTGAGTCAGTGATGTGCCTTTAAACAGAAATCTTGTTCCTGGAAGCATTAATAGGAGTGTCAGGAGCAAGTTGTGGGGTCGGGGGAGAGATATGACCGCTCTGTGCTGCTTGGTGAGGGCTGGCAGAATGAATCCAGCCTTGCAGCCTGCATTTCAAAAGCCAAGAATGGGGAAAGAACGGGGAAATCATGATCTGGGGGATAAGTAATGACAAGCCTTACAGAGGGAGAAAATTAAACTTCACTTGCAGCAAGAGAGAATTAAGCTGAGACCAGGAAAACCTTAACCACAACCTTCAGTTCTCACCTATCAGCCCACCTGGAAGAGATCTGGAACCCTCTGGATGTGCTCTTTGGGCCCCCAGCTCCACCTGCTTTTACCTTTAACTCCTGTTCCCTGCCACCTTTTTCATTCTGCTTTGGCAGCAAATTCCAGTGGGGGCTGGCACTGTGAGCTGTTTCTGGTGATGGCAGGGGGAAAGGTTTGATTTCTCAGTGCCAGAAATCCTCCAGTTCTTTTGGAACAAGCAGTGTGTGTGAGGAGCAGTGTAAGCAAAAAGATGTACTTGTAGTGGAAAGGGAATGAAAGATGAGGAAGGAAAATAAACCAAACTAAGAAAAAACCCCGACAACAACCACAACTAGAAAAAATACAACAATAAAGGGAAAAAACCAAACAACAACACACCCCCAAACAAACAAGCCAAAAGAAGAACCACCAACAAAAACCAATCAAAAACCAAAAACAAAACTAAAAAAACCATAAACCAATGAAACCAGAAAACGTCTCCCTTCATAGATGTGAGAGTAAGGTGATGCTTCCTTGCCATCTGGGATCAATTCCCTCCCAAAGGGCACACTGGGACCTCTAGAACAGTTTAAATGATGGGCACTGCAAGTTGGCAGTGAAAGTTTCAAGGATCTGCTCCACTACAGTCTGAATTCTGGATTCCTGTTCTGTTCCTTAACAAAGGAAATAAGAATGAGTTCCCTCCATATCCTCTAATAGAATTAATCACCTCTCCATGGCCCATTTCCCAAATGTGCCAGGATTTAATTTCACAGTGAGTGCTATCCAGATGAAAAGCTGCCTTTGGTAACGTGGGGAACCTCTCCTCTGCAAAGTAGATCGCTATTACAGGTGGCTGTTCTCCCTGGGAGCAGATCCCTGGCCCCGTGCCTTGCTTGCTGATTTATCCTGCCAAGGCAGCTGCCTGGGATTGCCCTTCCTCTCTGGGATGAGGTTTGGTGCCTCGTGAATCTCCTGCCGGCGTGTCCTTTGCAGGTGCTTTTCTTCCAGATGAAACAGCAGCAAAACAAAACTGGATGGAACTTGAGAGCTTTGCACATTTGCTCGGTTTCCTTAACACAGGAGAAAATCATTATAAAGCCCCATTTTGCTGCTGATGCATTCTTTTCTCTTTGCTGTTTTGTTTTGCCCAGAGTGTTGTTTTTAAAATCTGATACCTTCTGTTCTTATTCCTGCTGAGGTTCTCACAAAGCGGGACCCAGCAAAATGGAGTCTGGACTTGCACTATTTCAATAAAGGCAATTAGAATTCCTTTTCCTTTTGTTTCATTGTGTAACGTAAAAAAAAAAAAATGTAATAAACATTTTGCTACAAGTTAAGCAAATAGCTAATATTTCATTTTGAATAACATACTTTTGTTTATATTGGATTCTGGATATCAGAGTGCTGAAATCAGAGGTTAATCTGGTTCACCGCACTGAAAGAGATGCAAGCGCTGGAAAGATTTCTGTTGACCTTGTATCTTCATTTCTCCTGACTTTTCATTTCTAGTCTTTCCCATTTCCCAGTAAATTACTGAGAGAGAGCTGTGCCTTACAAGCAGCAGAAGAAATGAAGCAGTGTAAAATACAGATAATACAGACTGAGCAGCACTGCGTGCAATTAGGCTGCATCGCTGTGCACGCCTGTGCTTTCTGACTCATTGCATTGCAGAGAGGAAAGCTGGGGAGCAGCCCTGTTTCTCTGGCTTTTCAGAGCCTCTTTTGTTATTCTTGTCGAGATCCAGTTTGGGGCTGGGTGATCACCTGAAAAATCCTTCCTCGCCTGCTCTGTGCCACTTCAGTGTGGCCACTGTGCCCAAATAGGCAATAGCTGCCCTGTCCTGTGGACATCCCAGTGACTGTCCCAAAAGTTCAACACCCCGGTGAAGGTATTTGAATGTCTCCAGGCTCTTATCAGCCTTCTCCAGCACACAGTTTGTCCCTCTGTCCTGGTGCTCCCTCCCGGCTGGGATGCTCTGTCCCGCTCCCTGGTCCCAGTGTCCCTCCCTTAAGCATGTGCCATCATCACTTGCCCTCTGTTCTGCTGGTCAGCAGGCACAAACTGTTCTCTGCCCACCTTATTTCCCACTTCTGCCCACCCTGAATCTCCTTTCCCCTTTTCACTCTTCCTACAGAAATCTTTGTCTAGAGCTGTCTTGCCAAAAGACTTGGCCACTCTAAAGGGCTTCAGCAAAATGTTAAATATGCAAATAATAATAATAATTATTGCCAGTAATAACAGGAGCAGCCTGGGATTTCTTTATTTTTTAAAGATTCCTCTGTCCTTTGCAGATGCCACTTTAATGCAAATCAAACTTTGTGGATTGTGTTACCTATTGAAAAATAGTTTCAATTAGAAATTCAATTACACTGTCTTGGGGGGGATGGAACTGACAGTTTCTTTGAATTTTGCACGTTATAGAGGGCTCCAAAGTGCCATAAATCTGCTAATTGATTTCTGTACCTGTAATGTTTGATTAGGTGTATTTTATTGTCTTCTTGGTTTTAATTAACCCCAGGCTTGTCAAAATGCTTCCACTGACAAAGGATATATGATGAACTGAGATAAACTCTATTAACAGAGGCTGACTTTTGTCAGTAATTGCTATCGTGCCCGAGAGTTATTAGAAACGATCACACACAAAGAAACTGTACTTTTGGTAACAACTTTTAGGGGCTGCTATAAATCTGTTGATTGCCCCCTCCATGCAGGAGATAAGCAACTGTGAATGACAAGGGGGTCCGAAGGAAAATCAATCATGTTCTGGACGCCCTATAAATATAAAGAGTGACAGAAGTGGAAGAGCTATGAAGTTCAGAGCTGTGAAGCTCTTTCTCTAAGTGCTGAAGATGGAATGGATGCTAATGCAGCCATAGCTGTCCCCATCAGGAGGGCTCTGGGGACAAGGGCACGGTCACCTCTGGTTGTGGCGAAGCAGAACATTCTTCCCTTGGCTGCGGAGCTCTGAAAGGCTGAAGCGATGCTGAGATTTTTGCTTCTGGGCCTTTGGTTGGAGCTTTGGTTGGTTGGGGGCCAGGCAGCCAACAGGGCCACGTCCCTTGTGTTTGGGGACAGGAGTGGCAGGGCTGTGATGTGCCCAGGAAGAAATCGGTGTATTGATATCCATGCCGTGTGCTCTTTGTGTTAGAAATGTTTGACCTAGGAATTGGCAAACCATCTCTTGGACAAAACAGGAGAGAAGGGGTGATATCCCTATTTTTACTGATATATCCCCCTGTAAGGACTTTGTTTATCTAGGATCTGTAGATAGAAATGTGTCTAAAAATACACAGATAAATATTTTTGGGTGAACTGCAGCTTCATCTGTTGGAGCTCTCTGCCTTTGGTTTCTGGAGCTCCGTGTGAATGGGGTGAGGATGCAGGTGCAGTCCTGAGAACACAAAGGGGATTTTACTGAGCAGGAGTAAAGCCACACAAAGCTGTGAAAAAGGGATAGACTTTGTGCAAATTATTTGTTAAAGGTAATGTGAATACTTCCTACAAACAACAATACGTTCATTTATTGTTAAGGTGATGTTTACAAATGTTTTGGTTTTTTTTTTGGTTGGTTTTTTTTTAATATATATATATATATGTGTGGGGTGACATTACTTTATGGTTAAGGTGATGGTTATAAATGTTTTGGGGTTTTTAAAACATATATATCTATATGTAGGGTGAGCACACAAAGTCCTCAGGAGCTACAGAGATCTATTCTCTGTTTTCTGCCAAATTCTGTCCAAGCTTTGGACACTCTTGGCCGGGCAATTCAAAGTTGCTTAATAGCTCTTCTGTCTTGCTCAAAACAGTTATTTTTAGCTTGATTTTTTTTTTTAATCTACTGCTCAGAGGGTATTTTAAACTGACCTTCATTTTCTCTTTCTCTTCTTTTCTAAGAATTAAATTCCCAATGACTTGCAGTAGTTTGAGTGGGTATAGAGAAAGGGGGAGCAGAGTGGAAGTTTCCCACATAGAGGACACTGCAGTCCTAAAAGCTGCTTTACCTAAGAGCATTAGGATATTCAGCTTGTTATTAATATATCTGAGAGCTTGTAAAATACCTCTGCGAGGTGTGAGATTCTCACTTTGCTCTCTTAGTTTAGAGAAAAAAATCCCAAAGTGGATTTTTTTCTGTGCTCGGGGCTTTTTGGAGAAGGGTAGAAGGGGCTGCTAAGGTGCATGGGTTTCTTTTTTGGGGTGGGGAGGCACAGCTGGAGGTGTGGGCAAAAGCATCCTTTGGTTCCCCAGAGAGAGGGATCCATTTGTTCTTCTGACCCTCAGAGGGTCTGGAAGCCACATTCTGCTCGAATCCCTGTGGGTCACTGCCGTGCAGGACACACGGGGCAGGTGGTCTGATGGAATTGCTGGAGTGGGAACTGCCGCTGGTTTCTGCAGCCTGACAGAGCATCTGGAGTGCCGGGCCCTGGCACGGCAGAGCTGCCAGGGTTTTCTTCTTTGGGATTTTCTGTGGGATCCTCCGCTGCTGTGGGTGGGAAACTCTCACAGCTGGGAGCTGGCTTGATGTTTTTTGAGGAATTACAAGAGTCCTGGACATGCCAGGTCTTGAGATGTGGAGTGTGAGTTGAGACAGCAGGGGAGGGAGAGCTGAGAGCTAAGGATGCTCTGGTTTGAGGAGCTGAGGCAGATTTCTTAGCCTTGGTGTTTTGGGAATGATTCTGCAGGCTGGAGAGCTCAAACTGACCCATTGCACGTGGCATCCCAGTGCTGTGTCACAGGATTTTGGCTGTCCCAGCACCCCCATTAATGCCCCCAAGGGACAGTGGGTAGGTTTAGGAGCTGAACCTTCCTCTTGGTTTGCCTTGGTTACACGGCTCTGTTCCGGAGATTCCGTGTGTGTGAGAGAGACAGAGTGCACATATATCTGTATTCCCTCTTGGGGCATGCTGAAAACAATCCATTTAGAAACCAGGTGTCTTTGTCTCTCTTGGCATCTGGTTAAATACCAGGCAAGTAGGAAAAGGTAAATCCTAGGCTGCATTAACAACAGCCGGGGCCGTGGAGCCCCGGGCTCCATCCGATGGGATTTGAAGGTCACGGTGGCTGCCCCCTTGTGAAAGCCGTGACCTGATTCCCCACGGATACTCCGAGCGCAGCGATCTGGCTGGAGGTGTCCCCAAAGCCGGCGGAGCGGAGGCGCTTCAGGCTGCCGGGAGCAGAGGTCGCTGTTGAACTGGAAATGGAGCCCCGGCGCCTCTCCAGGGCCCCAGGGTTTCTCCTTTGTGTCCAGCCCCGCGACACCTCGGGCTGCTGCCTGAAAACCCTCAGCCCCTTTTTAGGAATCCCCAGCAAATCCCATAGGGCTCAACTCGCTGCAAGTTGCCCGGGCGAACTCCCGTCTTATTGCCAGCACTCCTTACCGACTGGAAACACCTCGGGTTTTAACTCCTCTCGGGGGAAAAAGCAAATTAGAGCTTCCAGCAGAGGCTGTGGATGCTTGTGCCTTTCTTCAGGGGGATGATCAGAAAGCTTTGGCAAGAGCTGTGGCAGCAGCAACCTGAGAAGTAAACAGGCTGCGTGCTTCACATCCCTCCACTAATTCAGTATTCACAGCAGCCTGAGATCCAGCAGCTTGTTCTCAATCGGTTTGTTATAGTCAATACTTATTATTTATAGATATGAAAGAGACGAGATCTGAGCCTTTTGATGTTGCGAATCGATACAGATCTGTTCACTCCCTGAAACTGCAGGGCCGCAAATCCTTAGTTAAAACTTCAGTCTTTTTCCTAGACCTGTGAACTTAACGTGGAAACATTTGTCTTGGCAGAAACAGGACTGCCATTAATCCCCAAATTCTGCAATTCCATTTGGCTGGCTGGCAAGGTTGGCGTGGTGTGATTACTTTGGTAGCTGTGCACAGCCAGGACAGTCTCATGGAGATCTATCTGTATTTTTGTGGGGACGTTTAGCCTCTCGTTCCTTGGGAGCAGAACTCTGTGTTCAAAGCAGTGGGAGTGCAGGAAACACCATGGTGTCTAAATAACTTGTAATGTTACTGCACAAAAGGTCTGAGTTAATGATCCAGTTGATTTACAAGTCAACTGCATGACAATAGAAATTAATATTCGCTGATGAGTCAGACTGAGAGACAATGAATTATTTTTTCTCCTCTCTAATGGTTCTGTGTCAGATCTGTGTGGGAGTTCACACACCTGTGCATGGATCAGAGGGAGTCTCGGGATAAAGGAGCATTTGATGAACTTTTGGACTCTCCTGAAAAATACAGTGTAAGAAATCTCGTGTGAAACTGTGCTGTGCTGTTCTGAAATTGTCTTCTAGTGCCAGTGATGAGGTGGAAAAGGAGATCACTGATCAAATGTGGCTTTGTTTCGGGGGCAAAACACAAGTAACTGAGGCCAGATTCTGCTCTCTTTTGCTTCTGATTTATATTCAGCTAAACTTTCCCCATTGTAAAATCACAGTGAGAGAAAAGTTGTGGTTATTAGGGGAAGAAAGTGGCACTTTCCTTTAAATTAGCTGATTTGCAGTTAAAAATGGGCTGTTTAGTGAAAGCTTCTGTCTGTGGCAAGTCCTCGGCACCTGGATGACTTTAGTCAGTCCAGCCCAGCCCGAGGAAGGAGAAAAACCCATAAAAGCAGAGATGTCCAGTGTGCTGTGCCTGAGGGGAGAGGTTGCATGGACAGCTTCCCATCAGCCTTGGGCCGTGTGGGGAATAAGGACTTTCAGGAATTGTGGGATCAGAGCACCATTATGACTGGAACAGGCCTCCAAGACACATCCAACCACTCACCCACCACTAAACAATGTCCACCAGTGTTGCACCCACCGTTTTTAAAAAATATATTCAGGGCTGGCAATTCCATCACTTCCCTGGGCAGCCTGATCCAGCACATCACCACCCTTTGGGTGAAAAACTTTTTCCTAATATCCAACCTAAACCTGCTCAGGTGTGACTCAGGATCTCCTCTCCTCCTATTGCTCACTCTTGGGAGAAGAGACCGATGCCCGCCTGGCTCCATCCTCTACTCAGGGAGCTGTGGAGAGTGAGAAGGTTCCCCCTGAATCTCTTCTCTCCAGGCTGAGCCCTCCCAGCTCCCTCAGCCACTCCTGGTTCTCCAGACCCTTCCCCAGCTCTGTTCCCTTCTCTGGACACGCTCCAACCCCTCCAAGTCCTTCTCGCAGTGAGGGGCCCCGAGCTGGACACAGGATTGGAGGTGTGGCCTCACCAGTGCCCAGCACAGGGGACAATCACTGTCCTGGGCCTGCTGGCCACACTATGGCTTTGCCACCATGGCCACCTGGGCTTTGCCAAAAACAGCCCCCCCAGGTCCTTTCCAGCCACTCTGCCAGCAGGGGTTGTTGAACCAGAGGGCTGCACCATCCTTTGTCCCTCCTTGCACTGAACACCTTTTTTCTCAGAGAAAACAGGGAGAGGAGCTTGTTTGAGCCCTTTGTTCTGCTGCTCAGCACTGGCAGGGGCTGGATGCAAATAACTCATCAAAGAGGTGTAAGATACAGAGCTCCTGGCCCTGCTTTCTGCTCTCCAAGGCCCAGCAAGGTCTGTGACATCATCCCCAGGCTGCCCTTTGCCTGTGGCTGCCAGTACTTAGCAAAACTCCTGTGATAGCCTTTATGCTCTTAACCCAATTTCCTTCCAAGCTGCCATATGCCGTGAGCTTTGGGAGGGATTGAGAGCATGAGGAGGCTGCTCTTTTAAATCCCACTGAGAAGGAGAAAAGTGGCCTTCTGAGTGCCTGCAGGCAAGGAATAGAGGAATCTCACGTGGGTTTTGGGGCAGGAAAACCCGTGTGCTCCCACCACAGTGAAGCCTGCCTTCCCCCAGCAAACAGCTTTCCTAATCAGAGCAAATGTGAGGGGAGCCTCACGTGCTGTTTTGCTGCCACGTTGGGTGATGCTCTGAGATGCTGCTGAAACTTGTGAAGAAATGAGACCACAGAGGGTGATGAGCTCCAGGGAAGAACCAGATGCTGCAGAGATGGAGCTGAGCCTCCTGCTGAGTAACCACTTCCCTCCCTGCCAGTGGGAGATGTAGCCCAGCTGTTAGGGAGGCTCTGGAGGGTGCTGAGCCAGCCAGGTGCTGTCCTCTGAGTCACTGCTGTGGCATGTGATTGGAGTTGGTGTTTAACTGAGGAGTTAAAGCCCTCGCATTAGGCAAGGTGAGACAAACTTCAGATGCTGGGTCAGAGACACCTGGGAAGCTGGTGATCCTAGAAGTAGGCTTGGAGGCTCCACATGTGACAGGATCAACCTTTTCAGGGCTTGCAGAGCCGTGCTGGAACCCTCCTCTCCAGATGGTTTGGTGCCAGAATGTGTCTGGATCAGCACGTGAGGCTCTGGTAGCTGCCACATGGAGCTCAGCCCTGCCTGGGCCAGGAAAGGGAGCAGTGCCCTGTGGCCAGAATGCCTCCATATGGATGAGAGAGGAGTCTGTCTCCATAGCTCTGGGTGGACTTTGTGCAATGAAGCTGAAACACCAGAGGGTGTTTGTACAGAAGGTCTGTGCCCTGTGCACAAACAGATTAAAACTGGATGTATTTTTTCACCCGGGACTCCTGATTTTTGGTAATGGGAGGGTTTTGTAGCCTTGTGCGGGGGTTGTTGCATCACAGCACCAGGGTAACGAGGGAAATGTACTCTGAAATGTTCTCTGTCTCCTCTTTGGAGGTCTAAGAGTTATTCTGCATTTAGAGAGTGCCTGAGATCCTTTGTTGCGTCTGTGGTTGAAGGACAAAGTGCAGTGATGGAAACAGTTCTGAGATGCAGGATCCAGAGGTCAATTAGTGAATGAGCAGGGATAAGAAAATGGAGGTTGAAGAAGAGTCAAAGATATTTACAGCCTGCATGGCCTTCCCTCTCCTGGTGCTTTATTTTTAATGGCTGGCTGCTTTTACCTCTCTTTGTTTAATGAATATATTGCTGAGTTATTGGAAGCACAAACTGCATCCAAAAGCAGGACACTCAGGGTTTATTATATTCATATAACTCAAAAAGAGCCAAATTGATTTTTTTCTTTTTTTTTTTTTTCCCCTTCCCCCTCCTCCTCCACCTCATTTTTAAACCTTGCAGCAGGCTCAGTGGTAGTGACAGGTGTGAGACTGACAGCGCTGGAGATGAGAAGGTGTGTTTAGGTGCTGGGGAGAGCACCCTCTTTTCCACCCCTGGTGCTTTATTCCCCTCCAGCCGCCTCTCCCCGTGGCTTGGGGCAGAGGCAATCCCTGGTTTTCAGCTCCTGGTGCTGCTGGAAGGGCTGTGGGATGCTGGGACTGTCCTCCCACAGTTCCCAGAGTGGTTTTGTGCCCAGAGAGTGGATGCAGTAGGGCATCCCTGGTCACCACAGCACAGCGTGAACTCACAGCTCTGCAGAGGCTGTTGGACCTGGAGCTGCTGTGGTGGCTGCAGGGAGCGAGGAGCTCGTGGGGAAAAAAACATTGGAAATGGTTTCTCTGGGTGGTGCTTTCTAAAAAAGCACCTCTGCAGGTCTCCAGCCCGTCCAGGCAGTACGTTCTGAAGTGGCAGGATCGGGAATGTTGGGTGGCTTCTGCCCTCCCTTGGGGATGCTCTCCTGGCCGGAGCAGGGATGGATGTGGTAGCAAAGTGTGGGACAATTTTTGGAGCTGCAGCAGCTGCTGGACTGTGGGACTTGGTCCTGCATCTCTCTGGAGGGAGTGCAGCACCCATGGGCTTCAGGGACAGCCCTGCCCTATCCTCCGGGGATGGAAAAGGGACAGGGGAACAAACCAGGGGCGAGGAGGATCTCTGCTCCCGGAGAGAAATAAAGGCAGCCACCCTCAGTATGAAGCAGCGAGAGGTTTCCAGCTCAGCCCTGGTTAATGAGGGTATTTTGATCTACAATTGTTGACTGCAGAAAGAGCCTCCCTGATAAAGGGGGAAGGGATGTCCTGGGGGAGAGGGTCGCTGAATATGCATGGCCCCGGGTCTCTTTGTTTAGCTGATATCTGACTATATTTATTCTTCTAGATTACACATTCTGACTGCGGAACAAAGGGCTGGCAGGAGCTGCTCTCTTGTGCTTAATAATTTGAGTGAATTTACATTTCAATGCAGCCCTGTGCCACTTCCCACCCCCCGTGGAAAGAGCAGAATTTCCCTGTTGCGGGGAGGGGGGAAAAGAAACTCCCACCGCAGTGGCCAGGCTGGGAGATTTATTGCGGTTCCTCTCTGAATTTATTCCTCGCCAATGCTGCACGCGTGTGCCCACCCGCCTGATGCAGAGATGTTTTCCTCCCCACTCCAGACTTGCTCAGCCAACTCTGCCTGCCCCACCTCCCTGCTGAGCGCTGTGATTCATCCTCAAGTAATTAACCAGCAGCAGCAGCAGCAGCACAGAAAGTACCTGCCTCGGCAGAAGTGTGAAAACACATCCACACCTAACGGGAACCGGGCTGGAGGTTTCCGCTTTGAGTGACACCCAGGGAGCTGCGAAGTGACAAAAAGACGGAGTTGCCAAAACTCCCCAAACACGGTCTGGTTTCTATGCAATGTCCTTTTCGCTGTACCTGGGGAACTTGAAGTACAAACCCCATTTGCTGAGTCAGTTGTGGGGGGCATGGAGGTGGCAGGTTGATTTCGCTTGCTGCTCTGACCAGGATCCTCGGATCCCTGCCTGCAGCCAGTGGTCTGACCTGTTTGACTCATCTCTTGCTCCTCAGCTGGATTTTCCCTGTTCTGCATCCCTGAGCTTGGCTCAGCGTAGGGTTTGGTGTCCCTACACAGGCCCAGGGTCCTGTGTTGGCTGCCACCCACTCCTTACCGAGTCCCAATCCTGCAGTTTAACGTTAAGGAGAGCTGCATAATTTTCTCTTGACTGCCTGATAATAACTTTGCAGGGACTTCATGTGCTGATAACCTCAGCATGCTACACTCCATTTGGGTCTCTCACCACCAGCTGCTCTGCATCTGCCCATTATAATGAACTTTGATAATAGCCACAGCTCCTCATTGCTATTTTAGAGGACATCTCTGCTTTTCTTGAGCTTCTGAGGAGCTGGGCTTTGGGGCCATGAGCACAGGACCTCACTGTTTGGGGTTTGCATGTTGAGATGTGGCTTGACTAATACTTTTTTTTCACTTGCTTTTCTGTCTAAATCCTACAGTCTCTCAGAGGGTTCAAAATGAGATGGACCCTGGCTGCTCTTGGGGCTGAAGAAGCAGAACAAGAGGAAAGTGCAGCCTCAGGTGTAGCTGAGCACAGCGACAGCCTCTTCCAGAGGCTCACTACACCTGAACTTGTGCCTTTGGGCAGCCAGAAGACAAGTACTTTTGTCCTGAATTCTTTTCTAGCCATCTTTTCCCTCCTCTTTGAGTTTTTGTGAGGACCTGTGTGTGGGAGAAGGGAATTGTTGAGCTGTGAGCTGCTCGGGGCTCCCATGAAGGAGGGAAGTCAGCTTCCAGCAGGCTCCACATGTGTGACCAGTGGCTTCTAACACATTCATTTCAGGCCTTCATTGCAACCTGAGCTGCAAAACAACTCGGAAAAGGGTTTTATAGCAGTGTTTTACCACTCCTATGTACTTGGGAATGTTTCAATCTCTCTGAGGTTGTGTGTCCCTATACTGCCCAGAGCTGAATTCCTGGCTCTGCAGAGAGCAAGGCGATGGTCCCAACTTAGCCAGTAAGAGCTTGTGCACGTGATGCTGCTCTTCCTTCTGCTGCTATTTCTAGATGCTGGTGTTCTGCAATGCAGAATGCAGGCAAAAAACTTTTAAGGAATGTGGGCAGAACCAGGGCTTTGCCCCGTGTCCTGCTCCAGCACGGACAGAGGGAATTTCCTGCCCTGTGTAAGTGGTGAAATGGTGTGTGGTTGTCAGCAGTTCTGTCTGAGGCGCCTGCTGGAGCAGGTAGCTGTGTTTATTTTAATGGCTGGATGTATACATTCATTATTTCTCATTGGTTTTGCATTGTGTACATGCACAAACGTGGAACCATACATATGTATGTTCCATATCACACACACATACACAGCCTGCAACACGCACCAGCACAATGCAGCATCAAACCGGGGGGCTTTCGCTTCTCTTAATTACCTAATTATATTGATTCTTACATTCTGTACATCTTGGTTTTATCTGAACTTTCCAGAAGGTGTAAGCAATACACATCTTGTCACATCCCATTTTCACACTAGCGCTGTTGCTGTATGAACCATTGCTCGAAATAAAACACGACGAGAATAGGCAGCCATCTGTCTGGGAAGCACATGCAGTCCCAGATGGCAGCTCCTCTCCTGCTTGCTGGTAGCAGAGTCCTCTGCCTGAGGAACACAGCAGAAATGTGTAACAGTTCAGCAGGGATATGTAGAACCTGTGGTCCTCCCCCGGGCTGGGGCTCGGGGCCCTCCAGCAATGGGAGGGGAGGGAAACTTGGAGCACGGAGCCCGTCCCTAAGGGGGGCAGGTGTTCATCTCACTCACAGCAACCTCTCTGTGCTCAGCTCTCTGGGAATGAGGTTGCTCATCCCGTCTGCCTCCGTGTGAATATTCCTTTGGAGTGGTGAAGTGGGGACCCGATGGAAAAGAATCCACGGGACCTCGTCAGGTAAAGCTGGAGAGAGGTAAAAGCACCTGAGCTGCTCTCTCTGGACTGTTCACACAAGGAACTCTGCTGGGTTTGCAGCGTGGCCACCAAGAACTGTCCAAGAGTCACAAACCACCTCACAGCCAGTGTCCCTCGACCAAAGAGTTGCCCTGTGTCGTTCAGGACAAGTGACACTGCTGCCTTCCCTCAGCCACTCATGAGACTACAGTCTTTGCTGCCAGCAGAGGTGAATGTGATGAAATAGCTCTTCTTAGCAAAGCTTGGTCATTTCTGCTGGACTCGGCACCCAGGGATTGCTTTCACTGATCAAATTTAGCAGAAAAAGCCAAAGAATGTATAAAGCACCAAGTCTGGGAGTGGCTGGGTGAGAATGCAGCTTCTTTGAACTTTCTGCCCCTGCAAGCAGTTTTTAATCTGGCCTGAGGGAGGGATAAAGGATATCACAGGGACAGGTTTCTACAGAATTGAGGAATACAGAAGAAATTATCACAAAAGGAATGAGAGCCCTTGGGAGAGGCACCCAAAGCCATCAGCCTGTTGGCTGTGACTGTCACTACAACCTTTGAAAGACCTGAGCAGTGATTCTGCAAAACAATTAAGAATTTCCTTGTAATTTTTCATTACAAAATCATCTCTTTCCTGGATTCCAGTTTTCTGGAAGAGAAAGAAGAGCTGAGCAGTAGTTTTGTGGAACAGTTAAGAATTTTTTTATCTTCTTATAATTTTGCTTTGCAAAATTATCGCTCTAGTTTTCAGTTTCCTGGAATGTCTTTCAAGACTGTCTCCATTCCCAGAAAAGTTTTGCACCACCTAATGACCTTTTAACCTCGTGATACCTGTTCCCAATTGCAGTTTTTCTGCTGGGAGGCTCGTGGATGTGGTATTTTACTGCAGAGCTCGGTACAAATCCTTTGGTACAGGGTGAAGCTGCCGTGGGCAGGAACACTTTCCGCTATCCCAGGTTTCTTCAAGATCCATCCAACCTGGCCTTAAACCCTTCCAGGGATGGGGCAGCCACAGATTCTCTGGGCAACCACTGCCAGGGCCTTCCCACCCTCACAGGGAAGAATTTCTTCCTAATATCCCATCTAAACTTAATATCTTTCTAATATCTAATCTAAACCACTCACATGGTCAGGAGGAAAGACAGCGCAGGCAGGAAAGGTCCTGCTGAGATTGTGCAGAGGGTCAGGTTGTTTTGGATGCAGGAGAAAAACAACTGCTTATTCCTTCCTCTCGGAAACGATTTCGCCTTGGCCCAGCTTGTGCACAATAGAATTAGAGAGCCTTGCCGAGCACCGGGAGCTGGCGGGAGCCATCACTCAGCCAATTCATCATAATGGGAGCCTGGTATCTAATAAGCAGGTAATAAATGTGCTAAGTGTCCACCTTCAGCTTGCCTGCTTGCCTCCCCCCTGCCCAGACCCTGGCTTGCAGCTGCTGGCGAGGAGACATCACCCTGGCTGAGGAGCAGACGATGCTGCAGCGATGCCTGTCTGGCTTTCCTCTGCTGCCAAGGGCATGGCAGGGGAGCCACAAGCTCTGAAGGCCAAGGTGTGGGGCTGGGGAAGCAGGTTAAGGCAGGAAAGACTCACCCCAGGTAAATCAGGCCTGGAGGTTGCAGTGGGGTTTGGCTGATCTCTGAAAGGCAGTAGTTAGGGCAGGGAATGAGGATGGTTTTGCTTTGTCATGAAATGTTCTGCATCTTCAGTTGAGGTGCTGATATTGGGATTTCTCTGGTTTTCAGTGCGTGTTGTGATGGACAAAGGGCAGCTGGAGGCAGGTGCTGAGGAAGTGCAAAGGATGCTGAGTAGAGAAAGCACAGGGCAATGCTCCCCCTGCCCTGAGGGAACAGCTTTGGGGCAGGCTGTAGTACCAGGGCGTGCTGGAATGGTTTGGGTTGGAAGGCACCCTAAGGATCACCTAGTTCCAATTCCCTGCCATGAGCAGGGATGTGTTCCATTAGACCAGGCTGTTCAAGCTCTCATCCAATCTGGCCTGGAATGCTTCCAGGGCTGGAGCACCCACAGCTTTTCTGGGCATCCTCCTCCAGTGCCTTCCCCCCCTCTGGAACAGGTGGTACCGGGAGAACCTGGGCCTGGGATTGGAGTCACAGAAGCTCAAGGGAAGCCCGTGTCCCAGGGAATTTCCAGTGGGTGACATGGGTTAGGAGAGGTCATCCTGGAGGAGGTGACAAGCCCTGAGGAACAGATCCTCGTCTGACCTCAGGGAAAGGTGGATCCCAGGCAGCAGTGAATGGGAACACATGGAATCGCAAGGGCCTTTGCTGGCATCACGCAGGAGGGCCTGGGCCAGCAGAGTGATCTCTCTGGTGGGACTGGGAACAACCTTGGCCGCAGGGGATTGCAGAAGGGCAGGAGACAAGGACCTCTTGATATCCTCCAACCGAGAAGGACCCGCTGGGGCACAATCTCTGGGACCACCACCTGTGATTGACAGCTGCCAATCTCCTGTCCTTGCTGGGGCTCTTCCCAAGGGATGCCGCCGCTCCCGCCCGTGGGGCTCGGCGCGGGCGGTCAGCGCCGCAGGCCCCGCGCGGCAAAGCGGGGAAGCCTGTCCCTATTTGTCACCGAGCGCCGGGGCCTTGGAGGTGAATCAGATGCGCTGCATTAATAGATGTAATCATGGCAAGCCTTGGTGGTGCTGGCCGGAGCAATCTGTTTGCTGGCTGACAGCAGGGAGAGCCGGAGCGGGAACGCCGCCGCGGGGCTGGGCCTCTGAGGCGGCCGAGCCGTGAGTTTGGTGCCTCGGGATTTTAGCTTGTGTGTTTTTCATCTGTTTGTAATCCTGGAGTTCTTTTAGTGTGTAACTCTATCTCCATACACAGTGCTTTTTCTTTCTTTTTTTTTTTTTTTTGGTCAGACACGGCAATAACAATTTTGGGCAGACACAATTCCTCTCTAGGCCTGGGAATCTTGGGGCCTCGCTGTCTCAGGCCCTGAGAAATGTAAACAAAAGTGAGTTGGCAAGAGCAAACTTGGATAAACGACTCCATTACCTGAAGCTGTAACTGGGAGATTGACAATTTGCAAATGGACCCAATTTATAAAAGTGTGAAAACTTGTGACCCGTAATCCATTTTTTTGGGTGTAGCTCCTGGAGGGGGCTTCCTCTGCCCGAAATGTACCTGAAGACCCTTCAATAACTATAACTGCTTTTTATTCCCATGACTTTGTCTGGCCTCTTTTTTTAGGTAAGCTCGAAAAGGCATCAAATTGGGTGGGTGAAATCCTGGCCTCAAGCTCATGGGTGACAAATCCAAGAGAGTGGACTGCAGCCAGGCAGGGTTTTGGAGAATATCCCGTGCTTTCAGGGGTTTCTCTTCTCCTCGGTTATCCTTAAAGAGGTCTGCTGCTCCTTTTAGTTTGCTGGCATCCCCCAGTTTTGCATTTGTCTTCCTTGCTAATGCTGCAGTTGGAGCCAGTGCTGCCTGGGGTTTCAGACCAGCCTGGGATCAATAGGGGAGCACTTGCAAGCATCATATTAATTGAGTCTTATGTTGAGAGCCCTTGTGCTATTGATTGTAACAGTAACTTCAGCTGGAATTTGGGAAGCACTTACTTGAAGTCGAAAAAATGAGAAGAAAGCAGAATGCTGGGTGATTGCATTGACTTCGTTTCCAGAGGATTACACTGTAATAATTGTGTATGTCCAGTCTGCTTTCATTACTTGTCCCTCTAATGAAAGTACCAGGAATGAGTTCAGATTTCAATATGCAGGATTACAGGGCTTGCTTGGAGCAAGCACCAGAGTACAGTGGCCAGGAGCAACGTGAGAGACTTTATCTCAATAGCTGGCTGAAGATACCTACTTGCCCTGCTGTCTGCCCCATTCACATCCTTTTCTTTGCTTTCCTTCCTCTTCTTCAATAAAGAAAAAAGAAAAAAAGAAAAAAAAAAGAAAGAAAAAAGAAAAAAGAAAAAGAAACAAAAATGCCAATTACTGACTGAGAACATGAATTTTTCATTGACGTCCTGTAATACCCCACAAAGCTCAGGAGCCTGGAAAGTAATGAAATGAGATTTCTTCAAAGAACAAATGAATGAGCGATGATGACTGTCTGGACCAAAAGTGAGATGAGGGCATCGTCAAGGGCCTGACTTTGGAGTGAGGGATGGACAGGGCTGCTCTGGAGTCAGGAGGGACAACAAGGGGTGCTGAAGGCTCATCACATATCTCTATTTTTCCTTCCAGCCCAGGGGTTCCCCTCTCTGCAAGCAACTGTTGAGACTGTGGGATGGTGAGGGGTTGGGCCAACCTTAGCACGGGGTGTGCAGCTCTATTGTGTTTTGGTTTTGTTGTTTTTCTTCTTTTCTGACACACAGCGTTCCACTGAAGTGTTTGGTCTGGGGCAAAGTACCCCGAATACAGCCAGGCTTTGGCTGCCAAATGTCCTGCCCTGATTTGCAGAGCTCTTTGCGGAGGTGCCCTGAGTGCTCAGAATCCCAGGTTTGGGATCAAACTTGCTGGGATCTTGCTGCCATGCTGGGGCTTTCTGGGACTTCTGTTGTTTTTAATATGCTGCTTTGCAATAACCCAACAAAAGCTGCTCTCAAACTCTTTTTTTTTTTTTTTTTTTTTTTTTTTTTTT
>VWZN01016963.1:323083-383516 GCA_013396955.1 Regulus satrapa | reverse complement strand
TTTTTTTTTTCCCTTTAGTGTTTGTGAAAACCTCTTACCCTCTATTCTCAGTGTTATGTTTTTGGAGAGGAAATAGCAGAAAAGACTACAAAGTGCATGTGATTTTGCAGGGATTTAGAATTAAAAATCGCTTTTCCAGTGCAATGAAAAATCCCAATGAAGCAAGAATGTGTAAATGAATCTGAAACTCCAGCTGAGCTCTGAGTCCTAAGTTGAGGAGAAGGGCCATTGGGGGCTATGTGGGGGAGTGAAACTTGAAGAAAATTCAACTGGAGACTTTTCATTTGTTGCTGGTTTCCAGGACTTTGCAACCGCAGAGGTTAGAAACTTATAATTATCCTTCAGCACAATTATGATGATTCTCGTGTGTTCACCTGCCACCAGCAGCTGAAGCTGGGTAGGAAAAGCTCCTGAAATAATTTAAGACAATGAAATAAGGAGAATTTAGCAATCTTGCATTAGGCACCTGGAATTTTATCTGTTTGAAAGTGCCATGGGGCTGCTATTTCATGGATCTGGGCTGAGGTGCCAGACAAGTAAGAGATATTTGTGTGCATAGAGTAGCTGCAAGATCAGCTGTTTTTTTTACTAAAAAAATGAGCTAGAGAGTCCCAACGTGTACTCAGAGGTGGGTGTGGTGTGTTGGCTGTCCAAGAACTGAGTGAGACTCGATGCTCCTGCAGGCAGGCAGGAACATTCCAGGTTGTGAGAGTGATCCCACTCTATCTCCTGAATGCCAGCCTGGGAGCTGGATGTTACAAAAAATCCCTCTGATTTCCTTTGGGTGGCAGAGGAGGAGGGTTTCAAGTGCTGAAGTGCCCTTTTGACTGAGAAGGTGACGCTGGGTGTTGAGATTTGAATCATTATTATATGGACCTTCAAAGAGACATCCTTATTGAGACAAAGAGACAATCCTTATTTAAAAGGGTTTATTTGGAGAAAAGGCATCTTTCTTAAGGCTGAATTCTAAATTGTTCAAGTCCATGCTAAAGTCTCTGACATCCAGGGTGACAGTCCCTGTCACAAAGGCACCGACAGCATCTCCTGGCACAGAGCCTCACAGGGCAGAGGTCCTGATAGCAGCTCCTGGAAGGGGTCTCACTTGGCAGGAGTCATCAGGCCACTCTGTTCTTTTTTCTGTTGCCTGTGATCCTCATCCCCTTCCTCAGCTCCAGCTTGCTCCTTTTCTCCCTCCATCCATGCATCTCTGCTCGTCCCAATGCAGGGGATCTTATTCATTAATTAACCAATGAACCGAAACCACAATTCTAACCATACTTTCTACACTTATCAAGAGCTCAATCCTAACATATGAAAAGCAGTGTCAGTTCTGCACTTACCTATACATATACTCACTTATATTTGTTATCTGTTCTCTCCTAAAAATACAAGCAATGTTCTTACTATGCTTTTGTGATGTCTTGGAACTAAGCTACAGAACTGGGTCTTAGGGCTTGCCAGAGCTTCAAAGGCTTTCTATTTTTCTAAGGCACTTAAAGCATTTCTTAAAATAGCTAGGGTTTATTCTACCTACTTGCTTGCTTATATTTCTGCTTTATGTCCATTTGGCTTAATCTAACTTCATTTTTCTAAAGGGTGCAATTCGATATCTGTATTCTTTCCTCTTTCTGTGGAGCTCAGAGAAACTCCTGCCTCTTGCACCCCAACAGCTGGGGACACTGGTTGGCTATGGGCTGCTGAGGGCAGGAAATGCCAGCGCTGCACTTTCACCTTTTGGAGTGGGGGTTGTTTTCCTTCTTAATCAAATTAAGGCTGTCCTGATCTACTTTGAGCTGTGGGCTCCAGCCTTGAGAAACTCATTCCTTGTGGGTCACTAATTCTGGGGAGGAAGGGGGCCTGACATCTCTCTCCTGGGAGGTGTGGTGGAAAGGTCATGTGCAAAACAGGGAGAAATAGATTTGTTTCCTCTGCCAGGTACTCGCTCCTCTGCTCATTTTGCACGGGTGTTTAGAGATGATGAATCCAACCCTTGAAAATCTGCTCTTCTGTTAAGTTTTTTGGAAAGAGATGCAACTGGTTTTGGGTTTCTGCAAAAACAGGGGGCATGGTGAAAAAATATACTGAGTTCTGAACAAAAATTAAGCCAAGCCCTGAAAGGACTTGCTTTGCTAGCAATATTGGTATTGCTGCTGCAGGTATAGCAAGTCCTCGTAGCTCAGCGAGTTTGTCCCAGAACTTGTTAATGAAGTTGTTTTAGAAGATTTCTTTTTTACAATGAGGGTGATAAAACCCTGGCACAGGCTGTCCAGAGAGGTGGTGGATGCTCCATCCCTGAAAGAGTTCAAGCTCAGGCTGGGCAGGCCTCTGAGCAAGTCGAGGCTGTCCCTGTTCGTTGCAGGGAGGTTGGACTGGGTGACCTTTGCAGGTCCCTTCCAAGCCAAACTATTCCATGCTAATAAAACAATGACTGAATTTGTGTCAAAGACAGAGGGAAAAGAAAGAAAAAACCCAAACAAGCAATGCTGCATGGTGCTGTTTTACAGAGAAATAGTGAGGGATGAAGCACGCTGTGAAGCATCAGTGTGCTGGGGCAGGCTTTGGGGAGGACAGGGAGTAGCAGAAACCTGGGAGGGACCAAGGGCATCTCCAGCAGGAGCCTGCCTGGCTGTAGGAACCTCTCTGGGCATCTGCAAGCCTGAGGTGGATAAGCTGGTTTGCAGCCATCCTCAGCCCCACAGGGAGCCATGAACACTTATGTTAGCTGTGCTTACAGCACGTTATTCCTTAGCTCTGCACTTACACAGCACCACTAAGCACCTGCTAATGCTCTGGAGGATTTTTAACCATGCAAAGCTTGACTAAATACAAACGGAGCCAGATATGCAGGGGAAATGTGGCTGTAGTCACACAAAACCTGCCTGCCTTATGTGGGTTTTGTGTCTCCAAACAAGCTCCTGGTGATGACACCACACTTTCTACCTGTGACTGGAACAGGGTAGGCACTAAAATTTTCCCTGCTGCTTTACAGAGGTTAAATAAAAGCAAGGGATGTGTTTCCTGAGCACGGGCAAGTCCCTCTGATTTACAGCCATGTGGGCAAGAGCGGAGCCACTTACATTTGGAGAGCAGTTTAGAGAAGGAGCACAAGAGAAACAGCTTTGAACTCTGCAAGGTGCTGATGAAATGCCTCCCTTGCGCTCTGTCCCACTGGGATCTGCTCCCGTAACTACTGGGGAAGTTGTTTAAAAGTCCTTATGGCTTTGTGGTTTAGGACCAGGTGTGTGCCAAAGGCTCCCAGGGAAAGGGGTGGTTTCATTCACTGGAAATGCCCAGATGTTGGGTCCAGCCTGCTCCTGGGCTCTGCTGGGATGGCAGGTACTGGTGAGGCTGGACTGGGAATGTTCCCCCTGGGAAGAGGCCATCGGAATTGCACGTGGAGGCCAAGGCAAGAGGGGAGCAGCGTTCTGAGTAAATTGTCAGCAGCCTTTCTGTGTGTCCTCCCCTCGCCTCTGCTTTCTCCTCACCGACATATCAGCGATGTTTATTAAGAGATGACAAGTCTATCAGGCCTCATAAGCAGCCTTTCACAAGGAGGAGATCTTATATCCAGAGAGCATCATCAATCTTGTCTCTGCTCTGCTCTTCTGAGCAGCTGATAGCGAGCAAGGCTCCATCCTCTTCCCCCCTCCTTCCCACCCCTTCCCCTCTCCTCCCCTTCCCAACCCTCTGCAGCACAGCGGGAGCCAGGCGAAGAGAGACTGGATTTGCATGAAGTGTTCGTGGTGGAGAGAGAGGGGGAAGGAGCAGGAGAAATGCAGCCCCCACTGCCTGGGCTGGAGGTGCTCCAGGCATGCAGGGTGAAGCGCGCCCCAATCTGCTGCCCAGGCATCTAGAGACTGCCCAATTTTGGGGGGGGATTGATGCTGAGCAGGGTCAGTGGGTGGGGAGAGACCAGAAAATCCCCCTCCCTAGCTGAGGCTGGTGCTGTGCTGGTGGGGTCAAGGTGAGGAGTGATGCTGCAGCCCAGCTGCGTCCTTGTGATGCTCCTGCCCGAGGAAGAGCCACGCCGACCTGTTGTTGCCCGGAGAGACTGTGATTGCCTCACCCCTGGAAGCATTCAAGGCCATGCTGGATGGACCTCTGAGCAGCCTGGTCTAGTGGAAGGTGTCCCTGTCCACCTAGATAGTTAGATTATTCCCAAGGTCCCTTCCAAGCCAGGCCATGCTGTGATTCTGTGCCTCTTTCATCTCTGCTGGGAGCTGTGGCTGTTCCCTGGGGACAGAGGATGCTGGGAGAGGGATCCTGTGCAGGCTGGGCAGTAGAGCACATGTACTGTCCTTTGGCAGGTGAGAGGTAGGGTCAAATCCAGAGGATAATGTGCAAGGGCTCAGAACTCCCCTCTCAGAGCAGGAATCATCAGTTCTGTTCCTGTTTTTCAGAATTCATCCTATCTTGTAGGTAACTTTATTTTTTGCATGATCTGCCCACCTGACACTCCTAGTGAGCTGATGGGCTGGAAAACCACTGTTACCTTTTCTCCCTGATCAAATTAAGTTTTTAGTTATTCCCTCTGCCTCCATTTTTCACTTCCTTCTTTTTTCTTATTCCAATTATTAAAATTCCTTTCCTCTGCTTTTATCTGAAGATCCTGACTGCTTAGGACTAAATTTTGTGAGCAGATACAGCTCTGAACAGTAAAAATATGCTAAGAAAAGCTGCCCATTGCCTCTTAGAAATCCTCTCATGCTCATGCTGGCAATTCCTTGGCTTTGTTCATGCTGGCAACGCCTCGGTCTCAGGGGGGAAGAGACAGATTTACTTTTGGGAGCTTGTTAGGTAGCATAGCAGTGAGCTTTTTCCACAAAGTCTTTTGTTCCCTGGTATTTCCAAGAGTTTTATGGCAGCGAGAGGGAGCTGAGTGACCTGTGGGGGAGTGGGTTTTAACTTGTGGCAGCTCAGAGCCGAGCCTGGATGTCCTCAGCTCCCTGTCTCCCATTGCTGGAGACAACTATAAAATCACCTTTATCAAATATATATAAACCTCCACCAAGGATTTAGGCTATCAGGCTTGCAAGTGTGGGACGAACGTTGACACATCCTCGTTAAAAATGTTGCTAAACCTTGCATATCTGATGTGCTTTCTTTTTTAAACTAAAAACCGTAGACAGATAAATATAACCAGGATGCACCTCACCAAGTTTTGCAGAGATAGACAGTTTCTGTCTGAAGATGCATCAGAAGAGCTGGCAATTTCAAGGAGTTCCCATTAAAACTTTATGATGAGAAATTGAACACAAACCTCACCGAATATTTAAAGCATTAAAACTAACCCTGTGTGAAATTTCCCACCGATCCCTTTAGGAGGAGGCAGGAGTTTATGCTCCGTTTTAAGGCTCCTCAAGCACAGCCTCCACCAGGACGGCACAGGAGCTGCCTGTGTTAACAGATCCTCGTGGGACGTGTGGTGGAGAGAAATATGAGACTTTCTTGGAGGCATTTGGAGTCTGATCCCATTCCCTTGAGCTCGGTGGGAAATCTGTTACTGTGCACAGCACCGTACCTGGAGCTCAGGCCCCAAGCTGCCAAAAGAATTTGGCTTGGACTGAAAAAAAAAGACTGAGGTAAAGAATTGGGAAGAGGAGAGGTGGCAGAAAATGGCTCTCAACTGAGTAAAGGCCTGTCAGGAAGGAAATTATTTGCTGCATTTATTGTTTAGGTGTGAAGGGATGGTGGGAGTTGCACCGAGGTCCATTTGATTCAGTCTGGTGTTTGTGATGGCTCCAGCCCTGCATGGTTTAGTGGAAGGTGGAGGAAACTGAAGAGCAGGCAGCTGCAGGGGGGACTTATTCCCATTCTTCTCTGTCTTTCAAAGGTCATTGGAAGCCCAAGGGTTTATATCCCTTCCAAAATTCTGTAGCATTATGATTAGGTGTCATTTAACTTGCTGCCTATAATGTGCCAACATTACCCTTTTGATTCATACATATTTTCCTCCTGTCCTTTCCTTGGGAGTGAGGAGGGAACAGCCTGACACATCTTTCCTCTGCCCTGGACTCCCAGGATCCAAGGAAAGGCAGTGCCAGCATTGTGAGCCCAGGTTTGCTTGCTATGCTAGGGAGACAACAACTGATGCTGCAGGTTTTAGTCTTGTGAGATATCCTTTTTTATCCCCAAAGGAAGCTGCTGGTTAACAGTGGACCTTCCAGAGGCAAAGACAGGGATTCCTGGTTTCGTGGGAAGCACTAGACCTGTCACAGCCCTGCAGGCTCTCTTCACTGAGAGAGGTGGGCTGTGTCCCACACTGGTCACCCCATTGTTGGGCCACCAGCCAGAAGGGCAGGCAGCACTGAGGGCAATCAGGTTCTCCATCACTGCTGTGCCTCTGTTTTGGTGTTCAAGGTGCTCCACACCCTTCCTGTCCCCTCTCCTGGAGTACAAGGGCACGGGGTTTTTCTCATGCCCATGCAGAGCTTGATCCCTGATGTGTTTTCCCCCCTCCTTTGCTATTCTGGACATTTGCTTCCCTTTGCTAGGAAGAGGCTGAGGAGGCTGGAAGAGGTCCCCTTTTGCTGTCTGGGTCTGCAGTTCATGTCCAGCCAGCAGTTTCTCCATCAGGAGGGCTCGGTGGTCCAGCCTCCTTTGGACAGCAATCGGTCATGGGCGCTCCCCAACCTCCCTGCGCACACGTGGCTGGGAAGATGGGCAGCAGCAGCTCAGGAGAACAGAGCTGGAATTACTCTTGTCCCCTGAGACCATCAGGTCAGCAAGGGTCACTGTCATTGGAGAAACACATGGAGGAGACTCCAGCCAAGTTGTCTTATCCTTCGCTCTGTCCGTGTGTTGCAAATCGCTTTCCTTGTCAGCAAGGCTGTCCTGGGCCGTGGGATGGGGATCTGCGGTCCACAGGGAGGCCCTGATCTGTGTAGCCAATGTTTGAGAAGCATGGAGAAGCTGCCAGGAGACCCTGGATTTTCTGGAGTGCCCGCTCTCTTGGAGCAAAATGTCTTTTCCACTGCGCAGAAATTGGTACTGTGGAATCCCACTGTTTTTGTCTTGCTCCAGTCAATGAGAAAGAGGGGAGTGAGAGTTTGCTCCAGAACTTTGATGCCATTTGGGTTTTGCCTTTTTTCTTTATATGCTCTCTGTATTCTTCACACATATATTTGTAGCTCTGTAGCCTATTGTATTAGTGATTTGTTTTCCCAGTACTTTTCCATTGCCTTTTGCTAGGCAGAATGACAAAACAAATTCCAGAGCTCCAAGCCCCAGGAGGTGCAGGGTCCCAACACTATGTTGGTTATTCCTGGGAACAAAGGTTGAGAATAACTCTTCAAGATCCATTCTCATGGACAAAGTACAGCCAGGGTCGAGGGTGGGCTTCAGAGAAGGGGCTTGACCTGGGCGGGGGGGGGAATTGCATCACCAGTTGTCCTCCTAATTGGTGCTTTTTATTGATTATGCTAATTTCTTAAAACCTATAAAACTATATTCACCCCTGGAGGGGGTGGGCTTTTGTGGACGCCTTTCCATAACTGTGTCTGAAGGCCTTCAAATAAAAATCCTCTTTTTCATTACCTCCTTACTAAAATTATCTCAAGTTTCATTTCTAGGTTGGGAAAAAAGCCACAACTTCTGTTTGCTCTAAAGCACACGTTGACTCAGGAAAAAGCCCCTTCCTGAATCAGAAACTCCACAGTGATGAACCAGCTTTGTGTCTGGTTTTTGCTCAGCTGCTGAAGTCTCAGTGCAGCACCGGGGCTCTGGGTTCAGATGATGCCTGGAAAGGCTGATCTGGAACTAGACAGAGCAAAAGGAATAAAATAGGTATTTCTTAAAAGGCCTTCAAAGGATCCACCGTAGGCAGTGAAAGAGCCTGGCCGAGGCCACACCCAAGATGAATTCAAGATAGAACCCAGTCATGAGTTTTACACTTTTATAAGTTTTTGGTTTATCTACACAGTGGTGTCAATTGTCCAGCCAAAACTTCAGGTTATGAAGTCTCAGTTCCCTGGCTTGCCCACTCCCCTTTGCCATTGTTTCTGCTTTCTGGGTAAAGGCTGTCCTTGATTCTCCAGCTGGGAAGGGATTGCTTTGTCTAACTGCCCAGTGAAGAGAACTTACTAACACCTAACATGAAGTTTCAGAGTTACACACCAAGCAGCAGAGAATATGAAAAACAGAAAAGCTAAACCCCGAGGCATCACAAGCACCAGCATGGCTGTGGTTGTGTGATGGCTGATGCACCCCGTGGCCACCCAGGAGCGCGGGGCAGCCTGTGGGAGCATCCCTCTCTCCTCCCAAACGCCGTGCCTCACGTCTGGCCGTGGAGAGGAGCAGCTGCAGCCTCCAGGAGAGCCCGTAATGAGGCCAGGATCTCCAGCACGGGGCCTGCTTTCTGTCAGCTCTTGGAGGAGGCCGCGGGTAATTACCTCTCCTGTCTGCTCCTCGCCGCTGCCGGCTCCGCTTCAGGTCCAAACGCTCGCAGGCTGGCGGGGAGGAGAGCGCGCGGATACATCATTTAAAATTCTGATGGCACGTTGTCAGGTCAACATGCTGCAACACGGGAAGGGATTTTACATCCTGAGGACTGCGGTGTCATTCCTGGCTGCGCTGCTCGCCTTTTTACCTGTTTGAAGGGTGCCTGGAGGGTTTCCCTGCTGCGGGGTTGTAGCTGGGCTGGTCTCCTCTCTCCAGACCTCTTGAGGCTGTGGTAGCCACCTCAGTTTGGTCTCATGTTTGGGATATCCTGTATTGGGCTGGGTGAGCTGGAAATGGCAGCAAGAAAGAAGGTTGAGAAGAGAGAAACTCGGGTTAGAGATCACTATAAATTGCAACCCTTCCTTTACCTGATGTGAGCACCTTTACAGTGGGAAAACCTTTTTCAAAGGTTCAATCTGATATTTTATCAGCTGTTTTTGAGTGTGCAATCTTGGCCTAGAATTTGAATCTCTGCTTTAATTGGCCTCCCTCTGCAGAGCTGGGCAATGCACCCTGCGTTGTGCAAAGCTGCATCAGCTGGGAAGGGCACTTTCTGTCAGCAGAGAGGAGGGTTCTGGGGGGAGCACTTTTACCTGCCTTTGGCAGCACTGTGGAAGGACACTTGGCCACACAAACTGCATCTTGCTCTCCCCAGGGCAGCTTAGCTGCCTGGATGTTTTGCACAGCCTCGCTGGAAAACAAACCTAACCAAACAGCAGGGTCTGGCCTTGCTGTGGACTGGGAGAAAAGTTTCCTTTTCTGTACTGCTGGGCCAAGGATCCGTTGTGTGGTTCTGGCAGCTCCTGGCTGCTACCAGACTTGAGCCTGGTAAAGGAATGGCACAGACCTTCTGCAGAGAAGGAAGAACCCTGGTGTAGACATACAGGGGTGGCTGAACAGAATAATATTTTAATCTGGGGTGGATTTCTGCTGCCCACGAGCCAAGTGCGGGTGGGATGCAAAGGGAGGAGGTGATGGGGTGAGGAGAGTGCCAACATTTCTGTGCCTGTGCAGGAGTTCTGCTTCTGTCTCAGTATTTTACTTCGCCTGTGCCTGCCAGCTTCCCTGTGTCCCTCAGCCTGTTGGTGACTGGGGGACACCTGGATGGAAGCTGGGCTGAGGAGGAGCACCAGGCAGGCCAGCACTGGAGCCAGGGTGGCAAGGGAGGCAGCTAAAAGTATCTCCGAGAGTACAATCCCAGCCCTGTCCTGGGTTTGGGCCATGGTCAGGAACGGGAGCGGGGTAGTGACCCTGTTTGGAGTGATGCTGAAACTTCATATGGAGGGCACGGCGGCTGGGGTTTGGAGGGCGGCGTTGGGATTCCTTACGGGATTTTAAAATTTATTTTCCGTTCTAGCCGTTCTCCGGGACTGTTATCCGTTCGGCCAGGAGGTGGCTCTGGAGCACGCTGTGGAGCCGGGCACGGCGTGCAGTAGCCACGGTGACAGGGAGGGAGAATCTCGGAGCGTCACCAGTTGGCGATGGAAGGCAGATGGCCTTCCTTGGAGCTTCCAGACGGGATGCGTGCGTGTCCTCTGACACACATATGCAGAGGCAGCCTCGGCGCATTCCCAAACGCCCCTGACACCGTGTGCTCTGATGCAATGTTTAGGAAGTGGGGAACATGCTCCTGGTGCTGGTAACATAAGCTTGGCTCAGGCTGTCCTCTGGGAGCGGGGATGACTCCGAACGCGGCGTCACACCAGATGTAGGCTGCTCTCCAGAGCTCCAGACCTGTGGGGAAAGTTGTTGTGCGAGGCAGCCGCACGGAGACGTGCAGAAGAGGAGCTGCCTTTGTGCTTGCCAAGGTCCCCAGGGATGTAGGGCGTGAGGGGCAAAGCAGGGAAAGCCTTGACAGAAGTACCGGGAAGTATCGCTGCTGTCTAGGAAGATACTGGCATCCCAGGCTTTGGACTGTGTGCCAAAACTTGTGCCTGGGACACACAGGGCTGCCAAGGCTGAATGACTTGCTCTCTGTCATCCTTGGGCAGTGCTGTGCCTCTGACAGATGGAAAACTCCAAGCCTTTAATGCTCCTGCATGAGTAGAACAAAACCATGGTGGCCCAGGGCTCTCTCCATGGTTGAAGCTTCGGGATGCCCTGGAAGCAGGGAATTTCTGCTCTTCTCTTAGTGCTGTGATATGGTTCCTAGTGGTCTCATCTGTGCTGAGGATACAGAGGGTTAGCCCTGGACATCTAAGTAAGTCTACACCTTGATCTCCTTTAGGAGCTCAGAGAGAAGCTAGAGGAACCTTTCACAGCAAAACTTGAAATTCACGTTTTGAAGAGCAGGAGGGATGGTGAAAGACAAGTGGCACAGGGCTCCTCAAAGGACAAAGAGAAAAAACACGCCTAGAGCTCACCTGGGCTGGAGCAGAGATGTGTTCAGTTTGTTTCATGGAGGCACCAAGGTCTGACACAGCTTTGCCTCTCTATCTCCAGGGGCCCAGCAGTGCTATTCCAGGCGTTCTGTTCCCTTTCCATCTGATCTGAGATTACCAGAGAGACTTGCACGAACTTTGTGGGCTCGAAGTGCAAAATGCTTTGCCTGTTGACCTGCAGAAGTCTGTGTCAGGACCAGGGGCTGCAGCTGAACCTCAGCCTCCTCTGCTGATGGCCCCTCTGCAGCCAGGCCTGGGAGCAGCCAGTGGGCCCTGCTGGGGGTACTGGTTGTTTGCTCTTCATCTTCTATTTGCTGGGGAAAGCTGAGGGAAGAATAAAATTCAGCTCCAGAGCCTCTGCTGGCTACTGCCTTGTGCTTTGCCATTACTGTGTGAAGTGGAGAAAGGGGATTATTCAGCACCACTGGTCCCAGCCTTCAGTCTGGGAGCAGACTTTTGAGAACAGACCTCAACCCCAGGTCCTTGTTTGCTAAACGAGCTGGCTCTAGAATTACAGCTGATTTGTTTCTCATTGAGAGCTGCAGGGCGAGACCTTCCTCTGTGGTCTGAGATAAGCTGCAGGTATTGAACTGAGAAATCCAAACCTGTTGCCATGTTTCAGGATGTGCAGCGAAGCCTGTCTGCTCTCTGCCTCTCTATGGCTTCCTGGGGGGCTGGAGAGAAAGAGGAGAGATTCCCCAGGAGAGATTCCATGTGAGGTGCAACTGTAATTCAGTCTGGGTTGCTGGACCCGGTGTCCGCTGTGGGCTGTTGAAGGAATACGTGCTCTGCTAGGGTTAAATGCTTACATGAAATCAATAGAAGTTTTATTGCCACCACGTGATGTCAGCTGGAACTCTGCCACCCGTAATAGAAGCTGTGTTAGGTCTCCCCATTCCAAGTACAGGACAGATATATTGGTCTAGACAACTGAAAAATAGTGGTATATTGGGAGGCTGCGTTTTCATTATGTAAATGGAGCTCTACAGGAGGATTAATTGATTATTCAGTTACTATGGATCTGTCTTGGATGTCCTGGCAAGATGAGAGAACCTGATGGAAGCTCTCCAGTGGTGCTGTGTGGTAGCACAAAGGAGTCCTTGGGCACCCCCTGCTCCCCTGCAGGCAGTGCACAGCACGGGTGTGTTGCACAATGCTCTCCCTACAGCAGGAATTGCTTCCCAGAATGGTGTTGGTGCCTTCATGCTCATGACTGGAGACCATATCCTGCTACAGGCAACAAAATCTTGCTAGAAATAGTCAGAACTGATCTATTTCGTGTTGTTTGGAGGGACTCACCTGTTGACCAAGTCTTGCTGGTGCCAGCTGGAGACCACGCAGAAGGCTCCTGAGTAAATGCGTTGTTGCTGCAAGTGCTGGGAGCTGTTGAGATAAATCCATTTTTTGGAGACTTGCTCCTAACTTCAATGTATTGTTTTAGCCCCAGCCCAGCAAGTGAATGATCCAGAAACAGAGGGGAAAGATCAACTGGGGGAAGGAGGGCACCATAATTTTTTGAAAGGTACAAATATTCTGTTTCATGGGCAGCTTGAGAACGCTTTAGAGTAGATCTTGGTGGACAATGTGAAGCTCCAGGTGAATGTAGTGCTATTTAGGCATTTAGGTCAGTGTGCACAGACGATTTTGGATTTTTTGAATATTTTGGATTTTTGAATATTTTGGAGCGTGGATCAGCTGCTCATAGAAATGGCTACTGTGTGGCTGGTGCTGTTGTTCTGCTCTCGTTTCTAGGTTGTATCTGGGGCGTTTTAAGACAAACATGCTGAGGTCTTCGCTGCTGGGGTGTCCAGGTGTGGGGACAGCTGTGGAGCAGCTCTGCTCCTCCCTCTGGCCCTGGAGCATTGGGGATTTTTGTGGGTAAGCAAGCAGGGCTATCATATCCTCATAACTAGATATGTCCCTTCTGGTCAAAGACATTATAGCACAGGGAGTATTTTCTGACTCAGAAATACCTGTACTGCCCTCCCCAGCAGTGGGAAATAGACCTGCACACTCTGTTGCGTTCAGGTTGCTGCAGGAAGAAAGGACAGCTGTGGTGAGATGGATGCACTCACTTTCTGCTGTCCTGCTGTGTGGGATATAATTGCTTTATCCTTCTCTGTTCTTCCAAAACCATTTCGATATTGCTGCCCAGATCAAATTTTGTGAAGAACATTTTAAAACAAATCTTAGCCTTTGGCCTGAAATACATCACCTGTGGAAAGTTTTACAAGCAATCCTGATATTTGGAGCCTGGGTGTGGAAAAGCTGTGATATTGGACAAGTGGAAATTTAGATCCTTATGAGTAAGTGCAGACACTGGAATGGAGGGCAACGTATCCCCAGATTTGGGTGAGGAACAAGTCTTTGGGGACTGGCAAATTTTAGTGTTGAAAGGAAGACCTGCCTTTGCTGATGAAATAAAGAAACTTCCTTCTATTTTCATGCTTGTCAAATGGGGGGGAAATTAAAAATTCAGCTATATCAGTAAGTGTAACAAATTCTTCCAGAAGTTTGCAGTGTCTCACAATCCTGCTGAGAACAGGGCAAGAAACTTTCTGGAGCCCCAAGTAAGGACCAAAAGAGATTAAATTCTCCTTTTTCTGTGAGAAGAGAACAAACTGGGGCCAAGTACTCCCTTTTTGGGGTGACAGAATTGCACAAGACTGCTGCAGTGGTAGCTGTGAGATTTTTACACGCACGTCCTGACGCTGTGAGCCAGCAGAGGAGACTAATTGTTAGACTGGCAGGTCTTTAGGTCGAGCCTTCCACTGAAATTGGAAATAATGTAATTTATTTCATTTAAACTTGCTGCTCCTTTGTTCAGCACTGGCTGTGGAGAGGCAGCTCAGCCCCTGCTTTGTGTTGCTGGCACATCTCGTGCAGCGCGAGGTGTCTTTGCTCTTTTCCTGAAGTCACCAAGCTCCCATGGTTAAGTGGAGAAACTCTGCAGACACGAGGCTTGTTTGCAAGGCAGACATGAATTTCCACATCCTGTCTCATGGATTCCCGAACAAAGATGTTTACAGGAAAAAAAAAAAAAAAAGGGCTAATGCTATACTAGGAGGGAGAAAGCATAATGTATTCTTCAAATGTTTGTATGTCAGCAAAACGCCTGCAAACCATTCAATAGATTAATCCTGTAGCTGGCCTAAAAGGAATGGATTTCTAGCCATAACTGAGATTGGGAAAAATTGATTTCCATGTTCTTGTTGACTGAATAAGATGAAAACAACTGCCTTGGCACTCATTACTAGGCCAAGAATTCAGATCTCTGCTGCCGAACTGAATACTAGAACCAGCCCAGCTCAAGAAGTGATGAAAAAAGGGGCTTTTCAGAAACCAAACCTTATATATGTTCCTATTGTGGAAATGGGATTTGCAGCAGATCATGGCTGCTAAAGTACCTGGTGGCTTTATGTGGAATGTGTGGCTGGATGCTTTGGTCTCCCAGCCAGAGAGATGAAGGCACTTCTGGCAATCAGAAATGTGAGAATGGCTTGGTTTAGGTTGTCCATCTCGATTTAGTGTAAAATTTAGTTTCAAGAAGCAGTTCAAAAGAAGAAATTTAAAACACCTTTAAGTTCCATGGAAGATAAATTTTAAACTGGTAAGAAGCTCTTAGTATGGGGGATAATGGGTTTATGCCATGGCTGAGTGGGAAGTGCTCATTATTTTCCCCACCTCTGACAAAAGACAGTAGAAAAGATGGGGGAAAACACTGGCTAGGACAGGAGGTGGCATCTGCAGGTGGGACTGCCATGACACACTCTCCAGACCCCTCTGTGCTCCTTGTGTGTCCCCAGCTGGTCTTTCCCAAGTCTTTCCAGGCTGGGTGAGCTGCACCCACCCAACCATCTCTTCAAATGCTTGGGAGTGAGGGACAAGTTCTACTCTTTGTTGTTAGATCATTTCAGGAGCCTTTTTCTGACCCTGGGACTGGTTCCCATTGGAGAACCCTTGCACAGGAAGCAGAGAAGACAAGGGACACAAACTCAGTTTGAGGTCCTACAAGTCCCAACATCTCCCAGATCTTCCATCTCTTGTCTTGTGGATTGGGCTGATGTGAAAAGGTAAATCCCTGTCCTGAAATTCCCTGGAAATCACGGCAGCTTTTGACTGACTGCAAACAGATCACTTGATAACCCTCAGTCTTACTGACACAACTCCAAAAATACGCTGCAAAGTGTAAATAATAAATGTGTAGTATCCGCACTGGAGCAAGTAAACACCGCCTGATGTTGTCTGATATTTCACTGGCAAGGTGTCCTCGGTGATGCTCCAGCAGAATAATTTTCCGAGCGAGTGGCTCGCGTGACAGGTGGATGTGCCGAGCTCACGGAGCTGGGTCTGGGAGCTCCGTGCTGGAGGTGGCAGCAGGAGCACCACCACGGGTCCCTCCTGCTGGCTCCCAGCAGCGCTGCACGGGGCTGGGAGGAAGCGCCTGGCAAGCTCACCCCAGGCTTGCTGACAAGGGCGTGCTGCTAAAAGCTTTCTTCCTGCGTGGTGTGGATGTATCAGCTTCCCAGGCTGGATGACACACGGATTAATAATTCATGCTGGAGGTATTGACTGGTGGGAGCTGTCAGGACCCTCGGTGAAGGAGCTGCCTCCCTGCTCAGGTGCTGTGGATATGCAGGAAAGAGTCTTCCCATGGCGAGGTGGCTGCCAGATCGTCTCCAGGCTGGCAGCTCTGGCAGCCAAGACTGCTCCTTGTCACCCAGAGTGTGCTCCCACTCTGCTTTTTGGAGTGTTGCAAGGTGGCTGGAGAAGCCAGGCTGTTGAAGACCAGCTTTCCATAACTTGCAGGTGGACTCTTGTGCCTGCTGGTGGCTGAAATGCTGAGTTTAGTTTTTGTCATAGGCTGGTCCTCAGGACGGACTCTGCTGTTGCTCCTTGGGCACCCTGTAGTCTTCCCAAGGGGATTGCAAGGCAGGAAAGTGTGCGTTGGCTGGCCTGACCCTGAGGGAGTAGCATCCCTCTAGAAATTGATGTGATTTCCAGGAACTGGGAAACCGTGGTTTGCGTAAATGGGAATTTTAGTGGATCAAGTGTCGGTGCATGCTGCTGGGATCCTGGATGGAGGGTGCCACCCTCATGCTGTGCATTGTACTTGTTTGGCAAAGATTTTCCTTCCTGGCCGTGTGGAGACACCGGGGAGTCTCAAAGGTGACCGTAGGGCTGTACAATAACAGCCTGCAGTGTCTGTAGTCATGAGTGGCACACAGAGGAGATCAGGGATGTGTGTCCAAGAGTTCTGGGAAGCTGCTCTCAGTTCCAGCAGTCACAGAGCTCCCCAAGATCTGCCTTTCCTCTCTCCTCACCCTGGTGCCCAGTGTAACATTGCACTGACTTTCCCAAGTAAGATGTAAAATGGAGCTGATGGGCTTTTTAAGAGCAAAGCTCTGTTAGCAAAAGCAGGGAGGTTAACCTTGGATCCCTGCCCAAATTGAAGTGGATATAATCTCTAAATGGCTCATACCAAAATGAAATGCACTTACGAGGGAATGTGCCCCTTTCTCTCCTGTAGTGCTGATGTGCTGAGCACAGAGAGGACAGAAACTTGTGTTAGGAAGCAAACCAGGCCTGTGTTTCTGGGTGGATTCTCTGTCTTCAAAGAGATCCAACAAAAATCAAGAATCTTTGGAATCAAGAAGCAAAACCAAACTAGAAGAGACCAAATAGTGATTCCAGTCTCTATTTTGATAGACTCTATTAGTCCTGAGCTGTGCTGTGTTTCATGGGAAGACCTTACTCATGGCACTTTCTGTGGGCCAGGGTTGTGCTGCCATCCCGCTCTGTGGGATGGCCAGTGCCCAAGGCTCCAGAGCCCTTGGCTTTGGTGTTCCTCTGTCCACCCTGGTCAGGGGCTGAGGTTAAAAGCAGCTGTGGGGAGGGCTCACCTCGAGCTGTGCACCAGGAGCCTGGGGAACAGATATGTAAGATGGAATAAGTAAGATGGAATAAGCTGGCTGTCTGCAATAGCTGTGCAAGCACTGGGTGCTGGGCTCAGAGGACTAAGAGCTCCTTGTGCTGCAAAATGTGCTGTAGCAATGCAGGATCTCGGTGTGCCTTGGTCACCCAGGAGTACTGGACCAGGTTCTGGGAAGCTTCCAGCCTCAGCTTCACCAAACACGTGCTCTGACTAATGCAAATGTTGCTTTGGAGATGCTGAGAGGTTTCTCTCCCCCCCTCCTCTTAAAAAGAGCATATGTTCTCACTACTAACAAGCAGGTTTGCAAAGAGTCTATTTTTAAGATGATTACAGGGTATCAGTAGCTGTTCCAGTGTCAACTGTCGGTTTTGTTTCCTTGTCGGCAGTAAACTGTTGGCAGGTTTGTGCACCAGAGGTTTACTCCTTCCCAGCTGTAATTGCACAGCACGGAAATTATCACTTGCTCTGTGCATGCCTCTGCTGGTTCATCCCTCTGAGCCTGCTGTTCGCCAGCAGCTCCTCCAAGCGCTTCCGACCCGCTGAAGAGCCGTGTCGTGGCATCTCCGGCTGGCAAAAGACAAGGCCTGGCTAGGTCTGAGCTGCAGAGATGAGACTGAACGTGATACAAGCGTGCTCAATATTGGTGCAGGGAAAGAGCCCAGAATCGGGCTCCTCTCCCACTCAGACAAGCGCTGAGAGGATTTTTTTGCAGGCGGTTTCCCTCATCCGCTGTATAACATTATACCTGCAGCTCTAGCTGGGATCTGGGGTGGGAGCATGGATGGTTTGGTGGCCGGGTGTCTGGAGAGCTGGTGCTCTTCAGCTGGTGTCTGGTGCATAGCTCAGCTGTTCTGCATCCCTGTTTGCCTGGCGGGCAGAGCAGCACAGCCAGACTCCACCAGGCTTTTCCCCACATGGCCACGGAGGATTTGAAATCTCTGATGGAATAAAGACCTTCTGCTACAGCCAAACCTGTGCTGGCTAGAGGGCACTGCAGGGTTAACTCATGCCATCCCTTCCATCCTCTCCCACACTGCTCAGCCAGGGGTGACTTATGGAGGAGGAAGCAAATAGGATCCTTTATTGAGAATTAAGGAAATAGCATTGTAAACACGTGCATCCTTTTATTATTATTTTTTTAAGAGTCTAAGTAACCCCATGATTTGTGACTGCAGCTCTGCACACAGAGGTGACGAGGGAGTGCAATGGGAAGTGTCAGTTAGTGGGAGGAGGGCTCAGAAGTTCCATTCCTTACCCCACAGGGCACATCCTGTAGGAAACATCCACTTGAAGCACACTTATTCCTTTTCCCTTGACAGGAATGAGATGATGATGATGCCTGGGTGTGAAGTCTGCTCCATGGCCTTCAGTGCAAGTCCTTGGCACACCTCTGGCTTCAGACTTGGCCTTCCTCCTCCTCCTCCCCCCACCCACCCTGAAAGTTTCCAAGTGCCACCGAAGTGATGGGAGAGAAACAATTGTTGTGTTTCCCGGGCTGACACCTCCTGCCGAGCATCCTTCCCTGCAGGAATGGCAGTCCTCTCGCGTTACTCGGGGGACACGCCGCCGTGGTGCTGATGGGACCAGACAGGATCCGTCACTGTGCCGATGCGTCTCCTCCACAAAAAATCCTAAATGACACCAGTGTCTGGGAGACGAGGAACAAAGGAAAAACAAATAAAATTATCTGCTCGGTTTGGTCCCCTCTGGTCATCTGTCATCCCAGTCTGGCATGGGGACTGTGGAGGAGGGCTGGGGTTTGAGGGTTCTGCTGGGGATACGAGATGGGTTCTCTTCGTTCACGTGAGACTGGCAAGCCTGGCAGGCTGGAATGCTGCTTCTGCTGGACTCCGTGGAGTCTCTGTCTCTGTTTTAGCTTGGTTCTGGTGTCCAGACTCCTCTGACTGGTGCCAGAACCGGACTCTTGCAGTGGGGAGAAGATGGGATGGGGCAGAGCTCGGTGTCACCGGTGCTTCACAAGCGTCGGAAGGACCCTGCCAAGGTCGTGTGAGCCTCTCTCCCTGCCTCAAGGTAAGATCATCTCTGCCTCTGTCAATGCTGTGCTAATCTGTTTTTAAAGACCCTTGAGGACGCAGGTTGCTCAACCTCTTCCAGGACTTCTAACAAGAATAATTGTAACAAGCATAACAAAGTGTGATGGGTTTTTTTGTTTGTTTGTTTGTTTTTTTGTTTACTTTTCTTCCTTGCCTCAGTTTCCAGCCTGTTGTTTATGTGAGGCTGAGCAAACATTTTCCTTCAGGTTTCTAGGAGGCTGTTTGAAAGCTGCTCTCAGATCAGTGAGGACCAACTTGGCTGGCTGTGCTCCTCTGCAGTGAGTGTGACAGATGTGTCACCTCTGGGCTTACTCTCTCCAAATGGTCCATTTCTGTCTCAAAACACGGGGGCCAAAAGCAGAGCACCACACTTATGATGAAAATCAGCCTTTAAGGTAAGAAGCTGAGATACTCTTGCTTGAACAAGATGTATGGGGAACCTCTCTCATCTGAGGATGCTGACATTAAACCTTCAAGGCATCATGGCCTCAGCTCTTCAGAAGTGCCTGTCTTCTTGGGCAGGGAGATTTTTCCCAGATGCATTCTCTTGTTTTAAATTGTCTGGCAGAGTTCTTCCCTCTCTTTTCACAGCTGTTATTTCCAGCTTCAGCAGTTGAAGGTACTTTAAAATTGGGTGGGTTAGTGCTTGTGAAATAGTCCGGGCTGTTCATTTTTGTGGGATTTAAGAGTGACTTACTGTTCATGTCCTGAAAATTGTTTGTTTTGCCTAGAGGCCATTTTGCACAGGAACTTAAATTGTTGGCTTGACTCTCTTTTTGTAGGAGTTGTCCAAGCTGAGAGTTGTGTGTTCTATAACAACCTCTTCTTGTCTGTGATAGCAGCATTTTGAGACCTGCCCTAACCAGAGTTTTGAGCGGCACCACTCCGAAGTGCTGGAACTGCCTAATTTGGAGAGAAGAGAGGAGAGATGGGAAAGTAGGGGTGGGTGCATCCAATCAAGGTAAGGAGCTGACCAAACACAGGGCAGCCAGACCAGCACAGCTGGGCTAAAGCTTTGCAGAACAGTCTTTCTGGCCTTATAGGTTATCCTTAAGGAAATTATTTTCTGTGGACCTCACCGAGTTGTGAAGAACTGTCTGAGCAGAAGAAAACACAACTTTAATTAAACTGAAAAAACAAAACATCCAGTTCTTTAAAAATACTCCAGCCTGAGTAGCTGCAGACCTGAAAAATAGCCTCAAAAATAAGCAACCAGTAGCTCTAATTACCCTGGAAGGCCAGTACTTTCTCTGCCACGGGCAGCAGAAGCAGGCTGAGAACTAAAGGTACCGGTGTGGTGACAGCAGAGTTGGTGAGAAAATCACTGGGTCTTGTCCCTGGGCAGCCTCAGTTAAGAAAGAAATACATCTGCAGGCTCCAAGTCCCCTGCCTGCTGCTGGGACTGCTCACTGGTGATGACATCTCAAATATGTTTTAATAACCAGCGGCTGTTAATAAGCACTTGCTACTTCACCAGCTTAGATGCATCTCTTTAAATTTAAACAGGATTAGATAAGGTAGGGAGATTATTAAATACCCAAATGAACATTAAGCAGATATATTGGAGGCTTAACAACTCTGCAGCAGATTGTTAAATTGCTCTAAATATTTCCCTACTAGTCTGGGGGTATTTAATTAAAACAACCCCTCTAGTCCTGTGTAACGTGCCTAGCAGGCTTACAAGCCCTGCACAGGGCAGGACCTTAATTGGCAGTGTTACCATAAAGCTGAGGCATGCTCGAGGACAATTAAAAAACAACAGCCCCCCCCCCCCCTCCCCACCCCACCCCTCAAACCACCCCAAGCCCCTCTAATTAGTGTGAGAAATGACGACAAAACAACTCCGAGTGTCTCCAGTGACAGGTGCACAAATAACAAGGCTGATGAAAGATTTTGCAATTAAGATTGCGCTATGAAGATTAATGGGATATTTTCATAAACTGATGTAAGATTGCCTATAACCCAGTTGCCTCCATGTAACTCCATCTCCTTCTCACCGGTGCTTCTGTATCTCTTATTTCTCAGGTTTCCTTCACCCCCCACTTTCCAGGTTGCTGGGGGTTTTCATCCCCAGCACATTTTTTCCCAGGTGTGCTGTATTTCCGGGCATTTCCCTTCAGCTTTGGCTGTTCTTGTCTAAATTTCGGGTGTCTGCTCCATTTAAACTTCCCGTGGAAGCTGGAGTGGAAGTGGGGCTGTGCCCGTGGGCTGTCCATGTGGTGCTGCTCCAACACGGGCTGTGTCTACTCCCAGTGGATCACTGGGAGGTATTTTCCAGGTTTGTTAAGGATCCAGCTGCAAAACACACATCTGACTCTAAAGCCACATGTGTCCGTGGCTTTCCAAGGCCCAAGGGTCACATTGCCCTGTGCTGCTTCCCAGCAATGTCTCCCTGGAGCGTGCCAGCGATTCTATTAACCCAGATTAAATTGGTACAACGCTGCTTGATAGGAAGCATTAAACTGGCAGGGAAGGAAACTGGGAGCTGGACCAGACACCCCTTCCCGTGCATCTCTCAAGGAGGGGGATTTGTGCCACCCACCCAAACCTGCTCTTTTCCCAGAGACATTTGCCTGTTGCTGCCATCGTTGTGACTCTGTTACTCCTAATTGCCTCCTGTTATTCTTGATATCTCCAAGGCAGACTGGTACACAGGGAATTTACATTTTTTAATCTAGTGAAAGCAGTGATTGGACACACAGCCTCCAGTCCTGCTTTTCTTCCTCTCAACTGCTGCTGTACACAGGTTTGATGTCCAGCTCTTCAATCTCTCCTTGCTTACTGGCTGCCCCTCCTCCCTGCCCTTGAGTTTCCTTCCTGACTTGTCTTCAGTGGCTTTTAGCTGTGATTTTGCTGTGAGAGTTTAGAGGGAGTTGTTAGGAGAGGGGTTCAGAGGCTCGGGGCTGCACGTAAGGGGCATTAGTTGTGCCTGGCTGGAGGGGGCTCTGTTTTGCTGCTTGCTTTTTCCCATTGCCCACATAAATGAGGTGTTAGAAGAGACACCTGCCCAAACCTGCAGCCCTGCTCCCTCCAGGGCCCTCTCACCAGCCACGGGCCCCAAGACTTTCAGAGCTAGGGATGAATAATCCCATGCACAGCGATTTTGAAGCAGTTATAGCTGGAGCCCCCAAACCAGTACAACCACTTCCACACTGTCCTGCTTTTTAACTCTGCTGGGTGTAAATAAGACCTCAGGGAAATGTTGTTTGCCTCCTGATTTCAAGGCTCTCCTCTGTGTTTCCCCATGCCTCTATCCCTAGCAAAGGGGCTGTAAATTATTGTTTCCCACTGTTTGTGAACAGTGTTTAATTGAGAGTTAGCACAGGACCAGTGGCTTGTCTCAGACAGAGGGATGCTGTGCACTCCAAATTCTGACACACTTTTTATAAGGTCCATGAAAAAAACCTGGCACAGCAAAAAGGCATGAGGATTCCAGTCTCTTAAGAAAGAGGCACTAATTGGTGGTGACAGAAATGTAGTTTTTCCTGAGAATGGTATGTGCCTGACAGTATTCCACTCACCAAAGCAAACAAGCAGAAATTAGGGCTTTCTGTCTCTTGTCCATGAGCCTTTTTGACTTGATATCTCCTTGTCTCTCCTCCTTTTAATTGCTCAGCTGTTGTCCTATTAGTGTCAACGCTTGGCGGGCTCAGGGGTTAGAGCTGAGATGCTCTGGCTGCTGCTCTGTGAGGTGTCAGCCTGGATAAATACAGTGCTCCTTTCCGTTCTCAAATCCCCTTTCCTGCTCCCTCCTTACCTTTCAGATGCTGGAAAAAGCCAGGGAATGTTAGTGCAGGCTGTAGGTGTAGCCTTCCCTCCCAGGCCCTTGCTTGCTGGTACTTGCAGCCCTGCTGCGTGACTCTTTGCTGGGTCAGCTCCAGAGCTGAGGTTATGCTGGAAACCAGCAGAGAGATGATACTTCTTGATTTGGGATTATCAGGATCTTGCAGACATTGAAAAATGCCTGCAAATCTCTCCTGGTAGAGGTGCTGCTGTGGTCCTGCCTCGATGGAAGGGCAGATCTGCAACCTGATCCTTTCACCTCAGGTCTTTGTGGTGGCCCCAAGTGGCTGGCAGTGAGCTGGCTGGCTGGCTGCGTGCTTTTGATTCCCTCTTGCTGTCCTGGTGACTGCACTGATGCTTAGTTCCAGCAAATTAACCTTTTGGGGGAAGTCTTCACCTTATTAGTTTCTTGTCCTGGCTGCTAACCCCTCCCAGGAGGCTGATGCTTCCCAGTGAACCTGAGCTGCCTTTTGCTGGAGGTGGGCATGTGGGGCAAGGACTGGGAGGCATCAGAGGGCAGATGTACTTTCCACGTTGAGCAGTTTCCCCTGCTGCTGCAGTCTGCTAGGATGTGCTGCACACGAGATTGTCCTTGGAAAACTCTTCTTGCCAAAAGCAGCACAAAAATGCTTTCTTGCTTCCTGGAAGAAGCACAGACAGTGCCAAACCCATCCTGCCAAGGAGCAAGGCTCATTGTCCTGGTGGCCTGTGGTTCTGCTGCGACCTCTCTGGCTGCCTCCATCCCTCCCTCTTTGCCCTCAGAGCAGTGCCTGGTTAACCCTCCTTGCTCTGTTGGGAGCTGGGAACAACCCAGAAGGACGTGCCCTGACCCAAAAGGCCTCTGCAATTAACTGCCAAGCAGGTCTGAGCAGAGACCAGAGCCCAGAGCAGTGAGATGTGTCAAGATGCAGCAGCAGAGCTTCAGGGACCCCTTTGCTCATCCCACAGCCTGGACGAGCCGGAGATCCCAAGGAATAAGCAGCTCTGCCTTGAGAGATGCTTTGGAACAAGCAAACACGTGGGCGGGAAGGGAATTTGTGTTGCAGGGTGGATTTAATGCCTGGTATTTTATAACCTGAGTGCCTTTTACCAACACGGTTTTACTATCCCCTCCCATCTTAATAGCTATTTTATAAATATTATTATGAAGAAGTCTTGGTGGTAATGCTAAAGGGAAGCTGGGCTTTGTTTTATCTGAATAGCTCTTGCTTCCAGCTTGGGATAAGGGCTGTAACACTGCAGAAATGAAGCTGGGCTGGAACAAAAGGAAATCTATTCATTAACTTAAATCGTAGTAATTTTAGCATGGCCCAAGAGGAGCCTGGTGAATCTAACCCTCTATTTTCCCACATCCTTCCTAGCAAGTGCCTTTCTTTCTCACTGAGGTTTGAGAGCTGATTCACATCCAGACTGGAGTGAAATCTGGGGTGGATATTATTTTTTTTTTCTATAAGATTAGAGTCAGTGCTGCCACAACAATTACAGCAGAAAGAGAAATGATTGTATTGTTGATTTTAATGCACGAAAGCTGAACTTAAGTTGTCCACTTACCAACTTCATAGTCACTGGATTTGTTTTTCTTTTTGTTCTTATGTGCAGTCACGGATTTCTGTAAGTGCTGCTGCTCACCTAGGGGGTAGGAATCACAGCTGAGACCTTGACTTCTTGATCCCTCATCATGTCAGGGACTCTTTTCTAGGGCTGTACCTCTGCTTTTCTTAGGACTTGATAACTTGTGGTGGGGGTGAGAGGTCAAACCAAGACCTAAGGGAAGAGAGGTGTATGTGTCTGTTGAGGGCAGACTGAAAGGGTTCTGCTGCTGCCAAGGCAAGGTGAGGAGCCCTGGTGTCTGGCCTCCTGCAGTGTGATCAGGGTTGCAAAGTGACCTGGACCTTTCCATGGGCCAAAGCCAGAGCACAGCTTCCCTTGTCAAGTTTTTATCATCGGATGCTGGTTTTATTTCTTTAATTTTTCATTTCTGATTCAGCTACAGCTGTGAAAATGAGTGGACAGAGGAATAATCCAGAGCAAAAGGAGGGAGTTTCTGGGGGGCAGAGGGCTAGAGGGTCGGGGATGCAGGAAGTCACAGGTATCTCTGCTTTCTCTCAGTTCCTCAGTCTCTAAAATGGGGGCAAGGAGGTTGATAACTTACATAAGAGCTACTGGCATACGGCCTTTTGTTAAAGGCTCCCAAAAAACCTTCTGGATGGCAAAGCACAATGGGAGCACAGACAGCCTCATCACTCAGACAGCAAACTCCTACATGTGAGAACGCGAGCCGGGCGTTTGACGTAGCTGCTACCCAAATGCCAGCAGGTGACGAGCAGATGGGGCTGCCGGGCGCTTGTCTGAGGTCTGCCTGAGCAGAAGGTGGAGGGGGAGTGGAGATCTGAGTGCTGGGGACTTTTNAAGCTGCCACGTGGTTCTCACCAAAGATGTAAAAATAGAAGCCGTTGGCTGCGGCATGGCACTGCTTCATCTGGGAGTTGGGATGTCATGCTCTCCTGGTTATTTATAGGTGGCAGGCAAACCTTGGGAGAAGGATGAGAGGAGCAAAATGTGGAAAACGTTTTGCGTGGTGGTTTTGGGCCATGCTGGTGCCCACTGGGAACCCTGGGTTTTTTCCTAATGGGTGCCTCCACCAATCCTGCAAAGACCCACACAGGGAGGAGGGTCCATCTTCAGAGGGGCTCTTCTCTCTGATCTATGTGTGTGACTTGCCTTGGGGACTTCAAATGTGAATTTAAACACACATGGGAGGAAGAGATGATGGATGGATGGATGGATGGATGGATGGATGGATGGATGGATGGATGGATGGATTGAAGGATGGATGGATTGAAGGAGCTGATGGAGAGCAGTGCAAAGGACAGAGGCAGCCAGCTCGATGTGTGGTGTTTTGGGAGTGGGGACCTGCTGTTCTAGTGGGGGACCAGAAGAGCAGTGCTGTACCAGCTGCAGCCTGTAGTCCTTTCTCTTACAGCCTTTTGCTGTACCCTGTGTGGTCCCAGTCATCTTGCACTTTGCAATTTCCCATACTTCTACTGTTCCTGAAATCCCTACTATGTGCCCCAACGCAGCCCTCAGCTCAGAAGGGAATTGGAAAAATTAATTGGGTATTAAAAGCCTTGGGATGCTGTGTTGGCTGACCCTGGGTAGGCACCAGACACCCACCAAAGCCTCTCTCTCACTCTCCTCTGCAACTGGGTGGGGAGAGAAAATACAACAAAGGGTTCATGAGGTTCATTTGGTCACTCATCAAACACCATCATGGGCAAAACAGACTCAGATTGGAGATATTCATAGGATTTGTTGCTAACAAAATCAGAGCAGGATAATGAGAAGTAAAAACAGAGACTAAAAACACCTTCCCACCACCTTACATGCTGAGCATGATGTCATGTGGTCTGGAACATCCCTTTGGTCACCTGGGGTCACTTGTCCTGGCTGTGTCTCCTCCCAGCCTCCCATGCACCCCCAGCCCCCTCCCCATATAAATGGTGGCCATATAAAAACCAGAAAAGGCCTCAGCTCTGTGTGAGCCCTGCCCAGCCACAGGGAAAGCATCTGTGTTCAGCACAGGTCCAAAACACAGCCCTGCACCAGCCACTGTGAAGCAAAAACTCTACCCCTGCTGAAGGCAGCACAGGTGCACAAGCCTGAAATCAGGTTCCTACCACAGATCCCTCTTGTTGCTTCACCCTGCCCACCTCTGACGCAGGAGAGACCAAGGCAAGACGGTGAGTCTGAGAATCCAACCCCCCTCCTGCCTGCAAATGTGGAGAAACCCCCTGCGCTTTCCTGGGAAGGCACCTCTGCCCACCTAGGGCTGGGAACAAAAACCAGGACCCCCTTTGGACTTCCTGAAGGGATTGTCCCCCTCTGTCCCTTTCCCTGTGACAGTTTGTGAGCCTTTAAGGATGAGATGCTCCCACGTCCCCAGCTGGCATTGCTGTGACGGGGACAGGGACCACCACACCTGGTGGTGGCTGGGAATAGGAGGCAAACAATTACAGCTGAGGAGGTCGTATAGCATTGTAATCCCGAAAAGAAACATTATGATTCATCATTCCTGATGTAATGTCATCTGTTTAATAAAGCCGTAACTCACTCTGGGCTCATTTTTAATGGGGCTATTTAGGTAATGGCGTTGGGTTTTCTCTTTCCCAACCTCCCCCCACTCCCATACTAAGTAGCATTTGGACCAAGCACTTGGAAAGAGCTATTGTAGCCAAAGACTTTTTTTTTTTTTATATTTACAATATCTTTCAGGCCATAGCTGAATGGGGTATTATTTATGTCAAATCACTACTTACCCTGAAATATGGGGAGAAGGAAAGCCAACAGCTGGATATGGTAATGAGTAAATAAACCATGTGTCTCTTTAATGATAGGGACATGAATTTGTGCCGCATGGGGAAACGGCCGGCGATAAGATGTCTTTGACTAGGGCTGACCACAGAGCAAGGGCACCCCAAAATTTATGTGGCTGGAGGGCTCCCTTGGCAGCTTGCTGGGAAGAGCCATGGTCTGATGGTCTGGGGTTGGCTTCACTGCCTGTTCTCTGCGGGGGTGTTGTCCACATGCAGGCACAGCAGCATTTGCTACCTCCTGGTGGCGCGGCGTGATTCTTCCTGCAAAAACCTGGATTTGGTTTCTGTGGATGTCTTGGAAAACCAGAGTTCTTAAAAGTCCAGAAAGGTCATTTTAGGAAGAAGTGAGAAGGGGAGTGACTGTGATACCAGTCCAGAGGGAGAGGCTGTAACTGTTCTAATGGTCTGGGATTTTTTCAGGGTGATTTTCTGTGTGCGTGTGGGGAGAAGCAGATCTGAGGATGGACACGTTGAATGCATGTTGTTTGAACACCCACAAGTGACATCAGTTGTCTGTGTCCTCGCTCGAGCAGAGTGGCAGGAGTCTTTCTGTCTCTGGGGATGTGCTCCAAGGGCGCAGAGAGTGGGTGATTGATGTAAGCTGTTAAAGGAGAGGGGAGATGAAGACAAAGCATTGAAGAGGGGCAAAGACAGCGTTGAAGTAGGTGTGACAACACCAAACTTCTAAATGCATTCAGCTGCCTGCACAAGGGGCAAAGAGTTTTGTACAAACTGGGGTTCGTGTGAAGTCTTGGTGTGGGGTAAAGCTTCTATTAATAATTATTCCAAAGTTGAGTTCCACACTCCTGGGACATGTGCAAGCTTGTTGGGATCTCTCAAGGCTGAGCATCCCCCTGTGCTCTGTGGAGTGGAGATGTGGGGCACAAATTCTCTGTCTCACAGAGCTGATGCTCCACGGGGTGCACACTGAGCTGCAGCCAAGTGGGCCCGTTTCCCTTGAAACCAGTTGTGTGCCTGGCTCTCTGTGCCTGTAAGAAAAAAATCAGAACTGCCAAATTGGAGGGATCATTTCTGATGCAGCAAACTCCTCCTGACAGTGGCCAAGAGCAGATGCTTTGGGAGTGTATGAGAGCTGGGCATTTATGGGCAGACCCTTCCCACTATATCGACCTGGCTTTGACATAGGGATTGTCCCAAATTAATGACTCTCTTAATGTCAAAAGAAACTTGACTTTCTTAATGAGAGTTATGTAACCTTTTTAAATTAGTGTGTTCATTGTGCATGCAGTTTATTGAATAAACCCAGTCATCCCTGTCCTCTGCCACAGTCCTCCTGAAAGGGAACCAGAACTGTAACTGGTTAGAGCTCCTTCTAATTTGCTTTAACTTGGTGTGAAAGTGCCATTAAAAATATTGTACCTTGCCACCCATTGATTGCTTGGTTGGCAAGCACACATTAAGACCAGGAGGGTTTTATTTGAGGACGTGTTGTTTTATCCTATATCTTTTTGCCTAATTCAAAAAAGTCAGGTCATTGGTTTTAAGAAACCAGAAATGAAAATAAAAATAACCTCAAGTCCTGTACAGCTTTTGTGGCTGGCTGCATTTTATATTTTTCCCCAGACTTTCTGGATGGAAACTCCCTGTAGTTTATCTATCTCTCCTGTTATCATATCAGAAGCAAGAAAGGAAACAAATAAGGAAACTTGGGAAAGAAAACACCAAACCACAACAAAAAAAACCCAAGACCATAAGCGCCTTAAAATATCCCTCACTCAAAGAACTTTCTACTTTTGTCCCATCCGGTAGTAATTTATGGCAGTGGATTAGACGGATGTGGGAGCCAGCCCTCTGCTCTTTGGAGGAGCCAGGAAAGGCTGGGAAGGGGAGTCCTGTCTGGAGGAGAAGGGTGGTTTGTGTGCTATGGGGTCACCAGGCTTCCTGCAGGTTCCTCCACTGTTTCTTTACAGGCCGGGTGTCCCATGTGACTCCTGCTGAGCTGCATCCTGTTTGGACCATGGGTGATGCTCCGTGGACCTGAAAGGAAGGTCAGTGAATGTCACATGAAGGTGCTCGGACTCTCGCCCAGCCTGAGGAGGTGAGCTGATATCTGGTGATGAAATGGTTCGTGGAGTGTCATATGCTACATCTTTGGGACAGGTCATGGATTTAATATTCCTTTCTTCTGCTTCTTTCTTCATGCTGGTCCTCACCTACAGAATGAGGGTGATGATTTTCATCTGCCTTTTGAAGAGTTTCAGGCTGAGACTTTGCCAGGGGGACTACTGCAAATTTCCCTGTAGACCTCCAAAATGTTCTTTGCTCTTGGTCTAACTCAGTGTAGCTTGGCCTGAACACCTGTGCTCATGTCAAACACCACCTAATTCCACCCACGGGTTTGGTTTGGGCTCTTTGGAGCACCGGGATGGTCTTCATTACTCCAGCCCTGTGTAAGCAGCTGCTAAGGCTGAACATCTTCGGTGCAGTAAGAGGAAATTGTTTCTGCCTGCCTTTCATGTCTGTACTACCACTTGAGGAGCCTGTGCTGCAAACTACCAGGGCTGTGCTCACATGGCTTAGGGTGGGAACCGAATCCAGAATGTGTCTCCTAAAACAAATACCAAAAATCTCATCTCATGAATGCTGTCGAGAATGTGAAATTTGTGGATAAATCATAATGTGGTTCATGGGGTCAGCAGAGAAGGATAAACCTGCCATTTACAGATGTTCCAGGCAATAAAAAGGGCCCGTAAAGAAAAGCCCCTTGTTGCCAGGCAAAGCCACAAGCGCAGAATGGAGCCGTGCCTGGGGCCTCCCGCTTTCCTGGGAAGCAGGGAAGGGGTTAAGTGTGGAGCCGAGCACTCAGCTTGCTCTGTATTATGTCCAGGTGGCATGACGTGTGAACAGACGAAAGATAAAAATCACAGCGGATAAAATCACAGAGGAAATGGCTCTGTCTGAGCCCAGATCACGACGCCTTGCGCTGACCCCACAACCTGAGCTCCATCAGTCAAGTTGTCCTTCCCTTGACTTCTCACCCCATGCTCTGCTGCTGCTGCTACTCCATAAAAGAGGAGGGTGGTGGGAGGAGGGGAGAGGCGGCTCAGCCCGATGACTAAGAGGGTCCGAGGACACAGGTCAAGTTCTTTCTGCTGGAGTCTGGAAGGGAAAGCTGAGTACTCTAGCAGACCCTGCTATAAAATGATCTTCCCCATAAAAGGACTGAAAAGTAACTGGGAGGCGAGTGTGATCCTGTCCTGCCTTGGCTGGGGCTGGGGATGGGGATGGCGGTGGTGGAGCAGAGCCAGACTGTCCCAGAGCCACGGAGCAGTAGCAGTGTCAGGGCCTGGGGCTTTGCCTGGGAGGGTGTCAGGTCAGTGACTTGTCTGTCAGTGGGTCCCTTCCCAGCCTTCCCTCTGCTGACAGGAGACCGGGGAGGAGACCAAACCACCCTGGGTAAGGATGTTCCTGCCATGACCTTGGTGCTTGGTCACCTCTGAGAAAGAAAAAGAGGGCTTGGATCAGCTCTGTGGGCGTCTCTGGGGGGAATCAATCTCCTCGGTCTCCTTCATCAGAGACAGGTGGCATCGGTGACAGAAATAGTGTGCCACTGTCCCGGAGCCAGGCAGCCACAGCTGTGGGGACGGGCACTCTCCAAGCTTCGCTCTCAAAGGAGCCATGTTCGCCACAAGGGCCGGAGCATGCTGGAATTTGCTCCCTTTGTCTGATCCAAAAGTGTCTAGTTTTGGGGAAGGCCTTCTGGGCATGCTGCATAAGACATCTGTTTTACAGGGTGTTTAGGACAGGGCTCAACTCAGGCTTCCCAAAACTGGGAAAGGCTGGGAAGTGGTTGCCAGTAGTAGCTGGCCGAGTTCCCCTGCCCTAATTACCTTTTGCAGCCCTGGGATTTGAGTGTGTTCTTATTGCTGGGGCAATAAGAAGTGGAAGGGAGTTTTTAAGTGATTAGACTGTAATTTTCTCTGTACATNAAAAAAAAAAAAAAAGGTGCTTTGCCTGTGGTATAATGATTCAGGAAAGCACAGTTCAGGTGGCTTCACACCTGTATGGAAAGTTGTATTTTCAATTTACCTTTACCTAGTTCCCTGTGTATTTGAGTTTAGTTTAACTCAGCATGGCTTAATTGGAATTTTTGCACCAGAATGAGCAAGTTGGTTTAGAGCTGGCACCCCCTGAGCTGCAGGTGGGCTTTGTTTGCAGAGATGCCTGCAGAGGTACTGGAGACTGTCGCTGTCCCTGAGTTGCTGGGAACAGAGCTATGGCAGGAATGTGCTTGTGCATCAGGTGCTGGAAGCCTTCAGGCAAAAAGGGAGTGTGGGTTGAGTTTGGGTTAAGTATCTGCAGAGTCTTCTGCCCTGTCTGTGTGAAAATGAGGCCCTTGGATGCCGAAGGACCCAAGGCCCTGAAGTCAACCATATGCCATGATGACCCATCCCAGGGCTGGATGCACCAGTGGTGATGCCAGGGGCTCCTGGGGAAGGTGAAGGTTTAAAAATCCCAATCCTTTTTGGAGCACTGCTCCCCCAAGGCTGTGATTGTGATCACTGCCTGCTCTGAAGGGAGTACAGTGGCAGGGTGGGCACCTCCAGAAAGAGACATGACCTGGAACAAGGAGGATGATGATATGCCCATTAAATAGTGATTTAGAGTTTAATGAATATCATGCCTCTGCCTCCCCTTGCTATGAGGAAGGTCAGGATATGATGACCAGGCCCTGGCTATGAGCAAAGGTGTGTCTTGGCTTGACAGCATCTCTCGTGCCTTTGACAGCATGTGTGGTTCAGAAAGCACAAGCAGATGTCGAGAAGACTGAGACTTCCCTGTCCTGGCCAGGGAGGGGTATCCCAGGAGCACACTCTTCAGCAAGGACGTGGGGAATGGCCACACAAGTGTACGTGAGCTTTTTGGGAGGCAAGATGCTTGTCTGTGAGCAAAGACACCTCTGTGTGTGGCAGGAGGGGCAGCTGCATTTTGGGTTCACAGCAGGCTCTGCAGGTTGTCTCCTGCTCAGTGAGCAGACAGGGCAGCAGCCCATCTGTGTGTGTCTGCTCCTGGAGAGGCTGGAGAGCATCACCACTCCTCCTCCCCAGGGAAGGCAGCTCCGTGGCACGACCTCCCACCTGGGGAAACGAGATCAGCAAATGACTCCTAAGTAGCATGTCTATCACTGTCAAATTGACCACGGATGTCAGGCGTGAATCGGCTGTCCCCGCGGCGTGGCCAGAGCCAGCCCCTGAGCTGGCTGAGCCGAGCTGTGCTGACTCCCCGTGATAGCATTTTAATGTGAGGGATGACAGAGGCCTCCAAGTTAATGTCTGCGGAGAGGTGACAGTTTTGAATGTCAGCCAAAGTGGAAGGCCTGCCTGGAATTTCGCAGAGAGGGAAGAGGATGGGCGTGAAATTAGCCCAGGCAACCGTGTCTGCCGGCAGCCTTGCGGCGCTGATACCTGGTGCTCCCAAAAGCTGGCAGCCTGAGCGGAACCTTCCCCCGGACCTCAAAGGGCCACCTACGTGTGGCTCTTCCCAGGAGTGTCTCCAAGGGCTGGAGAAGGGATTTGAGCCTGGAGGTCCCCGTTGCGCTCTTGCAAGGATCACAGGGATGTGGAAATGGAGACAGAAACGCTGTGCTGGTGATACGAGGTGGAGATGAGATGGGAGCCAAGCTGGTGGCTGCCCACCATTATTAAAAATAACCAGTGCACATATTTAGATGAAGCTTGGCTCTCAGGAGCTTGGCTGGCTGCCTGAACAGCCCCATGGAGTCCTACGAGGAAGGCACTCCTGGTGATTAAAGTCTGATGGCAAAGAGCATCCGAGTAATTCCTAAACAGCTTGTTCACGAGAGGGAGCAAAATCCTCCTGATGCTCCTTGTGCAGATGAGGAAATCAGCCCATCCCAAATGAGCAGGTATTCCTGTTCCCTTCCCCAGACTAGGGCCAGGGAGCTCGCTTTTCTGTGCCTCAGTTTCCCTCCTCTCCACGGGAATAAAGTCTGGGTTTCTTTATGGAGAAATACTGGAGAAAATAAATGGCTTCAGGGTTGCAAAGGGCCTGAAGACCGCAGGTGGGAGGCATTCCTGAAAGGAGACGAAAGCAATGACAAGATACTGAGCACAGCCAAGAGCTAGGCTGGATTTATTAAAGAAAAAACGAGGGAGACGTCTGTGGTCAGCTTGATAAATTGTCTCCCCCTCAAAGCCGTGTTTCTGTGTTATTGTTTGCCTGTGATGGGATCTTGACAAACCCTTCCCCGGGCTCAGGGGCTAATTGCTGAGTTCACGGAGTGGCATATGGTCTTCCATGCTGTCATCTGAGCTGGCACTGGGCTGAACTGGTTGTAGACTGGCCATGGGGAAACCATTAATGGGTCTGTTTGGTAATGCAATAAAGGGCACAGTATTTCCTTTTAAGTCCAGTAGAGCTCAAACTCTTCCCTTTCCTGGTAACCTTCAAAACACGGAGAGGAGTAAATTTCTGTTTGTGTCCCTTGTGAAATCCTGTCTGTAGTATGCAAAAGGATTTTCAAAAACCTGGTGTTGGATGGCCAGAAGATTGGGAAGAAGATGCTTTGCTTCTCCTTGCTGCAAAAACCCAGGGAGGAGGAAAATGTTTGGTTGTCTGTGTTCCAGCAAAGCCACAACTTGGGAACACTGGTGGCTTGCTGTGACCCTGTAGGGATATGCTTTGACTTGAATATTTGGGAAGTCACAGTTTTGACACAAGAGAGCTTTGTGAGAGCAATTGCCTGATTCTCAAAGCAGGATTTTGACTGAGAGCTGTTTCAATAAAAATCTGTCTTTTTATTTGTGTGTAGATAAAGCAGCGTAAGGAATGCTGTCAGATAAATATATGCAGATGGTGGCTGGTGAGGAGCAGGACTGCAGTGGGCACATCTCTTCAGAAAATGTCTTCTGGGTGATGGAAGGTCCTAGGGATTCCAGGAGCTGCTGAACTAATCCTGCATTGCTGGGATCACCCTCAGAGTAGGCTGAGATGGTGTCAACACAAGTGGTGAATTGTGGCTGTGCTTTTTGCCAGGGTTTCACCTCCAGCTGTCTACAGCCATGTGGAAAAGGAGATGAAGGATTTGTCCACCCCTTGCTTGAACATAAGAGTCCTGCTGACTCCTTCTGAGGGCAGAAGTGTGGCTGCAGGCCATTTGCACAAAAAGCTCCTCACAGATATGTCAAATGTCCATTATATGTGAAAAACAAACAAACAAACAAAAAACCACAAAAATTCCCACCAAAAAACCAACACAACCACAAACAAAATAAAACACTTCCAAATGAAAATAAAAAATTAACTGTGGACCCCCTAGTTCTCAGCACCCCAGAACTTCAAGTGAGTGTTGGCTGGTTTTAGGTGGACACTGAAATGAAATGGCATTGGTGCTGAGAAAAGCCTCTTAAAATAAGGAGAAGGTCTAAAGTGAATCCTAAATTCCTTACTCTAACTTTAATGCCGTCTTTTTAAGCCTGCCAATTGACTGGAGAAATGCTGGCCTTTGTTTAACTATTTTTCTTGGCAGCACTTTGACCTTTAGGTATCTCCTGGTCTTGACCTCAGCTCTTTCCCAGCCAGACAGCCGTGCAGGAATGCTGCAATTTGCAGGCTCTTAATCCCAATATATCAAATGCCAGTCTTGAGGAGTACTGCTGGAATCTGCTGGAGCACTGACCCGTGTTGTCCTTGTCTGCACTGCTCTGTGGCTCTTCCGAGAGCCTCAAAGGACGCTTCCCTGCCCAGGAGGATGGGAACCTTTCTCCTGCTGGTTGTGCTCAGTGGTGGCATGGGAGGGATGTCACAGGGAGGCTCTGACTCTACCGAGGTCCACCAGGAGGGCGTCTTTCATCATCTCATGGATTTTTCACGGTGGAGAACTTCCCTGCCATCCCTGCTGTCACACAGAGTGCTCTCTTCCCTTCGCTCNGGGCGGGGGGTGGGGGGGGGCTTTAAAAAATGGTTCATTAATGTTCTGGAAATGTTGTTTTGTGTGTGAATTGCAGGAACTATTTACAGTAACTTCTCAAATGAACCTTGCAAAAGGGGAATAATTTTGCTGTCTGCAAATTTTGCAGCCTTTTACTGCTTCGANAATGTCTTCTGGGTGATGGAAGGTCCTAGGGATTCCAGGAGCTGCTGAACTAATCCTGCATTGCTGGGATCACCCTCAGAGTAGGCTGAGATGGTGTCAACACAAGTGGTGAATTGTGGCTGCGCTTTTTGCCAGGGTTTCACCTCCAGCTGTCTACAGCCATGTGGAAAAGGAGATGAAGGATTTGTCCACCCCTTGCTTGAACATAAGAGTCCTGCTGACTCCTTCTGAGGGCAGAAGTGTGGCTGCAGGCCATTTGCACAAAAAGCTCCTCACAGATATGTCAAATGTCCATTATATGTGAAAAACAAACAAACAAACAAAAAACCACAAAAATTCCCACCAAAAAACCAACACAACCACAAACAAAATAAAACACTTCCAAATGAAAATAAAAAATTAACTGTGGACCCCCTAGTTCTCAGCACCCCAGAACTTCAAGTGAGTGTTGGCTGGTTTTAGGTGGACACTGAAATGAAATGGCATTGGTGCTGAGAAAAGCCTCTTAAAATAAGGAGAAGGTCTAAAGTGAATCCTAAATTCCTTACTCTAACTTTAATGCCGTCTTTTTAAGCCTGCCAATTGACTGGAGAAATGCTGGCCTTTGTTTAACTATTTTTCTTGGCAGCACTTTGACCTTTAGGTATCTCCTGGTCTTGACCTCAGCTCTTTCCCAGCCAGACAGCCGTGCAGGAATGCTGCAATTTGCAGGCTCTTAATCCCAATATATCAAATGCCAGTCTTGAGGAGTACTGCTGGAATCTGCTGGAGCACTGACCCGTGTTGTCCTTGTCTGCACTGCTCTGTGGCTCTTCCGAGAGCCTCAAAGGACGCTTCCCTGCCCAGGAGGATGGGAACCTTTCTCCTGCTGATTGTGCTCAGTGGTGGCATGGGAGGGATGTCACAGGGAGGCTCTGACTCTACCGAGGTCCACCAGGAGGGCGTCTTTCATCATCTCATGGATTTTTCACGGTGGAGAACTTCCCTGCCATCCCTGCTGTCACACAGAGTGCTCTCTTCCCTTCGCTCCAGTTCATTTTGCAGCCCGTTGTCTCCCCAAGTGCGGGTGGAGGAGGCTCAGTGGGAGAAGACCTGTGTGGATTAAAGTCCCACTTGCTGCCATCCCTGCCTCCTCTGCTGAAAGCTGTGACCGAGCAGGTTGCCTCTCCTCAGACTCAGGCAAGGAGCTAACTCAGGGGAGAGATGTGTGCGGTCGTTTATCCTCCTCATCGACAGATGGGATCCGACAGCTTCTTCCCTTATGCAGTCACAGACTCCACAGCTTGCATCTTTTNAGCCTTTTACTGCTTCGATTTTTTTTTTTTTTCCTGACAGCATCTACATTTTAAAGTTATGGCCCCAGGCTTAAGAAACCCAGTGTCTTTTTGGACCAGGTGAATTATGAATCAGCCTTGAACTCCCTTCATAGTGCTGAGTATTAATGTGTCCATATTGCAGAGGGTTAGTGACTTAGCCAGTGGGTTGAGCAGAGAGCAAAGAGGGGACTTGAGGTCTCCAAGTGTTTAAGGCAGGGCACTATATTCATTCCCTGCTAGACAGATGGGAGACAGTGAGGCCCATGGACCTTGGAGAAATTAATGGGGCTCTCTGAAAAAAAAATCCTGCTTAGAAATGAAATGTTAGCTGCACTTCTGTGTGTTCTGTGTGGCTGCCTTTATTTTTCTTGGTCCCTCATCCATTAAAGTTGTCATCTCCTGCTGTCATCCCAACTTTCTGTGTTGGGAGAAGGCTTGGTGGAAGAGCCCTTCCACGAAGCATGGGATATTGGTCAGTTGTTCTGCCTGCATCTTGTTTTAATGGGGGTCATTAACCGATTATCATCTTGACTCAAGATACGTGCTGTAAATATAATTAAAGCTGATTATGGGAGGTGAGATTTTTCTTGGATGGGAGCTTTGGCATGCTGTGAGGTGGGAGAGAGCTTGCTCGGAGGGTCAGTGGGCAGGCAGCTGGCCTGGATGTGTGACTGGGGCGGTTTGGTCCATATTTTGGTCTGGGCAGTTTTATTGATCTTTCCCAGGCTACCTGCAGATCCTGGGTTTCTGGAGAAAGATGTTTTGGATAATGCTGCAGCCCCTCTTGTCCCCAATATCCTGATGTTCCTTTTACCTCTCAAACCCACCCCTGGCTTCAGGTTTTGATTTGCATTATTTATTGTTCCCTTTACATCAGCCCCTCTGCTAAAGCCAAAACTCATCTTGTTGAGCTTGGCTTCTTGGCAAGTCTGAATCTTGCAAATATGTCCAGGTTCAGAAGAAAAACAACTGTTTAAGGATTTAGAATTCAATTGAAAGCCAAAAGGAAATACAGCATTTCATCCTGGATAATTAATAGATTTTTTGGATAGCATAACTCTGGATATTTTTGTTGATATTTAGTAATAAGTGCTGTCACTGAGATGATTCTTTTGAAACTTAATTTTAATTGAATTTGAAGCAAAATACATTTCAAGATGAACAAAACTCAATTGCTGGGCTCAGAAATATTTCAGCTAGGCATCTTGATTTTGCAGAATTAAAATATTTCAGTGTGAAGAGTCTTCAATGTGAAGGAGTCTGGAGTGATTTGAGAAGTATTTTGATGTTCCTGAATCTGCATTTTTTCCCTGGTTATAGACACAGTATGTGTGTGTGGTAATGGAACATTTTTTACCTACTTCCACAGTAAATGAGTAGGTAGCACAGTCCTTTGGTGAAAAAACTTAGAATTCAAATAGACAAGCTGGCAGGTTATTTAATCTCTGGATAATTTTGCCTGCCAGCAGAAGAGTATTTTCTACTTGCCCAGCTCAGTCTTTGGCCGAGCCAAGAACCGAAGCTGGGTTTTCCGAGCCCTTGTCCCATGTCCCACAACAAGATCCCTGTCTTCTCTCTTTGTCTGCGGTTTGTGATGGATCGCCCAAGTCTCCTGATACTATTTCTCTTCTGCTCCCTGACTGTATGATTTGAAACTTTTATAAACAGGCCATAGCAAATGCCTGTGACACACAAAAATATGGGTATTCATCAAAGCAGCACAGCTGCTCCTGAAACAATGGTGCTAAGGAAGCCCATTCATACTAATTACAGCAGCACAAAGAATTGTGTTGCTAAATTTGCTGGCAGGTCCAAAAAATGTTTTGGCTTGACCTGAAACAGTCTCTTTTGGGGAAGAAGTTTTTGGCAAGTTGAAGCGCTTTAGTTTCACTCTAGGAGGAGCATTTTGTTCTGAAGCAAAGGATTGGCTTTAAGTAGAGACCAAGAGTTATAAGATGGAACTTTGGTTTTAAGTCCAAGTGAAGTTTTTTGTTTGTTTGGAAGGAAGGAAGGAAAGAAGAATTTTCTCTTACCCTTGAATTTGATAAAAAGGGATAAGTGGGATGGTGGTTTGGGCAACTTGTTCTCCCCAGTCTCAACTCTTCAGCTGCTGGAGGATGGCCTGACCCTTCTGCAAGCACCAGGAGAAACACTTCACCTGAGGGTCCAGGCGACCTGTCCCTTCTCTGCTTTGGCCCCAAAAATGTGCTGAGCTGATGACTCTGGTGAAGCCCAGTAGCCCTTCTGTGCTGGAGAGGACAGACCAGAGGCAATTCCTCTCCTAAATCTCTTTGCTCTGAGCCCAGAATGAGCAGAGGGTAATTGCACTCCACATACCAATATTTCTGTGTACTCCTCTGATGGCATTCCAACTGCACAATAATATTTTCCTTTCTGAAAATAGCAGACTGATTTAGTGAAATCCTTGAATGTTTAGAAAGTCTGCAAATGCATAATTAAGGTATCCAGCCAACTCCCCCTTTTGCCTTGTAATTATTGTGTGTTGATTATCACCCCGAATGACTTCCACCACCCGCTCAAGCTTAACTTTGCCCTGCAGATCTGTCAAAACAGAGACGTGTATCAACATCTCAATTTGCTGTTACGACAGAGGGAACAAACTTCCTTTCCTCTTCAGATGAATCGATTTTCAACGTAATTTCACAATCATGCAGCGGGTAGAATGCACAGGCACAGTTTCTGCCTGCCTTTCTCTTCAAAACCTTACCTGCATGAACTTCCTGGTTTATCACTGGGGCTGGGTACCTAGAGCAGCCCCAAAGAGCTGTTGCAACTCCTGACATCCAACACCACTCCAGTATAGCCCATTCCCAAAGCTGCTTGGAGGGAAGGGCAGTAAAAGCATAGCAGCCTCATGCCAGACATCTGAATTGAGATGAAAAAGCAAAATGTTTCCAGCCCACATCAACTTTGCTGGCTTCTGCAGGAGCTGCTTTGTTTGTGCGACAGGGGGCACGCCAGAGCCGGTGTGAGTCAATGGGAAAAGTGCACTTCATGTTGCTTCAGTCCCTGCTTTTATTAGGCAGCCATTTGGATGACATATGGAAATTAATGTTATATTTAGGCATGTTCCTCTATGTCCATGAAGACAGTTACAAAACTATTTTTAACCCTAATACTTGTACTAATCCTCCTAAAACCCACCAAGGGGCACTGCACTAACTCTTCTCCAGCAGCAGAGGAAGACTCAGCTGAGTCTTCAGGGACGTATTTCTGGATGGGAAGATATTTGCTAGAATAACCTGTTCATTTCCCTCTTGTTCTGCTCTTATCTCAAGTTGCTCTGCCTTCCTTGCCAGCATCCCGCTGATTCCTTTGGCTTGCCATACCCACAACCTTGCTGTAGCAAGTCCCAGGACTTGGCAAATGCCTCGGGCTGCTCGTGGCTCTGGCAAGCACCAGCAGCTGTGTTGCAGACCTGTTCCAACACACATCTGCGTGGGGCTGTTCCTGTGGTGGCCGTGTCAAGATCTGGGATGCTGCTGCTCCTGCATGCCCTGCGTGTTGCTCCAGGTGCTTGCTCCCAGTTCCTGGGCTTGCACAGGAACCCGAACCCTAACCCTGCTCACAAAGGTTTCCTGAGCTCACCAGCAGCACTCCTTTTTCCTTTAAAGACTTTCTCCCAAGCCTTTGTGCAAAGGGAGAAGCCATAAAGATGGGGTTAACAGCTGACATTGTGGATGGGCCATCCAAGTTGCCAACGGAGATGCGAAAGCACCACTGAAAGCTCTGAGATTGATTTCTTCAGGAGCTTTTGCAGAGAGGCCAGAGGCAGTGTGCCAAGATCTCCCAGGATGGCTCCTGTCTGGGGTATTGCAGCAGATTCCTGCTCATGAAACCCTTGTTGTAGCCCACTGGAGTGTTCTGTGGGATGTCTGCAGAAGGATCTGTTCCCTGCTCCAGGCACGGCCTCCCCCAGGGGCCAGCGTGTCACTGTAATGTGATTCCTCAGCTTGATCCAGCTGGTGGGTGCGTAGGGAAGGAGCTCTCTGCTCCCTCTGTAGCTCCGTTCAGCAAGTCTCTCAGCCAGGATGCCAGCCCTGCTCAGGCTCAGATAATCCAGCCTCTATTTCTGGCATTTTGTCTATTTTTTTATCCCCCTTTTTCCTTGGCATCTCCTGCTGCCCCACATCACCTCTAGGCCTTGGGAGGTGTGCGTGCCCCTGCCGTGGCCAGGGATGATTACCTTGCACTCCTGCTCTGCAGCGCAGGGATGCTGGCAATTTATCAGGCTGTTCCCTGGTGGAATGGACTTGACCTGGACACGAGAGTCTCAGTGCTTCCAAACGGCTCCACTCACGTGGTGCCCACTCCAGCTTTCCTGGAAGGCAGGCAGATCTGGCGGGAACTGCCTGACACGCCGCCATCAATGCATAATAACCTTCAGTTAGGGGAAAAAACAAAGGATAATAAGAAAAAAAAAAAAAAAACCAGAAAAAACAGCCCTCTGCCCACGATCCCATGGTAACCCTAGAAATACGGGCATTAATGTCCAGAGAGCTTTCTCCTCTGGATGAGGGGGGAGTTAATGGGTTTGGATTATTTGTGGTTATCTGGATTTCAGATTGACACCATAAATATTCAAACTCTGAACCTGGCTGGATGCAGCCGCTGTTGACTTTTGTATGACCTAGCTGGAAACTTTAAATCAGCTGTCGACTTGACTTTCAAGGGAGTGAAATGCTCCAAATCCACTAGATAGCATCTCCTTGGTGTTTTATTACCTCCTGAGAACCTCACTTTGGTAGGGACCCAACTCCAGCCTCCTATCAGAAAGCGGGGCTTTGTTAGGCTTGCAAAGTCGTTAAACCTGCCATGTGGGAATAAGAGTGTCCTACCTTGTGGCAACACACAGGGCTTATTATACGGAACGTACATGATTAATATACAAGCAAAATGAGTCCAGATGCAAGCCTAGCATTGTGTTATTAATAGGCTAACACAGATCTCTATCAATGGTGCTCTCTGTCTGCCGGATCACACTGGATGCTGTGCTTTCAGGGGGCTTTTTGGGGGGATATTTTTTTTAAGCATTCCTTTGTGTTTTGATATTTGGGCTTTTCTGAAGGCGTTAAGTAAGTTTGGCTGCCACTGGTAGAGCGTGCTGTCATTTTGGTCAACAGTCCAGGGCTGGTTTGTAAAGTGCTGGGCGAGTCAGGAGTTACTTATGGTGAGCAGCTGTGAGGGTGGGCCAGTGATGGCCCTGGAGTGGCCACCTAAAACAGAGGCTAGACAATATTAAGGGAATAAAAGTGGGTATTTATTGGAGGCCTTGGGCAGTTAGACACCTCCCAGAGGCTACACCCAAGATGGATGATGGGCATGAGTTTTTCAGACAATAATACGTTTGGTCCACTTGCATATCAGGGGTTAATCCTCCAATTACAGCTTCAGGTAATGAAGTAATAAACCTCCAGTTTGCTCCTCCCCAATTCACTGTTGTTTACATCTCTCAGGGTCTGTAGCTGTAGGTTGTCCTTGAGTTTCAGGCCTAAAGGAATTGTTTTGTCTGACCAACACATGAAGAGAGTAGCTAACACTCTATGTGGAGTTTATAGAGTTACACACTAAAGCAGTACAGGATCTGAAAAATACAAAAGCTACATCCTGAGGCATCAACAGTGCCACCTTGAAGGGCACTCCCTTGCCCATTGACAGAGCAGAGCAGCCCTCCAACACCAGATTAATCACGGCAAGCAGTGTGTTCAGCACTGTCAGCTTCATGGATGTCACAGTGGCCACTGTGGTGGTCAAGGCTATTTGCTGGGGAAAGAGACACAAGCGGCATTTTGGTCATTGTGAGGTGGCAGTGGAGAGGGCAGTGACATAACTGACATGTCCCTCCTCTGGAGGGCTGGTCAGTGCCTCCAGGGGTGATGCTCTGAACAGTCAGGGCTGGATGAGTTTGGGCTGGATGTTTTGCTGAAGTTGAGAGGGGACGTGCAGTGTGGCTGGAGTCAAGGCCTCCAAACCTTTGTAGGCCCATACCAGAGAAGTCTTTGCCTCTTCTTCTCCTCTCAGTTCCCAGCTGAGGGCTAACCCTCCCAAAGTCTGGATTTGATTGCCCAGCCCTAAGGCCAGTCTGGGTTCACAGCAGTGTGGGGCACTGAAATACCAGCAGTTGAGTGGCGTGAAGTGGTTTTGGGTCCACGCAAAATATGGTTTTGAAAATGCAGGGGCTGGCAAGTCCAGGCTGACAGCTTTTAGACTAATTGGTTTGAGGGTCTGGACTCTAATGTAATGTTTTATCCTGTCCAACAGATTTCTGTTCCAAATTCCCTGAGGAGATCCCTAAAATAGCAGTTCAATGAATAGCTTTTCCCTGCAGTTAAGTGAGAGGTGCTAGCATTTGAGAGATTTTGGAAAACCAGCCCCACAACTGTATGGATTATCTCCCATCTCCTTTGCTCCTCTGGCTGGTACTGGCAGGGAATCACAGGCAAATGGCTGGGCCTTGTAGTGGCCAGTGCTCCAGGTTTTCGTTCCATGCCCACTTCTGTTGGGAAGATGCTTCTTCCTGTGGTTCCTCCTCCTCATGCTTTGAGATCCCTCTCTGCAGAGGTCCCCAGAGACACATGCTGTCCTGGACACCACACAGCCAGGGATCTGAGCTGTCCTCTCGTGTCTCCAGCCCACGTGGTGCCTTATCCTCCAGCCTGCAGGCAGTGGTTTCTTGTGGGGACACCTTCCTCCAAGCTCACTCCTGGTTATGAAGATGTCTGGGCTCTCTGATACAGCCTCACGTGCCGCCTTGTGCTTTTAATACCGTGTATGAGTTGCTCTCTGCCGACTAAGATTAATTGAATATGTAAAACAATAGGTGCAAGGAATTAATACGGGGCTTTGTAATACAAGATGACTTTTATTCTAGTTTGAATACTTCACACAGCAGCTATAAGTGCATTAGTTTTATTGATCTATATTCATAGAATTATTTAAATGTACCCTCTGGTGCTGAGTGTCAGGGATTTTCCAATGCTTGCCACTATGCATTTTTCATTAGAGGCTAGTGAAGGTAGATCCAAACTTTGACTGCCCAGGCAAGATTAATTTCATCTTGACAGCCCCAGCCGAACACCAGCAGAGTGTTTTGAGAGCTGACCACTAACCATGGTCTCACACCACGTCCCCCGGAGCGGTTTCCCGGGCTGCCTCCTTTGGGCTCTCCTGCATCGTCAGCCTCTCAGTGCTGCCAGGCTACACTGGCTCCAGCAAGGCTTTTCTTCTGCATTTTGTTTTAAAGAACCAAAATGGATGGGTTCCTATATATAGCTGAAACTCTTGTATTAAAACCTTGTCTGCACCATGCATACTAAGCCTGGCCTGATCTTTCAAGGTCGGGTGTTTGGCAGGTGCCAACACTAGCTGGTGGAACATTTCTTCCATCCAAATGTGACTGCATTGTCTTGTAATTAATCAGATTTTTTTTTCCCCCACTTTTGTCTAAAAAGGCTTGGTTCATCCTCTTTCCTTTCCCTAGTGAGGAATCTTAAAGAAAAAAAAAAAAAGAGAAAGAAAGAAAGAAAGAAAGAAAGAAAGAAAGAAAGAAAGAAAGAAAGAAAGAAAGAAAGAAAGAAAGAAAGAAAGAAAGAAAGAAAGAAAGAAAGAAAGAAAGAAAGAAAGAAAGAAAGAAAGAAAGAAAGAAAGAAAGAAAGAAAGAAAGAAAGAAAGAAAGAAAGAAAGAACAACTTAATTTCTGGTGAAAAGCATTCTCAAGTTTTTCTTTTAATGATGTTTGATGCTAGTCACTAGCCAAAGGAAATGGTACATTTTTAGCACGTAGAAAACTTAGGATGAAAAGAACTAAGCTTCCCATAGAAAAATGTGGTGGGGTTTAGTGGCTAGAACAGAGGCAGGTGGAAAGGCAGCTTTCTCCCCCAGGTTTGTCGTGAGGTTGGGTGAGGGATGAGAGCTCTTGTAACCCCCTTTCCTGCGCTGGGTTCCTTGTTAAGGCTGTGGGGAGGCTCTGGTGCCTGCTAAGAGGCTGAGCTCACGCTGCAGCCCTTGCTCGAGAGAGGGCACCAAGAAGGTGTCTGTCCTCTAGCTGACAGCCTAGTGAAACTAAACCTCTCTGAGTTTTCTGTCTCTCTGCTAAATTGGGTTAAAATTAGCTGACAGGTTCCAAAGCGATTGAAACACACAAGCCTACGGTGTAATTGCATGAGCCACTTTCCTTGGGAACCAAGCTAAAAAGCACCAGCATGTTTTACAGCACTTATTATAACAATCATTTTGTGTCTGGTTCAATGTTCACGGCACCGTCTCGATGTGAACTCGAGGAGTGCTGCAGGGGTACACAGCCCGTGGGCCTCCTTGGGAGGATGTGTGTGGATGCGTGCCTGCTGCAGCAGGAAAGCCTTTGGGATTTGGGATCCCAGCCCTGCAGAGATGCTGTTATCAACCCTGATGGTGAGGCTGTGCCTGTTACCATCTAAAGCCTCCTCTGAAGCCAGCCTTGCTCCGCCTGTTTTGTTCTTGGGGCTGGAGGAAGGAGCTCTCAGGGGATGCTGTTGCCTCTGTGCTGTTTTGCCTTAGGGCTGCTGCTTTCCCATGAGAAGGTTAAAACTCCAACTCTCATCCTTTCAGGATCAGGGAATGGGATCTCCTCTGGGCCTCGCAGCAAGGAAATGTTGCCTGGTTCCTTGTCCTGTCCCAGTTGGCAGTGGCTCCGAAGTTATCCCTGGAGAAGGCTGTGCCTCAGGGCTGGAGCAGAGGCACGGCTGCTTGCAGCCTTGCTGTACAGGTGTGTCTGCTCCTCCCAGGTGTGCCCTGTGCTCCAGAGCAAGGGCAGAGCCTCGCAGGGCTGTACAGTGTGGAGGGAGATTGCCTCTGGTGACCGCTCTCACCGCTCCACGGGGATTCGGAGGAAGATATTTGCTTTTGTACTTTATTGTATTTATTTATTAATAAATGGAGGGGGTAGGATGGAAAACCGCCCTGGCACCGCCTTCCTGCGTGTTATGGCTCAGCATCCTCCCCGCAGCCGGGATGTGGAGCCGGGCTGGGCATCCCCTCGCTGTTGCTGGTCCCGAGCCCTGGCCGGGGCCAGCTGCCCCCCAGCCCGGGGTGCCCAGAGCCTGCCCGGCGCTCGGAGCTGTGGCGGTGGGTCCGTGAACTTGGCTATGTTTTATAGCCACTAGAGGGGGGTCAGAGACTGCTGGCTTGGGCTGCCGGCGGCGGGGAAGCCCGGCCGGGGGGCTCGGGCTGAGCCCCGCTGGGCAGGCAGCCCTTCCCTGCTCCCGGCGGGGTCCCAGCGCCTGCGGCAGCCTCGGTGGGACCTGCCCGGGGAAGGGCAGTGCTGCGAGCCGGGACGGGCTGGCCGCGTCTGCTCCGCTCCCTCCCCAGCGGCACGGGGCCGTGGGAGCCCTGGGCTAGCAGGGAGCCGAGCTGGGGGTCCCCGCAGCCAGGCAGGCTTTGTCAGCTCAGCTCCAGGAGCTTTGTGACCCGTGAGCCGGATGGTGTCCCACCAAGTCTTCTCTTGCTCACTCATGGCCTGAAACCACCTAAGGCAGCTCTGGGCAGGACCCCATCAGCTGTTCTGGCCCTGGGGGACATCCCTCCGTCAGGCTGGGCTCCTCCATGCCCCGGCTGGGAGCCCGTCCCGTGGCTCTGCACAGTGACACCCCAGTGACACCCCAGCGTCACCTTGCCCAGCCCCGGGGAGGTGGTTCCAGCCATTGCCAACCCTGAGATTTGCCCAGGAACGTCAGGCCACTGGGATCGCTGGAGCAATTTCAGCTGGCCAGGAGCAAGTCTGTTTATTGTCTCTGAAACCAGGCATTCGAGGTGCTCAATTTCCTCTGCTAGCAAAGCCCAGAGCAGTGTTTTGTGCCAAGATGAGAAGAGATGTTCAGAACACTTTTATAGCTCATTGTTTTCCCTTGTGGGCCCCTATATATGATTTTTCTAAAGGGGAAAGGAAGTTCTGGATTTTCCATTTCAAGGTCCTGCTCTCCAAATTCTGAGTGATATGAGCCGTAACACTTGCAAACTTCTCACGGACACCTTGGCAAGACTCAGCCACTTCTGAAGAGAGAGGAAAGGATGAAAAGAGCTTGACTGCCCTTTGCAGAGCCTGGCACAGCATCGAGGATGTGTGGGAGCAATACACCTCTGCTGCTGTGGCATGGTGGATGTTCCTGGCGGCTCTGGAGCAGGATGGAAAAGGAGGTAACTCTTCGATGGCATCAAAATGATGTTCTAAGGTCCCCCACACTTGTTGCTGAGAGCACCCCGTCCCTAACACATCACAGGAACAGCCTGTTCTCCGTGTCACTGGGAAGTGATGGGGCCTGGTTGCATTAATGGATGGGAGGGATTTGGCCTCTCTACCCCTCGGCCTCCCCACAGCTCCGGGATCGTTTTAAGTGCAAGGCTGTGGATTATAAATTATACAGCATTTATAATCAGGGAAACATCTGCTGGGTGCTCTTTCCAGTGGACAGGGCCAGCCAAAGGCTCCAGGACACGACGCGTAGGGGTTGCACCAATCGCCACCTGTCTGCTCCTATAATCGAGTTGATTTTTTACGATCTTGACATCAGCTTTCAAGATGCATGATCTATGTGTTTATTTAGCTGTCTTTCCTGGCGTCCCTTAGTTTTGAACTCCTGTAAATCCTCCCACAGTTGGATTTCTGCGCTTTTCAGAGATTACATTTCCTGACAGTACATTTCTCCTTCCCCCTCACTCTGTTGACAGCTCAGGCGAGGCTCCAGGGACCGAAGTGCTCAAACCTGGCTCTAGAAAGCTGAGCTCTGACACAGAGTGGGTCTAACTTCCCAGGGCCAAGCAATTGGTACCAGCATAAGCAGGAGAGGTGACCCAAATGTGCTGTTTTGAGGTTGAAGTCCCCCTCCAGGTTCGAAATTGATCCAGGGGCTGTGTCAGCCTCCAGGATTTGTCCATGTGTGGCCTCTATGAGAGGCCCTGCTCAAGTCATATCTCCAGGCCAGAAAGGTAAGTGGACTTGATGTGGCCAGAGCACCAACTTTTTTATTAAAAAGCCAAAATCTTGGCTGGTGGGTAGAGAGTTTTGCAGTTCTGTTTGAGTCCCCGTGGCCCTTGCTCACTGATATTCTCATTTCAACAGGAGTTAACACACTCAATAGCTTCCAAGGGATCCCGGTTCCAATGATTCCCAGAAGGATATCATTATAAATGCCCTTGTTTTTCACAAAACCATGTCACTTTTGTCCTCTTCTTCTGGGGAAGTACAGCTAGTGCTGAACTCCACCAGCTTCCAGATGTTTACAGATGGATGAATACTTGCACACTACTGGGAAACAGCATGCAGCAGCCTTTGCTTTTTGTGCTTTTTTCTTCCAGCCAAGTAGGTGTTGTTGAGCAGAGCTATAGCCAAGAAGCCTCTGAATTCTGTGGGATGCTTCCTACAGAGCCCTTAGCCTCTGACTGCAGCAGCTGGGAATATATCTCCATGGAAAAGCTCTGTGAGTTTTAAGGGTTAACATGGGTCGATCTGGCTTTCCAGGTGTGGTTTGCAACCAGCCTCCCTCCCCCAGCCTGTCCCAGCACCTTTTGTTCACTCCTTGTCCTCTTTTGCCCCCTCTGGCCTCTTTCTTATCTATTTCACGGAGCTCTTCTGCCTGGTCCTCAGCCCCTGGGTTGCCTGCCACAGCCCCTTCCTTTCTCTGCTCCTTTTGAGAAGCAGGAGGGGAAACTTTCAGGATCCAGAGCCATCCCGGCTCTGCCCCATGTTGTGCCTATGCCACTTGATCCCTGACTCTCTCCTCAAACTTCTTAGGTACCAGTGACATGTGAATTAATTTATTTGCAGCTGTAGTACCTCTAGAAAGAGTTTTCTGCTTGACTGTATGCTGAGGGTTTCCCCATCTCTTGGAGAGGATTCCTGGCTCTGGCAGGTACTGTGCCTGATGTTTTTCTGAAGCAAATGTAAACTTATCCCAGGTACAAATTCATATTTAACGCCCTTGTGCTTGGGTCAAATGGCATTCCCACCCACTGCTAACCCTTCTTCTGAGCTCCTCTGCTGCCTACAGCAGCACTCAGAGACAAAATGGTCTTGAATGTCCTCTGTATCTCAGGACATAATTTCCCAGCTGGGTTACCAGGCCCCAGTTGTACCTGCTGTTTCACTCATCCCTCAGTGATGCTGCCTCCTGCTCTGTGGTGCCTTTGTTCCCAGCAGGAACAAAGCTCCAGGTAAAAGTCCAGTTTCCCATGGGTTTGGGCCTTAAATCTTCCAAGTTTTCACCCACTACAGATCAGGCTGGACAGCTGAACCTGCAGGTTCCCAACACACCCGTACGAGTATGGCAATGCCCCCCTTGCTGCATGCTCGCGCTGTGACCTGGCAGCAGAGTGCTTTGGTGCATTTGTGGGGCAGTGACTGAGAAACCCACAGAGGCAGAAAGCATGTCCTAACCAATGTCTCTGCACTGGCTTCTTTTTCCCATCCTTCCCAACACTGCCAGGCCCTCTCAGCCATCCTTGTCCAGTAGAGATTAGAAGAATTGATGACTTACCATGGCATAATTTACCCCTCTGCATAACGAGATGTTGAAGGCTCTCTTTTCCACTAGGCTGGAGAGTTGCCTTTATGGACATCCTGAAGTCTTGGGCTTGAATGGAAACCCATCTCCCACTAGCAGGAGATTGGATACACCTCATCATCACTTGTGCATATTTTTGCCTGCCACGCAATTGCAGGAAAATAGGTGAGGAAAGATTGATCTGTGGGTATTAATTTTATGGGGTTGTGTGGAATCCGCCTCCCATCAATTTACCAACAGGTTAGAAGAGCCAGTGTCCTTATCATTCCCCTCATCCTGGCAGGGAATCACCTGCCAAATGAGCTGTCCCTTTATAAGGGTGTTATCATGTAGAACAGCAAAGCAGATTTGCACCTCTGATGGCCCTGTGGTAATTTATATGGCATTAATGCCAAGCTGAAGCCTGGGTCTTGTTGTGTTGCTCCTTGGGAGAGAGATCTTCCTCAGATAAACTGCTCCAGATGGGACAGGGAATGGAAATGTGCTGGGAGCAAAGAGGTGCCTGTATCACAAATAACTGAAGCCATGTTTGTCCCTACAGGGCTGCCTGGACAGCACCAAGGCTGTTGTGATCTGCCCACGTTGCATGTGGGTGCTCCTGTGGAAAGTGGCTTAGATGGGGCTCGATCCCTCGGTGAATTCCCGTTGTCCCCACCTCATTTTCAGAGTGGTTCAGTGACCACCACGTTCAGTTCAGGGCTGATGAGCCTTGCCCAGCCCAGCTCTCACCTCCAGCCTGTGCCTTCCTATCAGCTTAGGCTGGAAAGGACCTTCCTTGGAAACTCTTCCTGCTACCAAGAGCAGGTGACGTGGCGGGCTAATGGTGTCACAGGCAGGCTTTGCCCTCTAAGTCTCATCTTTGGAGCCAGCACCTCCATTAGAAATACAACCCTCTTTTCCCCCCATAGTTTTAAAAGAAATATCACTGAAAACTAAGGCACAGAGAAATGGAGCCCTTTGCCCAAGGCCATTAACCAGCTGCAGAGTCTGGAGTAAGAGTGCCCTGATTTCCCGGTTTTGTGTCACAAGTGTGAACAGCTCCTTACTCTGATGACAGCGAGGGCTTTACTGTAAGGAAGGGGGAGAAAAAAAAAAAGCCATATTTCAACATGCTTCTTGCTCTGTCCCTGAGTGCATCCCCCAGGGTGAGAGTGAAGTCAAGAGGCTGCTGTGAAAGGGTTATAGCCGACCTCTGATCACAACCGATTAATGACAGCCCCAGGGAGCAAAAGCCCTTGAGCTGCCAGGAAGGAGGTGAGCATGGAAAAGCAGAGAAGTTTTAAATGCAGCAGCCAGAGTCCAAAGTAGAACAACAGCCGAGGAAACAGCTGTGCCTGGATGCAGTGCAGGAATAGAGGGGATTCATCCATCCCCAGCAGGCTGGATCCAACCCTTCAATCTGCTCTGACCAGACTTGTTGCTCTGAATTTGCTGGTGATAATTTGGGGCCTTTTAATTTGTTTGTTCAAACTAGGCGAAAAAAAAATTGTTACTGCGAGGGCGGGTTAGCATTTTAGCTGCAAGCAGACGACAGCAACATTGAGTGAGGGTGAGGAGCACTTGTCAAACCAGGGAAACTGAGGCAGAACACCAGGATGGGGCGGGCAGAGGAGGGCAGGACCAGGAGGAACACCCGCTTCTCCCCGCACCACCAGGCATCCAGCTTTGTGCTGGGCTCAGCAGAAATGTTGCCTTAATGTAATTAAAGGATGAGCAGAGGCGGCTGCAAGAGTGCAGAGGAGGGCATGCCGGGAAGATGCTCTGTTCCCAGCTCCAACTGCTGCACGGGAGCATGACCCTGGATGAGGTGTGCACAGCTCGGGTGCTCTCCAGCTTTCCAGCTCTTCCATGAAGGGCTGAGAGCAAATTGGCAGCTAATGCAGACAGGTGCTGGCTGGACTCAGCACTACAAACTGCGGGATGGATGAGGAAACCCATGCTCCTGCTCCAACAGGTCCAGCCCTGCTTGTTAGACCTGGTCAATAGTTTCCTGTCAAAAGCAATTCTCTGTTGAGCAGACAGCGAGTTGTTGGGTTTTTTCTTTTTCTTTTTCAGCCAAATTTCTTGCTTTTGGTTCTTGGTGCTTTTTTTTTTCTCCTTGCTTAAAAAACAACAGTGAAAACAGGGTTGTCAGCTCTCAGAGAGTCTGAATCTGAAGGCTCAAGCCAGCAAGGTCTCCAAGTGTATTTTTGATTTTATGTCAAAAGAAAAAAATACAGAGAGGAATGGAAGAAGGTTTTTAAGAACTGATTGCCACAGTGGAAAAATGCATGTTAAAGAATGTCAGGAAAATTTCTGGGGCCTTGTTTCTGTGAGACTCTTTGATGGCTTGTAGCTGTGAATCTGAGGGCAGTTCAGAGGGAGCAGACCTTGTGATTCTTGAGGTGGTCCTGTGGAGGAGTTGCACTTTGATGAGCCTTGTGGGTCCCTTCCAACTGAGGATATTCTATGATTCTGCAAGCCTGAGGACAGGGTAGTGACAGCCCAGCTCTGGTGACATCTGTTAGTGTGTCCCACTCCCTGTGAGCAGGTTATGAGGCCTGCTGTGTCTTCTTTGCTGGTTCAGTTCACTGGGCAAAGTTTGCACTCAACATTATACACAACAGCTCCTCAAGATAACATGAAATGGTCTGGCTGGAGAAATGCTACTTTCTCTGGGAAGCTTTGGGTAGAGCCTATGCTCCATCCCATGGGATTTGGAGCAGACAGTCTGGCTGGCAGAGGTGAGGAGGAGGTGCTGTCCTACCCTGAAGGAGCCCAGTGATGATTTTTGTCCTTCCCTGGCCGACTGGGTGTCCACCTGGTGCTGTGTGAACATCTGCAGTGTGTCTGTAAGCTTCAAGGGTTGGTGCTCTGGCTGACTGATCTCAGAGCTACACGTGGATGTACAAAGGAGGACCACGCTGGGAACCAGAGGCTGGAGGGTGCCTTGCTCTGTGAGGATGCACAGAGGTTAGGGGACCTGAGGGAGTGAGCTGGCCCCAGGCTTGCCAAAGCTTTTGGGTGTTGCCGAGAGTTAAAGCAGGGAGCGCGTGCTACTCTCGCGTGTGTTTATGCATGCAAAGAGGTGCCTGCTGGGGAAGGAGTGGAAGGCTTGTGATTTATCATTGCTCTGTAATGGGTGCCTTGCTTCTAGTGAAAGAGGTCAACATCCCTGAGAGATACCAAACCCCCTCCTTATTAACGTCCTGTTACAGCTAATGGCTTGGGGTAGGGCAAGCAGGTCTTACAAGGAAGGCATTAAAGAACAGCGCGACTTGGAAGGGAAACCAAAGAATTTACAGCAATATTTACACGGAGGCTCTCCCCAGAGATAAGGAGGTACACAGTCAGCTTGGGAGATAAGGACAGCTGTGGGACCAGGCAGAGCAGGCGCTGTTGTTTGTGCATCCTGAAGTTCAACAGGATCAGAAGCTAGAGCTGTGTGGGGTGGGAGAGGGGGATGCGAGCAGGACCACACACACCAGCTGGGACCTCGCCTCTGGAGGCACAGATGTTGTGTTGGCTCACAACAGTGGCTTGCAGTGAGAAATGGGGCCAGCAGTGCTTCCTCAAGCTCCTAGACTCAAACCTGGACTTGAAGGTATGGATTAATACAAGTTAATGAGTGCAGTGTCCTGTCCTGGTGAAGATGTGGGGATCTGGCCCAGGCCAATGTCCCTGGAAGCCGCCATCTGTCCTGTCCACCTCCTGTTTTGGGAGCTTCAGGTTGACAGCTGCTTCTCCAGCAGGTCCTGCTAGTGCATCCCAGCTCCACCTCCAAGAGCCCACCTTGATTCCACCTGGAGAGCCCTAAGGACACTTTTCACAGCCTAAAGGGAAAAGGCACATTTAATTTGAGGTGAGAAACAATTCCTAGACAAGCATGTGTCCCAGGACACAGGTTGTACAGGGTCACCCAAACTGGGGAGCAACTGAGAACCTTCATCTCTCTCCTGTCCAGGTAATGTTGTAGTCAGGTCTCCCCTCCTTAGTTCTTTACCTCCACTTTTCAACCTTTCCTGTTGGCTCTGAGAGACCTGCAGTGCATCTGCATTCAGTTGTCCTTCTGCCGTGCTGGCTGAAGATCACTCAGGCCATTCTCAGCCTTCTCCAGGCTCTTGCTGCCAGACAAGCCAAAATCTCACATCCTCATCCAGCAAAATCTCCTGACCCAAACCCAGCTGAAGACAAAAGGAGCTTCTCTTGGGGTTTCTTTTTTTGGGTTTTTTTTGGGTTTTTTTTTGGGTTTTTTTTTGGTTTTTGTTTTTTTTTGGTTTTTTTAAATTCTCATTGACAGCGCCAGGCTTTGGATCCAGTCATGTGGAGAAACCAAAAAAGCCCTGTGCATAAACCCTAATGAGAGAGCCCAGCCTGCCCCCTCCCTGCATCAACCAGACACCTCTCCTCTCACTCCTGGTTTCTTTATGTGCTCAAATCACCCATGGCCACCACATCATCCTGTGCTAGACTACATCTCCACCGTCCTCCCTGGCCCCTAATAGCACTCGGCCACCGATCTCCGAGCACTCCATCCATCATTTGACTAGCACATTATTTATTTACCATGGGGGAGAGAAAGGAGTTGGGTTGTCTGGAGAACGTATTAAATTTTCATTTGTTCTCATTGATTCCTGAAAGGAAATTGCTGAGTTATGCCATCAGGTTGGACGATATGGAGAGCATCTACTAGAGGGGGGTACTGGGTGTGAAACAGGAGCAGAGTCGAGGTTGCTTTGAATATTAGATGGTAGTTACGGGGACCATTTAGCTGAGCAACCTGATGAAATGTATCGTCTGCTTCCCTCAGTCTCTGCTGTAGCTGCTTGCCCAGACTCTTCCCTGTTTCTCCTGCCATATGGGACACACGTGGTGCTGTTTCCTCCTGGCTGCTGGGTGAGGAGCTCTCGCTCGCAGGTTTCCCCACCGACTCCGAAGCACCGTGCGTGTGCGTGGGAGTGGCTTCTGGCGAGGGCTCCTTCCCCGTCTGCAGGAGCTGCTCGGCCTCTTCCAGCTCATCCCAGTCGGTTTGGAGACAGTTGCCTCACATATTTCTTCTCCAGGCATGTCTGGGCTCTCTCCCCCTGAATTTCCGCTGTGGTAGTTAGCACGTTATTTATGGCAATTTTTTTCCTATTTTTTTTAGTATGTACTAATATTGTAGGTTGCACAAGAATACTGGCTTTTCCATAGGGCTCCTTGTCATCCAAAAGCTGCTCATTTTTTCTTTCCCAGCCAGAAACTGGCATCCCAGCCAACAGTGATGACTATGGTTCAGGTTTTCCATGCTTCAAATGATTATCATTCACATTTTCCAGGCTTTGAAGCCCACCAAGGGCTGACTTGGAGTCTCAGCTGAGGTCTGGCTCACATTACTTCATCTAAGTCCCATTTTCTAACCAAGTTAAACTAAAAGTGTTGTCTGGACCTCATCAAGACACCAGGGTTGCCCGAACTTTTGGAGGAAGTCTTTACTGAAAATGTTGAAATCACATCTGAGCAAGATGGAGAAGAAATTCTCCTTGGTGAAAAGTCTCATGGCTGGGCTTTTTGAGGACAGACACTGTTTTCTGGCTTAAAATGGCCATCTGTGTCTCATGCTGCCTGAGGACTGTGGGCTGGGGAAGCCCCTACATCTTTGAAGAGGTTCACCTCCATCTCTGGCCCCTCTGACCCCGCTTGCTGCCTCAGGTCACAGTAAACCCTTAATTCAGGGAACCGCAATGTAGAAGTGGAATGTTTTTACTGGGGCTTTATTTTTGCAGTCTGGAGGATAATCAGGGGTCCTCGGGTTTCTGTGGGAGTTGAAAGAAAGGACAGAGCAAACTGGCACCGTTCCCAGTCCAAAATGTTTGCACTAATTGCATGCAACCTTCCTTACAGGAGAGAGAGGCTGCAAATACCACCGGCAGTTTAATTACCACTGCTGGTTCACGTTGGTTTTATTTATGCTGCTCCCAGTGCTGCATGTGAGCGGCGTGTGCAAGGTGGGATGCACAGGGAATCGTGGATGGCTTGAGGGAGGGAGCTAAGGAGCAGCACGTGTGTGTTTATTTGGGGGTGTGGAGCCTTCCCAAAGAGCCCTGAGGTAGCAGGGAGGCCGCATCCCAGCGCCCATCCCTGGTGTGGGCTGGGAAGGGACGGCACAAAGCTGAACAGAGGTGGAGGGGTGAGACCCCTGGGCTTCCAGGCCTGTTTCCCAGACCTGCTTGGCTTAGCCAGCACCCTGACTCAACTCTGAGCGCCGAGGTGGATCAGCTCCCCTTGCCATCCTTCCCCTCCTCGGACGCAATGCGCTTCCTCGCCGTCCCTGAGGGGGGGAGAGAGCGGCACGGGAGGAATCCGACACGAGCAGGCTGATGGCTGCCGTCCCAGTGCAGGCTCAGCAAATGGGGCTTGTGATGGATGAATGTGCAGGGCAAGAAGTAATAAAATGGGCCCCAGTCATGTAATCTTCCATTAAAATGAAATGCATACCAGAAATGAGGCATTTCTGCAGCTTGTACCATCTCCCACGGAAGATCATGAATAAAAGAGGCAAGTGTACTGTTGACAGATGCCGGCATGCATAAAGGACAGTTCCTATAAAGGCAAAGCCCCGGCTAACAGATGGACTAAAGATGTGAGATGCAGGAAGATTTACCAGTCTAAATAATTCAAGGGAATGTCGTATGGGGAGGCAGTGCTGGAGAGGGGAGCCGGCAGAAGGTACAGATGGAAAGGCAGGCCAGGCCTTTCCCACAAACCCATTAAGAACGTCGCTTGTCTGAGTGACAGTATGTCGCACAAGGCACCAGCAGAGATGGGTGGATTTGCCTCCAGCACTCCTTCTGCAAGGTCAGGAGAAGAGGTAATCTCAAAGGTTGCATCTATTTGAGTTTTGCTTCCTGCAAGGCCGCTTTCTCCAGCCTTCCTCCTCTCCCACCTCTTCTACTTCGTCCCTTCTTCACCTGCTGCTGGGCAAAACGGGAGCACAGAAATGTTTCTGTGGCCACAAGCAGAGGGTAGATGTGGCAAAGGAATTCAGTGCTCCCATTGCTCTTCTTTTCTTTGCTTAGGTCCTTGGACATCCTTCAGACTTGGAAGGCACCTAGGGGCTAGTGCTGGGTGTCCCATGCCCATTAAGAGGCACTGGTGGGGCATTTGGTGGCTTGAGGAGTTTGGCAGAGAGACATGGCCATTGCTTGACGTTTCCCTGCCCTGGAGATGGCAGCTGGAAAAATTTTGTGAATCTCTCTGGCCGTTGATAGGAAGTCTGAGTAGGGCTGGCTGAAGCATTGCAGCGTGTTGGGAGTGTTTTGGCAACATGGTAAGCAGGGATAAGCTGATGTAGGAAATGGCACAGAGGATGGGGCATCGTGGTGGCTGAGAGCAGGGCAGGGGATGCCCGGGCCCCTCTCCCACTGTTCCCTGGGAGCCTGGGGTTGGCTTTGGCAAACGTGAGACATTTTGGGAGAAAAGGGAGGATAAAGGGCAAGATGCAGAGGGCTAGATAGAAGTCAGTGGCAGCTGCTTGGCAGAGATTGTGCGCGCTCTCCGCTCGGAGAGGACGCCTTCCCCGGGCTCGTCAGCCGTCTGCAGCACGGCGATTAATCATTGGTGTCAGAATCCCTAATCCTATTCAATGGAAAACAAACAGCGCGGCATCCAGCCCTGTGCTGAGCCCAAGCAATTAGCATGTTTACATGGGCTGGGGAAGCTCAACAAAGAGTGGCCAACGGGGGCCACGGGAAATGAACCCTTGTCAGCCCCTGATGTTCCGAGCGCCTGGGATCCCCAGGCTCTGACTCAGGCCCAGACTTGGAAACGTGGCTCGTAGCAGTTGGATGCAGCTACTTGCCACCAAAAGAGGATTTTTCTCGATTAGGGCTCAGGTGTCTGTGAGTGTGGGCAGCTGCTGAGGTGGGGGGGATGTGTCTGGTATGGATGGTCAGCTGGGGAAATGGGGATCTGGAGGAGATAAGGGGTTTGCTCCTGCTTAGGCTTTGAATCAGCAGCAAAAGTAGCAGCCAAAGCCTTTGTGATTCCAGCAAACTCGGCCCTGGTGCCAACGCCCTGTCCCCATTCTTCCTGCCCCTCTCAGGCTCTCCCTGCTGGAGCTGCATCTCTCTTGCTGGAATTATTTTGATGTGTTTGGGTGCTCTGGGTTAGAATTGGGCTCCACAGGGCCAGGGATGTGTGGGGCCAGCATACCTGGTGGGCTGGCCCTGTCCCTGGGGAGTTCAGGTCCCTCAAATAGGCTTCAAGGAGGTTGGAGAGGTGGGTTGCAAGGAAAGATGCAGGACTAACCAGACACATCTGTCCTGTGTGTGTGTCCCCGGGGCCTTGCAGTGGCCACCTCAGATGAAAACATTTCCCAAAACCAAGAGAAACAAAAAGCTTCCTCAAAGCAGATGGAGATGCTGCATGGACTGCCCTGCCTGAGCTGCTCTGCCTGGCTCTGGATTATTTAACTGTGTTCTGCAAACACAATTTCAAACAGCAAACATCCAAGCATGGGGAGCAAGACATAACCTTTGTTTCTGCGGGACCTACCAGGAGCTGACAATGTGGGTACGTGAGCAGTGGGAAAAACAGTTCATGTTTTAAACTTCTCGTGACCTCTGGAACTTCTGGGCTTTGGAAGGTGAGAGTGAGACAATTCTCATGAGCACTTGATCCCTCTCGAAGTGAAGGGGCTTTCCTGGGTACACAGCTTTGCCCCTTCCCTCCCAGAAGTGCATCTGATTTTTGGGGGTGGAATAAAAGAGGATTGACTCAAATAAAAATGTATTTGTATGAGAAAAATTATTTCCTTCCATGAGTAAACACATAGTTTGAGGCAAATTTATGGCTTTGGCCTGGTCATTAATATCTGGTTGTCAAAAAGTATTGGTTTGAACAAAAATATGTTGTAATAAAAATGCATTGTTTTGAAGAAATTTATTGTCCCCATGAAAACCTATTCAATTCGGAAAGATATGTTGATTTCAATGAAAATCTATTTGTTTTAAGAGACAGAGAGAGGGAAGTTGCACTCAGCTGAGAACCAGGAGCTTCTCTTGGTACAGATTTCCCTGCAGTCCCTTGGCTATTAGGATGGGAAAAGCTGGAAAATCAACAGCTGGGCAGCAAAGGAAACCTGTAGGTCTTGCCAGTGCTCACTGACCCTGCTCCCAGCTGAAGAAAAGTGCCCCAGCTCCCCTAGGGTAAGGAGTGGGAGTCTCCATTCCTTATGGATTGAATGGCTTCTTCCACAAACAGCCATCCTCACCTTGCAAATCTAAGGTTTAGGTGACTTTTAAAGGTCCTTTCCTACCCAAAGGGATCTAGGACTTGCCAGTCCCAGGATCTAGGACTTCCAGGATCCCAGGGGGATCATGAGAACTCACCTGCAGCTGGAAAGATGCACAACTTGCAGATGACCTGGAGACCTTCATCTTCTGCTTCCTGCCTCAAGCCACACATGAACAGCAGGAATGTGTGTCGGTGAGTACCTGAAGGGGAGATGGCTGTGTCCACACTGCTACCCATAACATTTCCCCTCTGGCTCGGTGGCACAAGGAAAGGGTCCCTTTTGGCTCAGGGCAGCTTTGTGGTGTGTCTTTGTGGCTCTCCCAGCCCTGCTCCAAGATGGAGCTGAGGTTTGCTATCCTGCCTAAGCCTCTTTCTCTGCCAGCAGGGACTGGATGAAATTCACCCTGAGCTCCAAATCCCTAATGCTGCCTTAGCTGGGATTATGAGAGAAGCCACCGTGGTATCACCTGAAATCCACCTCCCGGTGCCTCCCGTTTAAAACAATCAGCAGATGTTTGCAGTGGGCTTTTTCTTTCATTATGCTCCAACTCTGCTATTTAATCAGCTTCTTCCTTCCTCTGTTTGTACAAGGTATCGCCTGCCCATATTAAAGGGGGGGAAGGGAAGGTGCGAGATTGAAAAAAAAAAACCAAACTAAAAAATAAAATAAAATCGCCTACCCAAGAAATGTCACTGCCGTGGTGTTATCCCCTCCCTGCCAACACATGCACGGGTTCTGGTGTCAATGGAAAGGTTGCCTCTGATTAATATTAATAAAGAATTAGAGCTGTGTTTGTCACGATCACCTCGTTTGGTATTGCTCTGTGTGGCAGGTGAAAGCAGAGGAAGGAAGGGAAGAGGTCTGCCCGGCATTCATTAATCATTTCATCAGGAAGGAGTTCAAAGCAGAGGCCGGCCTTAACAAGGGCTGCAGGCAGGGATGGGGCCGTGTTTATTCACATGGTCCTCCTTATGTCCCTGACCTCCTGCCCGGTCAGCTGGTGTGGGCCTCCAAAGCTGAGATGCCCCTCTAGGATCCAGGCCATCCTACCCCCAAACGGGGCTGCCCTGCTCTTGTCTAGGTCAAAGTGATGTCACATGGCAGTCTGACACAGGCCCACCATGGGTATCTGTTTATCTGTTGAAAAATTACTCCTCAAGAGGTCCTGGTTTCCCCTCTGAGTCAAGATTGATGAAGAGTGGTGAGGCCATCCTTGGAGAAGCTGTCTGGTGGTAAACTTCCTTATGTCTACTGGGACTCCTCAGTAGAACAGCTCTGTGTGAGCAGTGGGCAGGGACTGAGGGACCCTTGTGAGACAGGTGGTCTCAGGGAACCCTTGGAGTAAGCCCTAGGAAGCTGTGTTCCCTCTCCAAGGCAAAGCAGTAAGGACAGGCTTGAATTTCAAGTGTATCCCTTGTCCTTCCAGATGATGGTTCCTCCCACCATAAAATAGATGCCTAAACGGGAGAAGCCCACATCCCCTTGCTCTGTTGACCAGAAGACCCTACAGGTAACCTTATATTTAAACAGCTACTCAGTGGCTCAATTCCAGAGGCCTAAATCACATCTGCACATCTTTACAGAGCTGCTCCTGTAGCAGGCCAGCTCTGCTCCTGGCACACGGTGGTGGTGGGAACACAAAGATGAATGTCACAGGAGTTCAGGTCCTGTAATTTATGCAGGTTGGAATTAAGAGCGAATATTGGAATTAAGAGGGATAATAAAATATTAAGAGCGAGTGGCTCTGACTGAGGCTGGTACCTTGCACTGGGTTCACGGCACCCAAGTCAGTCTTGGCTGATGTCTGAATGCAGAGCTTAGCATGAGCAATTTATGCAGACTTTTAGTGGTACTTTATTTCTTAAAAGTGTGGAGATTCCCGTAAATCTTGGCTTAAACAGATCTGTGTGTGGCCAAAACTGGTCTCTGCTTTCTTTATAATATTTTTTTTTCTGGATCCAAGACCAGAAGGTGATACACACGTACGTATGGCAAAGGTGCTTTGTATTAAGAATTTACAGCTCAACCTTCTTGTTCCTTTTTTCTNTTTACCGCTCACCCTTTTTTTTTCTTTTTTTTTTTTTTTTTTTTTTTTTTTTTTTTTTTTTTTTTTTTGATGCTATTTATTATTCAAATGTGGGGAGAGTCGAGCCAAGTGGTGCATTGCTCTCATTAATTATTCTCTGGGATTAAGGAATCGGTTAAAACCATATCTCCCTTAATCCTGTTTTATTAATTTTATGTTCTTGGCAAAAAAAAAAAAAA
>VWZN01016963.1:279234-323060 GCA_013396955.1 Regulus satrapa | reverse complement strand
AAAAAAAAAATAGAAGCAAAACAACAACCCCCCACCACCACCACCATCCCCAACCCTCTCTACAAAGGGATCATGCAGCTTTCTACTGGGACCCTGAGAACAGGAGGTCTCTGGTGTTCCATGGATGCTCGTTTTTTAATTTGATAAAATAAATTAGCACAGGATTAGAGCCTTTCTGACAGCACAGCTCTGCAGTTGCCACCTTCAGGGAGGCATTAAGCATCGTTTTAAGCGTGGAGGTGAAGTGGGAGTGAAGTTCCTTGGCGAGAGGGAACTTTCCTCTCTCTAGGAACACAACTGGTGGCCTCTCCTCCCCTCCCAGACACAGCCAAAGGGGCCACCATTCTCCCGTGGCAGATTTTGGGTTGGGTGAGGTGGAGCCTGCTTGGTCAGACACACACACGAGCCCATCAGATTGTTTCATACAGCAGCCACAGCTGATAACCGTGATCACCCTCTTCCTTTTGGAATATTATGGAGATGTAAATGTAGTATTTTTTTCCCCAAAGCAGCAGAGACTTGACTCCTGAGAGTGAAGGCTTGGTCTCAGAGGCAGAATGGGGAAATGGGAGTGGGGCTTTTGCAGGTTTCATCTCCTTCTCATGACAGAGAGGCTCCAGCTGGTGCTGTCTTCAGATTCTGCTGGCAGGAGATGTGTGGAGGCCAGGCTGGGAGGGAGCAACCCGTGTCTGCACTGCAGATGGAGTGGCCTCCAGAGTGCTTGTTTATGTGGCTACCAGGGAGGAGAGAAAGGACAGTGGTGGTGTGTGGCTCTCTGGCCTCCTCCTCGGACAGAGAGGAACCCGGACTGGGCTTCCAGGAGCAAGACTTGAACCGATCCCAAGGTGTTGGAAAGAGGGTCTGGGCTGTGGGTGCTGGACTCAGCTTCTTGAGGCTCATTTTGAGCCCTATGAGGGAGAGGTGTTTGGTCCCTCAGCTAGATGGGATCTCTTGGGTGGCTTTTGGGAAACCTGTGCCATGGAGACATTTAAACTGGAATTGGTGGGATAGTTCTCGGAGCTCTGCAGTGCAGCATTTGGGACAGCTGTGGGATCCACCCTCAGCTGCCCTGGGAAGGGCTGTGTGGATTAGCAGGTGTTAGCAGAGAAGTGCCCTAATGTTGTGGTGGCCTCGGGGTCATTGGTGAAATCTGCTCCCTCTTTTGAGGGTGTCTTTGACTCACTCCCTTCTGGTCTCACCTGACCTCACCTGAACACCTTTTCTGTGAAAGCAAGGGTCACACTGGAAGCTTGGTGTTGGTTTCGAGGCTGTTGTGGAAATTCCCACAGTTCAGGCACCTGAACAGTGAGATTTTTGCAAAAGATCTTCCACTCAGTAGTCGTTCACACAAGAAAGCTGCACAGACCCTACAATAATGCAAACACCAGGAAACACCCTCACAGCCTGATTTGTCAAACATCCCAAACCAAGGCAGATCTAATTCCTCTGCCTTTTCTCTACCAGCCAGGGATTTCTTAACATGTGTGTATTATGATTTCTTGTTTGTGCAAATTCACAAACAGGGAAAACAGAGAAGTTTACTTTTATGAAGAACCACAGAGTTCCTTTGGAGGAAAAAAATAAAGTGAACGGCTTTATTTGTTTTATTCAGTCTAGGAACAACTTCCTAACTTGCTATGTAGGAAGAGCCAGTTCTTTTTTGTCCTTCTCTGTTAGCAGAGCTGGCATGGAGCAGGAGGATGCAGCATTCCCAGGTGCTGGGTGTTCCCTGTACAAAAGGCTCAGGCAGGAATTTGTTGCTTGGTAACTCTGTGGCCTATGGAAATTCACTTGGACCCAACGAGGTGCCAGGCTGGTGCCAAGCAAGTTGTGTCTTATCACAGCCTGAGAGTCCCCAGAGTGGACAGATGGTGGGGTGGGATGCATGGAGCTGGTTGGAGGTGAGTTGTGCTCTGGTCCTAGGGATAGGCAGAGGAATCATCAAACGATGCCAATGGAAAGCTGAGTTAGACTCCATCCTGAAATACTGTGATACCTGTGGTGTAACTCACAAAATCAAGATTTTTCAGTGGTGTTTGGGCTGAAAATGTCATATGTGCTGATTCTTGGGTGATTGCAATCTTTGGTTGGATTGCAGGGGCCTTCCCTGTTGTTGCAAAAGTGCTGTGGCATGGCTGGAGCATCCTCCTCTCTCCACAGGGACATGAGCCAAAGCAGGGTGTGGGCTGGGACCACTCCTGGACTTGGCCTTAGTGGCCACTGTCTTTAAAACAGCTGAGAAAAAGCCAAAAGTATACCAATAAAAATTTCAAACAGCTGCCTTCAGGTGCCCTGGTAGTGTTTTGATCTTGTTCCCAAACTTCTGGGTGAGGGAAGAGCTAATTTAAGTTAATTTGCATCGCGAAGCGTTGCTGATGTGCCAGGGAAGGGGACCTCGTGCAGCCACTCAGAAGGCAAGCCAAAAAAACAGAGGCGTGTATTCCCAGATTTGAGGTAGGAATTATATACACTTAGAGTCATGAACTCTGGGTAATAATTGAAAGGTCAGATTGATGAGAGCAGCCTCCGAGATACGATTTCTATGACAGCTTGATGGATGCTCCACTATCAAGGTGTGCTTTTAATCATAATCTCATTACTCCACTTCTTATGGTTCGACTCACCTAAACTCATGGGAGGAATCAGGGGCCACCTCTAAAATGTGAATTGGCTTTTATTTGGAGGTAGAGGAGTTGAGTGGTTGGGAGAACAAAAAGGAAAGGAATGGGCCATAAGAGGAAAAAAGACCTTCTGGGCCGAGGATGAGTCAAGAGTGTCTGAGAGCAACACCCTCACTGATCCAGAGCAGGGCTCTGGGTACCTTTGTGCTGGCTGGCACTGGTACAGGTGCTCTGGAGCAGGGGAAGGAGATTTGAACCTCTCTCAGCATCAGCATCAGCCGCAAATCTCACAGCATTGCTGCCCCAGGAGTCTGGTCATGGGGCCTGTGGAGAGGTGGCCATGGCAGCTCTTCCAAGCATGAGCAGAGCTTTCTCTGGGGGGAGAGATCCAGTGCTGGCTGCTCATTCACACCAAAACCCATGAAGATTTCCTGATGGACAGCACCAGCTTCCATGGTCACTGTGCCTTGGAGAAGGGAAAAATCTTTTTGTGAGGCTGTGGTGCACAGGAGCGGAGAAGATGAAGCTGAGCTTTATCTCAACTAGACCCCAAAAAGCCACTGAGGGGACACCACCTCTTCTTTTGGACTAAATACCAAGAAGCCCAGAAGATCCACCACATCCACTTGCCCATCCACTCTGGCTATGCAGAAATGGCATTGTGGGCCATGTAATGACAGCGGGCCCTTTTCCCAGGTACGTGTTTCCACCTGCACTGCTGCATCCAGCTCTGGTCCCCAGCACAAGAAAGACATTGCCCCTGTTGGGGTGAGCCCAGGGAAGATCACTGAGATGATTAGAGAGGTGCAGCACCTTTCCTATGAGGAAAGGTTGAGATAATTTGGATTGTTCAGTCTGGAAAACAGAAGGATTTGGGGATGACCTAATTTTGGCCTCCCAATTCCTGAAGGAAGCCTGCAAGAAGGATGGAGAGGGACTTTTTACAAGGGTGTTTAGAGAAAGGACAAGGGGGATTGATTTCAAACTGGAAGAGAATAGGTTCAGGAAAAATTTCTCTCCAGTGAGGGCAGTGAGACCCTGGCACAGGTTTCCCAGAGAAGCTGTGGGTGTCCCATCCCTCGGAGTGTTCAGGGCCATGTTGGATGTGGCCCCGAGTCTAGCATAAAGTGTTCCTGACAATGTCTAAGGGGTTGGAATGAGATGATTTTTTAAAGTCCCTTCCAATCCAAACTATTCCATGATTCTGTGTCCCCAGCACCATAACCCTGGGGGACCTGGCTAGTGGGGGCTCCAAAAAAGCATCCTCATGGGCTCCTTTCTGAGAGCTCGGTGCCAAGGCTGGAGGAATTCATTCTCACCTCCCTGGAACCTCCTGGAAGAGTTAGTATGGAAATTTCAACCTATTTTTAAGGGTTATTTTCACTCAAGTGAAATCTATCAAAGAAGGAGGGTTATTTTTACAGCACGCAGCAACTGCCGGTTGCCATGGCAGCGGGCGGGCGAAATGCAATAAAGCATCCCTGTGTTATCGTAAACACAAAGGGAACCACGGGCACCGGGAAGAAAGGAGACTGTCGTGGGGGAAACTCCATGGATCCCTCACCAAGGCCCTGGCTGGGCTCGGGGAGTGACAGCCAGGGAGATTTTACGGAGCCCACTGTGCCCGTGCAGGGCCTGGTGGGCCAAGAGGCTCTCCGAGGGCCTGCCATGAATGTTACCAACACTGATACGCCAGCCTGGGATGAACTTTTCCCTCTGTTCATTTGGAAACACTTGGAAAAGTTTAGAAAATGCATCACCCAAAGGGGGGGAGTGCACACAACTCTGTTTCTGATCTGACTTCCAGGACAAGGAGCAGTCGTCTGTGGAGGTCTCCTGTTTTTAATGTTTTCAAACTGTGAAGGGATTTTGCACGTGGTAAGGGGGTTCAACCTCTCCATCTCTTCCAAGCGTGCTCTGTCTCTGCATGAACTCAGCTGCCCCGTTTCACCTCAGCAGCTGAGCACATGTGAGTGAGTAACTGGAGAATCCCAGCGCTGCTGGACCCGGGAGAGTCTTGGTGCATGAGGGTGGGACCCCACCTGGGGTATCACTCATGAATGGTGGCCATTCCTGTGTCCCCCTGTGTCAGGGGACACAACCAGAAAGTTCATGAGCCCTTTGAGGTGTTTTATCCTTGAAGCCCGTGCTGCTCCCTCATTGTTCTTCCCTCTCAAGAAGCAGAGTGTCCTAAGGTGACACATCTTGGGTGCACAAGGGCCAGCTGGGCTGAGGGGAGCCTGACACGATACACAGTGGGTGTTTTTGTACCAGTAATGTGGAGGAAGACCCCCAAAGGCACGGGATTTCTTCACCACACAGAAGCCTCTTCAACAACCTGAGGGTTTTTTTGTGCAGGAGGTCCAGGTATCCAGAGTGCTTTTGTTCAGAAGTGTGTTGAATTAGGTACCAAAGTCCAGACCATCCAAAATGCCTTGCCATTTGGCTCACCCCAGAGATGACACTGAGGTTTTGGGTTTGTCACTTAGCTCTGAAACTGGAAAAAGCCAGTTGTTTTGAATTCCATCATGGGGAGCAAAAGCCCAGCAGTTGGGAGCTTGGCAGGTGATGCTGAAGACCAGGACGCTCTTCATCCTTGCCCCATGAAAACTGAGTTATCTCTGACTGAAAACACCTTCTGCCAACCCAGCCCAAGGCCAGTCCCTCCCCAGAATGTATAAATTAAATCCTTGAGGTCATGGACACAAGTTGGCTGTCCCAATGCCACCGAGTGTCAGGGGACAGATGGGTGTGAAAAAAGTGAATCCCCTGCAGAAGTCCAACTCCTGCCTTCTGCCCAGATCCTGCTGCAGGGTTTGCAGGGCAATGGCTCTGGAGCTCTGGGCTTGCTTTTGCAGGGAAAAGGAACAAAGACAGGACTTGCTGTGCAGCAGCGTGAGTATAAATAGATCCCTGGGAGGGTGAGACCAGCGGGAAGGGAGAGATTGAGATGATTTCTCTTTCCAAAGGAACAGTCTTGACACCACTTTCTTTTATGGCTCTACCCCGTAATATCAAGGGATTGCTCCTTGTGCCCTTATCTAGGCAAGGATACTGTAAAAACCCAGCTACTCACCAGGGGAAGGCAGTTTGCTCCATTTTTGTTAGAAAAAAGGTTAATTTTATTTTTATTGAATAATAAGAAAAAACATGGTAATGCTCAGCTGGAGGTTTATTTCACCTAAAAGGGTTCCTAACTACTGGGGTTTGAACTGAATTATTAGAGAATCAATAATCAGGGTATGTGGCTGTCTGGGAGTCCCTCTGAGGAAGAGCTCAAGCTCTCCATCAGCCTGGTGGTGTTTAGGCAAACTCTTGCTTGGGGAGCACTTTCACCAAGGACTTCTCCAAAGCAAAGGCAAGGAGGGTTCCCCAGGGGCTGGGATCCCAGCCTGGCTGCTGCCAGCACGCCAGGACACACTGGCAAAGCTCTAGACGATCTCCCTGAGATTAAACTTAATTCACAACTCTCTAACCTACGGCTCCGTTCATAAGTGTTTCATTACTCGGGGGTGAGTACGTGGCAGCTCCATTCTTTGATAGCATATATAGCATGTTACACTTTACAAAGCATTAGCAATAAATGCTTAATGGAAGAGGCTGTATCAAGCTGTTAGAGAGAAAGCCGATTATAGAACGTGGGCTTCCTGCTAAAACAACGCGTGCGTCTGTTTAACACCTGATGTTAACTCGGGAAGCGTGTTAGAAAGCTCTGCTTCTTGGCACAGAGAAAATGAGAGGCACTTTATGTATTAAAGTGTCACCAAAATTTCCTCCCTTCGATTAAAGCAATCTTGAGAAAGTGTTGTCTGAAAGGTAGCTGGCTGAGATGGGAATTCTGGAGGAAACGAGACATTCAGCAAGGAGATCTTGAGCTCTTTTAGCATTTTTAGCACAAAACCAAGTTGGTTTTGGTGGGGTCTGGATGGACCTGGCCCAGCCTGAGCTGTGCACCCCATAACCCAATCCACCAGGGAAGTTCAGCTCTTCATGGAGACACAGGACAAGTGGCTTTAAACTCCCAGGTTTAGATGGAATATTGGGAAGAATTTCTTCCCTGTGAGGGATGGGGCAGGCCCTGGCACAGGTTGCCCAGAGACAACCTGCCCTGTGGCTGCCCCATCCCTGGAAATGCCAAGGCCAGGTTGGATGAAACTTGGAACAGCCTGGGATGGTGGAAGGTGGCCTATAGCAGGGAGATTGAAACAAGGTGATTTTGCATTTTCCTCCCTACCCAAACCACTCCATGATTCTATTTGCAAGGTCCAGCCTCAAGTCCAACACCAGTGAGGCTGAGTCCCAGCAGTGCTCTGTGACACATAAACCTGCTCACCCCATCTATGTCCACACAGTGCACGGCACGCCCTGCACGATCTGTGATGATTTTGGGGCCAGCATAACTGGACTGGGCTTCTCAGACTTCCAAAGCAATCCTGCTGTTCCCCACTCTTCACACCTGACCCCTCTGTCTTATTCCAGTGCTTCAGCAGTTAAATGGAAAATGGTGTCTGAGAAGATTAGAATTAAGTTATTAAAGCATCTGGACACTTTTAAGAGGATTGCTGAGCATCGTAGTACTCAAGATTGACTTGAGAATTTGGGGGTGGATTTGCAGCTGGAAGAAATTCCTCATGTACTGTATACCTGCCCCTTGTGTATATGTTAGCATACTTGGCACAGATGTCTCTTTGTTTCCATACAGGAAACTAATTGCCTTTCTTGTTTCAGTCTGAAGTTTTCTTGTGTCATTCTGTAAATAATGAGAGGCATTTCTCAAAGTTTGCCAGCGCCTTTGTCTCTCCTGACAGTGCCTCAGCTGCTTGCCCTGCACTAGAGGAGCATCCTCCTTGCTGGAAACCTGGTGTCATCTCAGCAGGGTCCACACTGGCTGAGAGGTTTGTCAGCTGGGAGATGTCCTGCAGGGAAGCAAAAGTGTGGATAAGGAGGTTTTACCTGAGTGACAAGCTTTGCCTTTGAGCTTACCCTAACTTCCAGCTTCTGGTGCGACTTCCTGGAGATTAAAATCCCTTATTTCTCCCCAGCACACTGGGGCAGCAGCACCAGCCAGCACCTCCACAGATTGTGGCCCCCAGCAGTGCAGCTCTTGCCTGGAAGGAAGATTTTCTCAGGCCCCTAATGCTTCTGACCCTCTGTTTCCTTTCATGTGCCTTTTGGAAACCAATTTTTTGGGTCTCTAAGATGTATCTCCCGAGGCTTAAAGAAGAGCAGAAGTTCAGGACTCGTGACAGAATTGGAAACAACGTGATACCACGATGGAAAATCCAGCTCTTTCCTCCTGGTAGCAAATGATGGCTTGCTACAGACCCATGGGAGAAGAAATACTCTCAGAGCTTTCCCAGGAAGGAAGAGCTGGAACAGATACAGAATGAGAGAGCCTAAAGCCAGCCTAAAAATTTTGTCTGCTGCTCCAATTTGATGTGAAAGAAGAATTCAGGTCAGTAATGAGAGAGCAGATGTGAAATGCTTGGTGCAGGAGGCGTTTCTGCTGTGAACGAAGCAGAGTTTACAGGTGTTGGAGCAGCAGAAGGAGAGGTTTGCCCGGTGGGAAAGGGAGAGTCAGCTCCAGTCATGGGTCTGTGACTGCCCAGACCCACCCAAATCAGGAGGAAAGAGCACTTCACTGGTCAGCTTACAGAGACAGCCCTGTGAGCAGAGGGAATGCAGCTGGGGCACAGAGCTGCTCTGCATCCCAGCTGGCACTGGGCAGGATTTGGCTGCACAGAGCAGCCAGGACTGCTGCTGACCTCGAGGCTGCTGCCCATCCTTCACCCATCCCTGGGCACCAGCTGCTGAACTGGCAGAGCAGCTCGTGACCCCATCCCAGCCACTGGCAACTTGATGCTGTTGCTGCTTTCTTATTCAAGTGCAGCCACCACAGCTCTTCCATGGTGTAATTTGGGCTACGGAGGAAATGAGGGGTTGCAGTCAGCAGAGGAGCACCAAGGGGGGGCTTGTGATGGGAGAGAGGTTTGGCTTTAGCTGGCTGAAAACTGCCCAGGAGGAAGACTTGTGGGTGGGCCAGAGGATGCTGTTGGACGTGTCCGAGCCAAGAGTGGGGCTCTGTCAGTGCTCCAAGGCTGGCTCCTTGTGCCAGGCTGCAGAGATGGGGTGGCTGGGAGAGGATGCTGAGCCCTTCCTCAGTTTCCCCTCTGAGAATGCAAGAGAAGGGAACATTTGGGGCAGCTGAAAGGAAGCAAGGAGGGGGTACTGGGCTCTCTTGCCAGCACCTGGGGGAATGTTCTGGCCTTCACGCTGGGGTGGCTATTTATCAGAAAGGAAGCTGGCAGGGAGAGAAGAGCATCCTGAGTCGGCTCAAGCCATCAGATCTCTGTCAAGGATTTGGCCTGGACTTTTATTACCTGTCCCAGTTGTCACTTTTGTGTGAGAGCAAGCAGGGACATGGTGGGTACCTGCTTACTTCAGGGCTGTCACATCTGCTGCAGGGGGGACAGTACGGCTTGTGACAAGCTGGTGTCATTAGCACTGGGCTCCGAGGCTGCTGCCAGTCGGGATTTAGTGTCCTCCTCCCTGGGACCAGCCAAGCCATCCGCTCCCCACATGGCAGCCCCTCATCCGGAGCGTGGCTGGGGCAGGAATCCTGAGGGTGCCCAGCATCCTTGCACAAGGAGCTGCTGTCGCCTGTCCTGCCCGGCACCGAGAGGGGGAAATGCTCCGGCTCCGCTAATTGCGGACGGCCCCCGCTTCGGGCCCCGCTCGCCTCAGGCTGCCAATCCCCCCCTGCTCCCCTGCATGACGGCAGCGGTGCCGCGGTGTGTGTCACGGCTCTGTCACGGTGCGTGTCACAGCTCTGACACCGGCCTGACGCCCGCGCCGTGCCGGGGCTCTGACAAGTGGTAATTGGGTCCCCCCTCCAGCAGCATCACCTGCCAAGGCCGCGGGGGAGGCAGGGAGTGACTTCGCAGCCATCCGAGGAGGAGCTCGCGCGCTGAGACTTTTCGGGTGCCGTCGGACCCGCCAGGTGTTGACTGATGCTGGCAGTGGGGATGCTCCGCAATCACAGACACGCCGAGCTGGGCCGAGGGGGTGAACTGACAGCACTGCCAGCTTGCACCAGCCACAGGAGCCCTGGGATGTCCCTGGGCGTGCCTTCAGGAGCACTGAGCCGCAGGTATTGCTCCTTATATCTGCCCCCAGTCTCATTCAGAGATGCATAAACACACTTGTGGCTGTGAATACTGCTGCCAGACATGCCCCAGCAGCCCAGGGCTGGGCGTGATGCTCCTGCTTGCCTTGTGCCCCCAATCCCAGCAGGAACAAACTGCTGTCAGCAGCCTCTGATTCTTCCAGGGTCTGTTCTGGCCTTGCTTTGGTTTGGGATGGGGACTTGCATCCCAGCCGAGTGTGTCTGGAGTAAGGAGCTGCTGCAGAGAGCTTATTAGATTAGGTGATTGCAGCAGGAGGGATTGCTGCAATTCTGGGTGTGCCAGCCCCGTGTCACTGCTGGAGTCCCACCCCTCCTCATCGTTCCCCCTGCAGACCTCGCTCCTGTGATTTTCTCCAATTTGGTCGTTTTCAAGGGCCCTTTTCCCCAGTTGCTCTCAGGCCCTGCTCTCGGTGGCTGTGTGTGGCAGTGCATTTCAGCACTGATGACAGCGGTGAGAAAAGCCCCTTTCAGCAGCAGGGCTGGCCAGCGAGGTGGGGAGCGTTGTCTTCTCCATCATCAGTGGGCTGATCCGCTGCCAGTAGCACCCCTTCTCATCTTCCCACCTCCTGGGGGGGCTGACACTGCTTCTGCCTGCCTCAGCTCAGCTGCTTGTGTGGTACCAGGAGCTGTGCATCCCCCCGACAGCACATCTGCAATTACTGGGAGGCTTTTTATGCCTGTGGCTGCACGTCCCCACTGCATTTTCAGCAATAACAGCTTCCTCGTCTCGGGTGTTTTATCCAGACTCTTGAAATCAGAGACTTCAGGCAGCTATTTTTGGTTTTGAGCCTGGTCATCAAGAGAAAGCATCATAATTTTCAATCAATCATAAGTCTGTAGTTTTTGCTGCACTGACACCACTCCCTGTGGCAGGTGCTTCAGGCTCAGCCAATCTCTGGGTGAGGGATGGATGTCAGTGCTTTAGGAACTTTGGGAGGTTACAGGTGATTTCTCCTCAGCTGGGATGCCTTCCACGATGGTTTCTCCACCAGTAGGACCTTCCTTCCCTCCCTCAGGGCCACATCTGACACCTGCACTGTGGTTCTTGCTCATGTCCCCCTTCCACAAGGCAACCTCTGGGACAAACCACAGCAAATGGCCCATTGAAAAGTGCACACCTTGTGTGTCTTGGGGTCCCAGGAGGACACCAAAATCTTGCTGATTCATCTGCTCTGCTGAAAAACTTGGCTCGTGCCATTGTAGCTCTGATCCTCTTCCCTGAGTGAGTGGAAGTCTGCTGGGTTGCCTCTCCTTAGGGCTGGGACAGCCAGGACTCAGCTCCCTGCCTCACACGTGCTTCTGCCAGCACAGCATTGCCCTACTGCCTTCTGCCAGGTAGATTTTAACCCCTAAAAGTACAGTCACAAGACCTGTCTCATCTATGCTCTCAAGCTTCCCCAGGAGTCTCTCCTGTGTGCCCCAAGATAGGCTCTGGCATCACATGTGGATGGCCACAAGGGGAAGAAAAACGGCTTTAAACTGACAGGGAATAGTTTAGACTGGATGTTAGGAAGAAATTCTTCCCTGTGAGGGAGGCGAGGCCCTGGCAGAGGTTGTCCAGAGGCGCTGTGGTTGCCCCATCCCTGGCAATGTTCAAGTGTTCAAGGCCAGGTTGGTTGGAGCAATCTGATCTGATGGAAAATGCCCTTGCCCAAGGCAGAGGTGAGGACTGGATGAGCCTTAAGATCCCTTCCAAACCAAACCATGATTTTTAATTTTTTTTTCACGATTCTAGGAAAAATATCCTAGAATATTTTTCCCTACCCCAGAGACCTGTGATGCCAAAAGCATCCTGCAAAACCCTCAAGTCCAGCATGGCCCTGTCCTGGCTGTTCTCATCCATAGAGTAAGCAAGGTCTGCAGGCAGCTGCCTGCCCACAACTCACTAAAGGCCCCTGGAATGGCTGCCACAAGCTTAATGCAGCACCAGGAGCCATTTATCCAACCTCTCTGAAATTCACTCAACAACAACTCAAATTCAGCAACAACAACAACAACAACAACAATAAAATATTTTGAATGACAGAAATGAATTAAAACAGGAAGTAAATAGATAATATGGGGCATTAAAAGTTGTGCATTTTTCAATAAGTACTTATTACTGTTTTCCCAAAGGTCCTGCTGATGTCAAGGGAGACAACCTCTCTTCCTCACAGTCTAACAGGGACAGGGACTTCATCCTGAGGGAGTCCCCCAAAGCTGTTTCCTTGAAAGAATCCTTTCTACCTCATTATCACTACTTAATGTTTTCTGAACATTTTTTGACCACATTAATGATTACAATGAATCAGGATTCTTATTGGCAGCACAAATCACCCTTTCAAGATGATACCAGCACTTACAGTTTTATTCCTGTCATTAACAGAATTATTATGATGACTTTGCCACGCTTCCCCTTCCTAAAGAAAGCAATTCAAATCCAAATATTCTGGCTTAAAAATATCCCATCCTCATTTTCCTCTCTAACCTAAAAAGAGGTCACACCAACCCTTCTGGGTAATAGAAAAGCATCTTTCTCTGGATGTGCTTGTGCTGTGGTTTAGGTTATCAAGCACACTTCTCAGGCCTGGGAATGATTGTACATCCTAATTGTACATCCTAATTGTACATCTGCTGAATTCAGCTGCCTCTGGGCTCAGCACTGGGCTCAGGTCTTCTGCAGCTTGGCCATGCTTTGCTGTTTGGGGACAGAGCCAGCAGCTGTGGAAAGGTGACATTTCCAGATGTTGGCCAGGTGTCCCCTGCTGTGACTTGCCCAAAGGACCTGAAGGTGATCCAGGGGATTGATCCCAATATCCCATTTTAGATGAGGTGCCTCTCTTCTTTTTCTCGAGCTTCGGGCACCACTGACCCCATCCATCTAGCGGGTTGGACTTTTGGCTACCCTGAAATTAGCTGCCAGAGCAGTAAAACAGGGAGCTGACAGGGTGTTTGTCACAGCTGGGACTGTCCTCACCAGGCTGAAGGTAGCTGGATGATAGGATACACAGGAGAGGACACATTGTTCCCAGTCTTGGCCGCTATGGCTTTACAAATGATTATTCCGAGCTTAGTTCCAAAATGGTGTCGTGGCTTTCTCTGCTGTCATCAATTGCCATCAACACTGCATTTAGCTGACATAATTACTTATTGTTACAATCAGTGCCCATTAGGTTAAAGCTAAATTACAGTCTCAGTCCTTGGGAACTGCCTATTACATCCATATGAATACGCAAAGTTCATCACTCATGATTAACGTTGCTACAGTGAATACAAAAGGAATTAGTGAGGACCTGTCACTTATTGTAAAGTGCTGCCAGATTATGGTATCAGAAATGATGTGTCAACTGTTAAAACTTAATAATCCATGCTGGAGTGCTGTATCTGATTATAACAGTGATCAAAGGAGAGGCCTGATTGACACTCAGAAACATTACGGGACCGATAACCTGTGAGGGTCAGGAGTCATGGACTGAGTGCCAGGGACACAGCTCATTGTGCTCACCCCCAGCTCTGGGCACTCTGAGGGGCTGGGGACACTCCTGGGGGCACCTGCCTGGGTGCTGACACGGTCAGGGAAAGATCAGTGGGTCTGTGGTCCTCGGGCAGCTCTCTGAGCTGCAGCTCCTGCCTGGCACCTCCCTCTCTGGCAGGAGAGAGAGCCTGTGGGTTCCAGCCTGGGACTGTCTCCCTGTGCCCTGGCTGATGGTGTAAATCACCCTGCTGCAGTCAGGACTGGCATTTCCAGGCCCTTCTCTTGCACTGATGAGACCTGAGTGAAGTGTGGGAGCACATTTCCCCCAGTGTCAGCTGGGGGGGACCCAGGAGCTCTCCTCCTTTGGGTGGGTTTTGCTGGGTCCCTTCCTGTGGGGTAAAAGCAGCGTCCATAACTATGGATATGTGCCTGTGTGCAGGGATTTTAAAAAATTTCTAAGATTTTATTTCAACACTGCTTAGGGGGACTGCCTGATTTTTCTAATCTGAAGAGACTTTTTGTTTAGAAATTGGTTGGTTTTTCTTTCAAACTCTCAAGACTGAAGAAAATGTTTTACTTCATTTCCCTGAGGGGTTATAGTTTTCTTTTTTTTTTCTTTTTTTTTTCTTTTTCTTTTTTCTTTTTTTCTTTTTTGTTTCTGAAATCCACCCTACAAGCAAACATAAAAATCTGTTCTTGAACTCTGCTAACAAAGTTCTCTTCGGAAGAAGAGCTGAACCACACAGGCTGAAGCACATGGACTCAACAGAAGTGGGGGTCATAAATCTATGTCTGGGCCCTGCTAATCCCCCAAGACAGGCTCTGGCTGAGGCAAGGAGTGGTGTGGCTCCTCCAAATCCGTGGCATTGTGCTCCTCATCCAGCAGAATGCCTGGAGCCAGGATGTGGGGAGGTCCTCATCCACAGGGGAGGTTTGTGTCGGGCCATTGATGGTTGGCGAGCCCTGCCTGGGCTCTTGCCCACAGCCCCATGGTTTTGTTTGTGGGTATTGGTTGCACATCACAGAATCACAGAGTCACAGAATCATCACAGAATCACAGAGCAGCTTGGGTTAGAAGGAACCTTAAGGGCCTTTTCATTCCAAGCCCACTGCAATGAGCAGGGACATCTTCAATTCGTAAGGAATCTCTGAACTCTGCTTGACCTGGCCTTGACTCTTTCCAGGGATGGAGTATCCACCAGCTCTGGGCAACCTGTATTAACTGCAACTTACTACTGGTCACAACTTGATTTGGAGCTCAAAGCTCTCCAGTCCATATTAGTACATTTACCCTATCCCTTACTCAGCTTAGGTTTGCTGACAGCATCCTGCAGCTCCACCAAAGAGCATTTAAAGCTCTTGCAGGTTTCTGCTCAAAGGTTTCTGAACCCTTTTGTGACTCGTGGCAAGAGCTGTGCTTTGTGCTGCTGCTGTCAGGATCCCAATGCTCCAACAGGTGCCAGAGGCATGATTTGTCCTTTGGATAGTTGTTGCTCTTACACAGCCCTTGCTTCCTGAGCAGCCTGCAGTCCAAGCTGTGTCTCCCCTGCCTGTAGCAATTCCAAAGCCAGAGAAGGAAAGCTGCTCTCCAAAGCCAGAGAAGGGAAGCTTCTCTCAGAAGAAGATCCATTTGCCAGTGGTCCCAATGTCCTTGCTTAAGACCTCCATGCCAGGGTAGTGAGGGAAGCTAAGCCAGGCTGCTGGGGAGCTGTGCCAGTGCTCCCCACAGCTGTCCACACCACGGGCTGTGAAACCAGCCGGGCTGCTCCACCCGGATTTCTCTACCTGGACTCGTGTGTCCACTGTAAAGCCAGGTGGATTCACAAGCAGGCCGTGCTGGAAGGTGATGGGAAGTGTGTTGGTGCTGCTTCCAGGTGTCTGCTGTGCTGTGGATGTGCCAGGCTGCTGCATGCCCACCCCCAGCAGCTTTTCCTGAGGGCTCATCTCCAGTTTCCTGGAGCTGTTTTGGGCTATGAATTCTTGTGCATCTCCCACTGACTACATGGAGAAGAACCACTGGTATATTCAAAGGTGTGTTCGTATCGTGTCTCCCCCTCCAAGTTTTTTGTGTTTCCCAGATCTCCAGACACCCTCACCTCTCCTTTCCAGGCTTGCTCTATTTGTGCTCCATCTTCTTTGAGGAGCAGTGTTTGTTTGTTTGTTTGTTTGTTTGTTTGTTTGTTTGTTTGTTTTTACCAGTTTGAATCTCCTTTGCCCATGGTCCAGTGTAGCCTTTGGTTGCTCATCTCTTCCCAGTTGGCGCCCATGCTGTGGAGCTGTTGGACAGCTAAGGAGGGAACTTCATGCCAACCCCTCTTGAACAGCATCCTAGCTTTTGTTGATCATTCCTTCTCCTTTTCCCTGTTTTTCCCCAGTGCTGGACACACACACAGACATATATATGTATGTATGTATGTATGTATGTGTATATATATATATATATATATATATGTGTGTGTATATATACATATATGTATATGTGTGTATATATATATGGCATCCTACAGGGATTTGTCCTCTCCCATATATTAGAAGACCTGATAACAACACCAAGGATTTAAAAACCAGAAAGGTTCAGACAAGCTTTCTTTAGTTCTCCCACACTAAGACCTCTTTTTGCACTGACTCCTAGGGTTTTATTTTTCTTCTTTGGTTGCCTAACTGTGATGGCAAGAGCTGGATTTCTTTCTATTCCGCTGCAGCAACAAAGCAGCATAACTAAAAACACTTGTTTGGGCTAAGCTGAGAACTTGAAACATCTCTGGTGTGAACCTGCAAACAAGACTCCCCCTCTGTTCTGGTTCAACTGATATATTTGATCTCTGGAAAAAATAATGAAACATTTACTTATCATTGGCAAACAAAGCTCCCTTTGGAGGACCTGAAATGTGATCTTGTCATTTCCATTTCAAATAATTTTAAAAGTCTGTATAATTTTAACCATAAAATGGAAAGTGTAACTGGCCAGTCACTGGGAATGGAAACGTTCCCTTTCAAAGCATTCAAATAAAATCTTTCATCTGTTTTCTTTAAGCTTTCCTGCCTGGTTTGAAGTTGGCAATTCATTGAGATGAAGTTGTGCAAAGTTTGCCTGTCGCTGAATTAGCAAATTTTTCTTCCCCCCTGAGGAAAGATTCTGAGAGTGACAAATATTGCTGTGTTGCACCACCAGGAGCTCCGTCCCCCCCCCCATGCACACCTGTGGAACCGCAGGGCTGCCCTTCCTCACCTCACTCCCCCGCCCAAGTCCTTGTGCGGCGATTCCCCTCGTCCCCGCTCTGGACACGGGATTACAGCTCCGGCTCCTCTTCCCGGCGCATCATCAACATGTTGTTTCCAGGGTCATAAATTTGCACTGTGATGAGACACAACCAGATGTTCGGGTACGTGAAGCGACTGGCGAAGCAGCCTGCCTGGCGCAGCCCCCGCCCCCGGAGTCAGCCGCCCGCTAATGAGAAGCAGGGCTCTCGCCTCGAGCTGGGCCAGGACAGACGGAGAGCGGCCCCAGGAGCCACCACCGAGCTGCCATCTCGACCCCCTTCCTGCTCTCGGTGCCCGGGGAGCATCTCCAGGGCTGGATTCAGGCGCTCTGGTGGCTATTGGCTTCTGGCGGCCATCTGGAAAGAGAGTTTGGGCCGGTACAGGGGGGGAATGCACAAGGCCATGGTCCTCCTTGCTAGCAAGGAGGCTGGAAGCAATGCTGTGGGATGCCTTGTCGTGTAAAAATACTTTGGAGATGCACGTTTTGGATCATTTGTGTGGCTGAACAGGCTGTTTTGTAATGGAGAGACTCACGGGGGAGCGAGGTCTTAGCTCAGGATGCTGAGCTGGTTCCCTCTGCCAGGAGCCGCTGCTGCTGGGGATGCCCCTTTCCAGGTGGCTCCAGCCCACGTGTCCCCAAGTCCCCTGCTTGGGCAGGGAGCTGGGGCAGGGGAAAGTGGCACTGGGAAGCAGGTGAAGAGCTGTTTGCAGGCCATGTGTCCCTCATGGGTTGTGAGGATCCTCAGGATGGCTGCAGCTCCCCAATGTCTCCTGCACACGCACCCCCCACGCCCCTCACACCCCCCCAACACACACACGCTGCTCTTGCAATCCCAGTCCTTGTGTCCCTTGGTGCACATTCACTGGGGATGCGTTGAGGCAATGGGGAATCCACACCCTGATTGCAGCCCTAGTGTGGAGATTTGGCCTTACAGCTACGAGGGACACTGGCCTTAAACTCAACCACGAAAAATTCCACCTCAACATGAGGAAAAACTTCTTTACATTGAGGGTGACAGAGTACTGGAACAGCTGCCCAGGCAGGGAGTCTCCCTCTCTGGAGACATTCCAAACGGTGGGTTCTGGATATGTTCCTGCGTCACCTGCTCCGGTGACCTGGGCAGTGGAGCTGGACTGGATGATCCCCAGAGATCCTTTCCAGCCCAAACAATTCTGTGACTCCAGTTCCTTTTGCTCTCCCCGTGGGTACTGGTGGTGTTTCCTCACGTGCACACTCCCACGGCACAGGGCTGGCAGCTCTGCTCTCTCCTCTAGCGTCCAGGTAAGCACAGAGGGGAGAGAAGCAGACGAGGGGAAGCAGAAGGAGTGTGTTGGTACCACGGCCAAGGGCTGCATGTTGGCCAGGGCATCTTCAGGAGACGCTCCTCAGCTGGATACTCCACAGCAGCCTAAACTGGAGAAGATGGGACTTAGTGAGTCCTTGGAGGGGAGAAAACCCCGTGGTACCTGTGGCCACCAACACCCTTTGCAGCCCCAGCTCCAAGAGAGAGGAAGCCCAACCATTCCCAGCTGTCTTTGCCATCAGCCCACGGGATTTTCCTAAGGCCATGCTGGAGGGATGGCATCAGGCAGCCCTTGGCCATGTCCCCAGCAGGCCTTTTCAGGGACGTAGGAGGGAGAGAGAGTGCTTTTGGCTCTGCTCAGCCCCTTGGGAGGGGCAGCCCACAGCCCCGGGTGGTGGTGAAGGATTCCACCCCCCTCCCCGAGAGCCTCTGCCCATGCCATGGGAAGGCCAGGTGAATCAGGGCTGTCTGCCAGCAGCTCCTGGGGCTGCCCCAGCGTGTCCAGGGGAAGAGGGGATGCTCCGTGACAGGCATGTGGAGACCTCTGCATCCCACCGTGCCTCAGAGCACCCACCCCATTGTGCAGCAGCACTGGAGGGAGTTTGGGTTAAAAGGGGTTAACAGCTCTCTGCTGTAACACATGATTGGTCTTTATGAGGTTGAAACTCTTGTCTGTTTGAGGCCTACAGATGATGCTAAAGAGCACAATAATGACAGCAATTCAAAGCAATCTAATTATGCAAACGGGAGGCTAAACAATTTCATCATCCTTAAATTAGATTGTCCTAATGAGATAAAGACACCAATTAATCCTGAATTAATTTCAATAGCCTATTTCAGGCAAACACTTTAATATGCAAATGTAAATGAGAAACAAAGCCTACTGTAGAATGCCAGAGTTCAAAACCTCTCTCTGCACAGCTGCAGCGGGTGTAAATAGTGTCTAATGAGTTTGCATGGAAAGACACAACCAGTTGAAAATTTTAGACTTCATAAAGCACAGCCGGCGCCTCAGGTAGGTCGCAGTGCTGCGGCGGGCAGGAGGAGAGGGAGGACGAGGGAGGACGAGGGAGGAGGACTCATCGGGAAGGCCAGGAGCCACTCTTCACAGGCACACCGGGACGGCTCCAGCCGCTGCCACCACGGGATGAAGGCTTTTAAAAAGACTCTGCTCCGAAAAGCCGAACGCTTCATGCTGAGTACCTGGCCAGTCGCCTTCCTAGGACACAGAGATGATTTTAATTAGCTGTTGCATAATTGTTTTAAATTAGCCAGTTTGCTATGCACTCACACANAAGCACTTTATTTATAAATCTTTGGGGGAAAGACACCTAAAAAAAAATACTGATCCACTCTTTTTTTTTTTTTTCTTTTTTTTTTCTTTTTCTTTTTTCTCCTAAGCACCTGGCAGTGGAAAGGGCAGGGCCTGGGGTTTAGGTTACAGGCGACCCAAACATTATCCAGAGTTTCTCTTGCCTTGCTTCCCTGCTGTAACAAAGTTTCAGGAGACATCCGGGAAGTGAGTCCTAGTCCCAGGGCCTGACTGAGGTCTGTCTTTCAATTTGCACTTTGTTTTAATTCCAGCCCTGGGCAGGGGAGCTGTGCAGAGCTCTGCAAAGGTTATTATGGGAAATGATGGCACCGAAGGTGAGGCTCAGCTCTGAGTTATTCCTCTCCAGCAAGTCCCAGGAATGTGCCCTGGAGGAAGTAAACAAAGGAGTTAAAAAGCCAAAGTGCTCCACAGTGAGCACCTCTTGGATAATTTATAATTTATATCGCTGTCCCTCCTTCTGCCAAATTCATCCTGAGCTGCTGTTATGAGATAATATTAGAATCACAGAGTGGTTTGGTTTGGAAGGGACCTCAAAGACAATCTCATCCCAACCTCTATCCCATGGGCAGAGGCACCTTCCACTATCCCAGGCTGCTCCAAGCCCTGTCCAACCTGGCTTTTGGACACTTCCAGGGATCTAGGGGGAACTACAGTTGCTCTGGGCACCCTGTGCCAGGGCCTCACCACCTTCACAGGTACACATTTCTCCCTGATACCTAAATTTTGACCCTCTTCCAGGGTGTCCTGTCACTCCAGGCCCTTGTCACAAGTCCCTCTCCATCTCTCTTGTAGCCCCTTTAGGTGTTGGAAGGGGCCCTAAATTCTTCCTGGAGTCATCTTTTCTTCAGGCTGAACAACCCCAACTCACAGCCTGTCTCCATAGCAGAGGTGCTCCAGCCCTGTAGCATAAGCCTGAGAGGGCTTGTGCTCTTCCAAAAATATTTCTTCATGTGTGACAACCCTGGATGTTCTTCCCTCTGTTTTTTCTTTGAATTCCCCCAAGATTTATGCTCAGCCTCACCTGGTGGCAGCCCCTGCTGCAGGTGAGGGGGCAGCCTGGGAGAGGATGAAGCCCAGGGACTGTCCTGCAAAAAGATGAAGCTTCTCTGTCCCTCCCACCTTCCCCTGTAGCCTTTCCACCAAGTCCTGAAGAGCTGCCAGCTGGGCTGGGAAGTAGATCTTTTTCTTCTGGACTTCTTGATGGGACAAATCTGAGCACCACTGCTTGGCCTTTACCAAACAGACCCCTCGTGTCTTCCCCATGTGTTGGAGGAATTTCCCTCTTTGTTTTGGCACCACACGTTTTTCCAGGTATTTCCTGAACATCCTGTCTTGTTTGCATCACCTCCTGCAAGGGTTTTCTGGTACTAAATAATATTATTGCATCTCCTGCTTCTCGTAGGAGGGCACCGTGTGTTGGAGACAGGAATTCCAGCATTTCCATAGGGAAATCTTGGGTAACCACCGTTTGTGCAACAGGGTGTTTAATCCTTGCTGAGTGGACCACGAACGTCCCTTTCCATTTCTCCAGCCTTAATGGGCATGGTGGTTTACTGACAGATGAATTGAGACAGTGAAAGGGCTGATGGCCCAGAGCTCACAGCGTGCCAGCAGATCTGGAGATCTTCTATCACACATGTTTGTCCTTGGAAAAAAGACAATTGACTCAGTAAATTGCTTAATCTCTGGCACGCTGGGTACCAGTGCTGCCTTTTCTGCTGGAGCTTGGGAGATTTTTTTCCCAAAGCACTCGGCGCTGCCTGGGCTCTGTTGTCTGATCCATCAGCAGGACGGTGTGAGCTTCAGCTCGTCTGGAGATGCTGTGCCATGCACGGGGTCCTGGGCAAGAGCTCGGGGCTGCGGGTGCTCCCAGCCAGGAGAGCACATCCCACAGGGGGCAGGCATTCCTGGGAGCAGGAGCACAGCTTCAGTGGCTCTCAGAGATGAGGCACTGGGTCACCTGGGCTTTTGCTCTGACATGGGAGAGCAGGGGGATCCCCAGAGCTGGGGTGGTGCCCGTCAGGAGAGGGCGGAGGGCTGGGGGAGCCCAGGGTGGGGAAGCTGTTAGCAGGCACGAGCTGCCTCCAAAAGAGGATGACAGATCACAGCCTGGGGCTGTGGTTTCCCGCTAATTAATACCAGATCTGCACATTACCCCGTCACCCCATGGGAGGAATTGGGACTGAATCAGGGGTGAGCACATGATGGTGTTTTTGCCAAATTACCCGGCTCCTACAATATGGTGTGCACCTGGCTCCCTGCCAGCGGCGGGAGCACAAAACAATACCTGATTCAGCAGAAAGTCTTCTGGCCCCTTTGGAGATCTTGCGAAGCAGCAGAAAGAGTTTATATCTGTTCAGCGCTTTGCACTGTTTGCAGCCTTGGACTGGGTGCCATAAAATTGGATTTATGGCCCTGAGGAAGCGTGGCCAAAGGAGCACAGCCTCTCATGCCAGTGCAGTTTAAAAGCAGAGGTGGGGATGGGTCCAAAAGCAAGTCCTGCTGAGTTTCCATCTAGATGTTGCCTGGATCCATCTGTCATTGAAGCCTGGTGATCCCTGGAGGAGCTGGGCGTGCTGCTGAGATCCTGAAACCGGGATGCTCAGTCATGTTTTAGTTAAAGGGCTCTAACCGTCAGCCAGGGGACTTGTAAAAATGTTACCACAGGGTCTCCTGTTTATTCTGCCACTCTCTGTACTCAGCTCACACATTAAAATATGGTATTTTTTTAGCTGCCAGTGCTGCTGTCTGATGAATCCAGCTGTTTTCTTTCCCCCTCTGAAATCATGACATTTATAATCAGCATTTAGTGGGAAGCCTCCCAAGCTTCACGCTCTGCCCTGGTACTCAGAGGGGTGGAGTGGGCCTGTGGAGGTGTGGGTGGGTGCAGCTTCTCCACCTCCCCCAGCCTGGGCTGGTGCTCAAGCTGCTGTGCTGAGGTGAGCTCCCACGCCAAAATAAAAACCCACAGCCAGCTGGGATGACAACAGGCTGCCATTTGGCTTGCCAGGGGCACGGGTGTGAAAATCATCCTCAGACTTCCAGCTGCCCAAGCAAGCTGGAGTCTCCTTGTTTTCTTCACACACCCCTCTGCCAGGGGAAGGAGGTCCAGAGAGCAGCTTGGGTGCCCTGCACTGCCTGTGGCTCTCTTTGTGCCTGCCTGGAAGCTCCCAAAGGGAAGGCAGAGAGATCCGGGATGTTCTCTGTCCTGACATGGATTTTGGGAGGAGAGTGCTGGGACTAAAATGCTGAAGCAGAGTAACAGGAGTCTCCTGATCTTTCTGTCTTCCAGAATAAAAAAAAAAATTCATCTTTCTCTAAACCAGTTCACCCCAATCCCTTCCCAAAAAACCCTTGCACGCAACTCTTCCTTGCATCAACCCACAGGAAAGTCTCTACATTCCTTGCGTGTGGGCACTCACAGTTTTACACCTGGAAAAGTGAGGCTGTGTGGAAGGTTTCAGTCTCATAATCTGAAGATTGTCACTTCAATCCTCACATGAGGCACCACTGTGTGGAAGGTTATTTGTAGTTTATCTGCTTTTTTTTTAGGGTTGGGATTAATAACTGTGTGCTTGTTTGGACTCAGATGTTCATTAATTCTTATCTATATTACTCACAGAATGTGAGTTCTATAGCACACTGAGCTAACTAAAAATGGAACTCAAGATCTCTCTCTACAAGGCATTTTAAGTGTAATTTAACTAATTATGAAATGCTAGCTAAATTATTTTTACTTTTAACTTAATAACTAACTACTTGTTGCTCGCATTGCAGACCTTTCCACTCAATCACACAATATCACCCAGACCCAAGAAGAAGGTGAAAAAGGACAAGCTAATGCCCTAAAACCTCCATCTCGCTATATATATATATTACTATATCCCAAAACCTTAAACTCTAAGTTTTCTACCTTGTGATATAATACACTTCTATCCAGACTACACACCCACAATCCCAGTCCCATCACTCAATTCTGGGAGCCTTCTCCATGGCCTCAGGTCAAATGCAGTGCTCTCCTGGGGGGGGTCAGTGCCTGAAATTCTCTGTGCCCAGGGTTCCAGCAAGGCTGGGCTGGGGAGAAGCAAAAAGCGGGCTCAGAGGAAATAAAGCCTCAGCAGCAGGGTGGTTACTGATGAACCATCTGAGGTGCAGCGGAGAATCTGCATAAAATATTCCTCATGGAGCTCGGGCAGCCGGTTCCAGCCCAGATAACAGCCTGACAGTCGCCGAGGAAGGATGCCTTTAACCTTCACAAAAACTGAGAGGACAGCAGAGAAATGAGCCAGGCAGCGGTGTCATGAAAATCACAGCCTCAGCGCTTCGGATGAGTTTTGCTCTGCAGCGGGGTTTTGGGTGGCGGAGGGGGAAAAAAGCAAAATGCTGGGAGGAAGATGAGTGGTGTGCTGGGAGCACGCTCCTGTCAGGGCTGGAGCAGGCCCTTGCAGATGGAGATCTGTGCAGAACTTGGCTCCTGGTGGTCCAGGGGTGAAGGAGAGCTGTTGCTGGTGGATATTCTGTGCCTCACAAAGGTCATGGGTTTAATGAGGACCACCCAGCAGAGGTCCAGTGAGGCCCCCATGGGACCCACCAGCTCTTCCAGGTCTTCAGGTCCTGCTCCCACTTGTGTGAGATTTAAACCTCTTGGTACAACCATTTTCGTCAGGAAAAGAGTCTCTGGAGAAACATAAAGGTCTGTGCATTGAGCTGCTTGTTTATGGCTTGACTTCTGCCTGGTATCAGCTTGCAGGAAGGCTGTGCAGGCACCTGTTTGCAGCTCGGGGTGGCTGTGGTGCCTCCTCCTTTCTCCTGAACAGCCCTAGAGTTTCCTTCACCCTGTTTTCCAACCTCCTCCAACCAGTTCACTAGTGGGAGGAAAACCTTTAAATCCAGTTTGTCTTTCTAAGAACTCCTTTCTCCACTCTGTTTCTGTGAAGAGTGAAAAAAAAAAGAGGGAAGCAGAGTATTTCCACAGCTAAATAACCCCTGTTTGGACAACTGGGTCAAAGAACTTGGGGATCTTTCCTGGTTGGGGTTTTATGGAATGGAGAACTCACTTCAATATTTGGGAAACACTGTTTTGTCATGAGTTGCAATGCAAACAACAATCCTTATAGCAAAAGGTTTTACCAGGCTCATAACATGGCCATAATTTGACACCCAGTGTGGGATGCCCAAATGCTGCTCAAAAGCAAAATCCCTCTTCTGTCCTCACAGCTTTCTCGGTTTGCCAAACCACGTATTTGGTCCATGCCTCAAAACAAAACTGGCCAGGGCTGGCAGGCTGGGCAGCTCCTGCTCCACAGCCCTTGTGCTGAACAATCCAGGGTGTACAGCCAGCTTCCAGCCGGGTTTTTCCTGCAGATCCCTGGCAAAGTGGCATCGGGCTGTCCCCGGGCAAGCTGCTTCCCACCAGTGCTGGTGGAAGGCAGCGGTTCAGAGACACTGAGACACCAGAAAAAAAAAAAAAAAAAAAAAGGAAAAAGGAGGATCAGCTCTTCATCTGGGATGGAAATAAAGCTGGTGAAAGGATGGATGTTTTCTCTTTTGCCTTGAGGTTATAAAACAGCAGGAAACCCTTGCTTGAAGAAAAGGCACATGGCCACCAGTATGACTTGTGCAGGCTCTGCTGCCTTGAAGTCGGTCTGGAAACAGAGTTTTGCGGTGGATAAAATTTCACAGACTTTCCATGGTTTCTGACTACAGGGGTTTTTTGTGCCTGGCTTGCAGCTAAAGTGTAATTTTTGCCATATTTGCATAGGCCTGGAAGGTGGTGTTCATGCTATTGGGATCTTGGAGCCGAGTGAGGCGAATACTGGTTTATCTCCTCAGCTTTACATGTGGCTTTACAAAATAACCTCGTGGGAAAGAGTCTGTAGGAGCAGCCAGGGCTCCTGGTTTTGTCCGAGTACTCAACTCCACAAAGTCTTTGTGAAGTCAGTGATCCTTTAACCGGTGACCCCGCAGCCTGCAGGACTAACTTTGCCTTTCTAGCTTGTGACCGAGCATCTTTTGTGAGTAACCAAGATGTATTGAGTTGGGACTCCCGGGGTGCGAGCAGCCAGAGATAGCTTTGACTTGTCCTTTTAAAAATGTACCTTGTGGGGCTGTGGGGAATGAGAAATCCTTCTGGCTGTCACTGTTGGCAGAGGTGCTACCCCAGCCATGACAGGGAAAGGGGGGTCAGAGGGGGCTGCAGGAACCTGGCACCCCTGGACCAGCGTCTCAGCCTCACACCCAACCAGAGCTGACACGGCCGGTGTGACAAGACTTAGGTTGATGAGCTCTTGAAACTGCCAGAAAATGCCTTTTTATTCAGCTCCTGCCCTTTTCCAACTGCCCCAGACAGATTACTCCTGTTATTTCTCTTTCCCCAGCCCTTCTCCCTGCCTTTTTGTGTCTTTGCAAGGGAAACCTCCACATTCAAAAAACGCTGATGGTAATGGGGAGCAGGGTGATCTGAGGGGGACCCGTTCTGCCCAGTCATGGAGGATCTGCTGACTTGCTCTGCATCCCTGCCTCTCTCACCATCTCTCTTTCCCTTGCAATAACAGCCAGGACTCTAATTTAGAACAGTGCTCTGGGGTGGCCTGGACTTGGAAATGTTTTCTCCCATGCTCCCAGGATACGGAGAAGGCAACTTGGGCTGTCAGGTGTCCAGAGAGAGAAGGGAACCACCTGTATCTCAATTAAGTGATACTGAAGTGATATAAAGCAACTCAGTTTGTGTAGCTGGAAGGAGGAAGGTGATGAGATGGTGACATAAGGAGCTCTTGGTGTTTCCCTGGTTTTTTCTGCCTCCCCTTCTTTGTGGCAGTGAGGCTGGCACCCTGAGAGTGCTCCATGTCCTGGGAGCTTCTCTGTGCAGCCCCGGGAGACCTGGGGGAGCAGAGCCACTGGCCCCATGGGGATTGTTTTCCTGCTTGTGTGTCACAAACTGTGAGTGGGGTGTTGTGGGAANTGGTTGGAGAGGGAGATGTTTTGGGAATGCTGCCTGGGTTCCTACTGCTCTGGTACATGATGCTTGGCTAGTGTTTTCCCAGCATGTGATATTTTCCTTGCCTGCTGGAAACTGTTGGTTTCCCTGCTCAGACAGGGGAGAGCATTTGGTGTAATTCACGTTTCTCTGGTTGGGAGCAGTGTGTGAGCCCACCTTGCTGGCACTGAGCTGGGCTGGGCAATAGGGGCTGCTTTCGCTGGGGCTTTGAGACCCCCGGAGTTGAGGGGCAGCTCAGGTTCGGGATGGAGAAGGACAGAGCCAGCCTGGTTTGCCAGGCCAGCTCTGGGTATCGCCGCTGCTGCTTCCCACAGGTAGGCTGCAACGTGAGTGCCTGATTTCCCATCTCTTTCCCATCCTGGCACTGCTCACCCAGCCGCCAGCAGACACCTGGGAGAGCCTTGTCCCCACAAATGGCATTGGTCAAGTGGCTGTGGTTGCTCCTGGAGGAAAAGGCAGCACGTCTTTTGGTTGTTTAATCCCTTTGTGTGACCACCACAGAGGGGTCGCTGCTGTTTCGTGTCCCTCCTGTACCAGGAGGCTCTGTCCTGGTGCCATTTGTCTTCCATACATTCCATTTATCTCCGGTGAGAAGCTTCAGACCCAAACCATCTTAAGTGATCTCCAAGAGACAGTGATAAGTACCTTCCCCCATCATTACGGCTCCATTTTATCACGGTGGTGATAGCAATAATGGCGGTTGTAACCCCCATCAAGTCCACTTAACATGGTTCATTTTCAAAAGTCACTCAATGCCTCCTGACAGTCCGGCTGGGCGGTATGAAAAGATCATTTAACCCTGATGATCCGAGGGAGCCGGCGAGTGGGAAAAGGAGCCCCGGCAGCCGGAGAGGAGCCGGCATGGGGCGGGCAAGGGAAGACCATTGATTTTGTGACAAGGGGCAAAACCACTGTCAGCGCGGAGCGGTGCAGTGCAGTGGGACATTTCAATTAGTGCTGCCGGGAGAAATCCCAGGGAAGGTGGAAAAGCCTGGGCTGCCTCACCTATTATTTTAATTTTTGGGTGTTTTTGGTTTTGTTTTTTTTTTTTAACGGTGAAAAATGAACCCAAAATTAGAATCCCTATTAACAATTAGCATGATTAAAGGCGACACGTTGTAATTTCAGCAGAAAGGCGCTGACGGTACGGTGGCCTGAGATAATTGCAGCCGGCGCTCGGCTGAGGCGCGCGGTAAATGGATGGCGCGCTGGCCCACCTGCCACTCACCCAGCCCTGCTATTATCCTGCCTGACGCTGCCTCGCCATCAAAAGCAAAGCCATCCTCTGGTGACCTCGGGGTCGCCGGGAAATTGCCCCTGAAGCATGCTGGGTTCCAGAGGATGGGGAGGGGAACGAGCGCTCTGCTTTGCGGAGGACGTGCCCCACCGGTGGTTGCTGCCGCTCGGGCCGTGCCGGCGGCTGGGTTTGCAGTGTTGGAGGAGACCCCACGGCAGAGATGAGCCTCCCTTCTGCCTCCCCCACCAGGCTTGGACTCGCCACCACACCTGGCGTGAGCTTCTCCATCCAGCCCTCTCGCCGTGCTAGATCTCAGCCCCAGCATCCCTCCCTGCGTGTGCTGCTCCTCCCCAGACTGAGAGGGTTTGGTAAAGCCAAGCCCTAGGTTATGAGCTGTCCCCCTTTCCTCGCCTCCCCCCAGGCCCCCACTGCCCACCAGCGACAACTTGGGGACATGGCAGCTGTCACCTGTGATGGAGGAAGGCACCTACCAATGCTTTGAAAGCAAAATCATTCAGATTTGGCAAAGGACTCGCTCACGCTCTTGCTTTCAGGTTAGCTTATCTGAATAATTACATGAGCAAAGCTATCCCAGAGTGTCTTGGAATATGCAGAAATACATTCCATCTGTGTATGCCACAGCATCAAAGTCAAAGAGCTCTCCGAAAGGAGGTCAGTCTCACTAACATCTTAATTTGGGGTGGAGAATGGGGGAAGAAACACTAAAAATCAGAATGATATGCTGCCAAAATGACCCATTTGGGTTCAGGCCCAAAAGCTCGAATTTATTTTGGATTTGAGATCATTTTGGATTATAGTTTACGCGAGACAATGCGAAGCTTGAAAGTGTTCAGCTGGAAGCAGAGCTGTCAATTGCGTGGCAAAGAAGTGCTTTGATCACCGGGGGAGGAATCGTTTGGAGTTTTTCCTCTACTGCAGGTCTAGAACCTGCCGGGGACGTTTCATCCCTGTTTGGAGGAGAGTCAGGAGAGTTGATTTTTTGCATCCCCTGAGTCTCTAGTTGCCTCCCCTGGGCTGCAGGAGGATAAATACAGGAGCTCGCAGGAGAATCACTGCCAGCAGCATCCTGGGTGGGGAGTGGGACGGAGCCGGGGCTGGAGCAGTTTGCTCCTGATGGGAGGCAGTTACTGGCAATTTACAGCATGTTCAAGGAAGTCCCTCGGAAGAGGGCTTAAGAGTTGTTGAGTCAACACGAAACAATATATCAGTTAATGAAGTTTAATAGCACTGAGTAAGAACTGCACTGCGGCTCTGGGATCCTCTTGCAAATGCAGTTACGGTCTGGAAAAGCGAGGCTGGGAAAGCAGTCCCTTGCTCCTGTCCATATGTTGTTCCCTCCGTGCTTTGCAACTCAGATGCCTTTAATCGCAAGCCAGTCCCACAGAGGTGATAACAGGAGCTGGCTGGCATCTCTCCTGCTCCTGCAGCATCAGCAGGATGATGAGCCCTGGGCATTTCAGCCAGGCCTTCTCCAAATTAGCTCCAAACCCCAGCTTTTCCAGCTGTAAGGCCCAGGGTGGAGCTCTGCTCCGCCTCTCTTTAATCCCTCTGGAGGTCTTTGAGTTTTGCAAGAAAGGGATTTTTATGAAATTGAGGCTTCCCTCAGATGCACACACTCAGGAATGAAGGTTTTGGCATCACAGACAGAGATTTTTATGCTGGTGGTCTTTTTTTTTTTTGGTGTTTTTTTTTTTTTTTTTTTTTTTTTTTTTTTTTTTTTTTGTGAAAATCTAAAGATGTTTTGGGACATCTCCAAAACTAAGGAATGGGAGGGGAGGAAAAAGAGAGAGATGACAAAGAAACTACAATGGCATTTCCAGGGTGGCAGATCCTTTCTCTGTGCCCATGTCCTTGCCCTGTGCTGTCATACACAGCTGAAGGAATGGGGCGGGTGGCACCGCTTGGGGTAGGAGGGCAGAGATGAGCCCTAAGCACAGCCTCGGAGTTTCCCAATTTAATTATTTGGTTAGACTTTAAAAAGAAAAGAGAAAATGCAAAGGGGTTTGGGGGTGTGTTGGACTGTGAAGCTGGGCAGGAGGGCAGCGTGCCTGCAGGCTGTGTTTCTGGGCATTGCTGGGTAGGTAGCAGCTCTCCTGGAAGCACCAGCCACCCCTGGAGCACCTGTGGCTGCAGAGAGGAAGAGTTCATCACATCTCCTCTCCCACTGCTCCATCTTTTTCAGGCTTTCTTGATGGCAGAGCCCCAGAATCCCTGCTCACCTCCCACCCTGCTGGGATGCTGCTCCAGGAGCACCGAGCTCCTGTCTTTAGACAATCCTGACCCAGTTCTCTCTGGAGCACCGGGAGGCAGTGCATTTAAGGAGTGCTGTGTGCCTGCCAAGCTCCTCTGCCAGCCTGAGCTCCAGAAAATCCCTGTAGGAGTTTGGTCTGCCTTGAGGAGGGCATTGCTTCTCCCAGCCTGGCCTCGACTATAGCAGGGCTGGGCTGCTCCTGCAAGAAATGCAGCCAAAAATGCCCGTGTCAGGCAGGTCTGGTGGGACTGGGAAAGCCACGAGGAATGTTTTGGGTTGCCCTGTTTTTGGGAGCACCTGGGCCTTGTGTGCATGCAGGTGCTCTTTCCAAAGTCTGTAGCTTGCCCTGAGGTTCTTTTTCCCCCTCTCATTGCTCCTGTGATCTCCCTCAGAAGGAAAACTGGGCCTGGTTCATCACATCCCTGTCCAAGAGCTGGGGAGGGCAGCCGTGATGGTGACAAAGCCAGTCCTCTGAGCAGTGTCCCTGCTTGGGAAATGCTGACTAAGCAGGTTTTTGAGGCATGGGGGGGACTCACAGGGCAGGGCAGGAACAGGGGGCTCTGCTGCTGCCCTTGGGGTGTCGATGAGAGCAGCACCTGCTCCAGCACCTCCTTGTACCAGGGACTCCAATGTCACCTGGCCATCCCCTCCTCACCAGGACAGGGAGCCACCCCCAAACTCCGCTGGCAGTGACCTTCACCCCTCTTCTGTCTTGTGCAATAGCTTCAGGTTGCCCATGAACGCCTGCAGTGGGTGCTCCTGCTGCGAACTGGCACCAGCCTGGAAGGCAGGGTGGGAAACCCAAGGGGGCTGAAAGGCCCTGGATGTGTTTTGCTGGTGCTGCGTGGGCTGTGAGAGCGTGGCAGAGCCCAGGGAGGCTGTGGCACGTCCAGCACCCCAGCAGTTTCAGGCAAATCCATGGATCAGAGGGGAAAAACCCCCTCTGGCACTCTCAAAGTTCAAATATTTAGAATAAATGATGCCTGACCCTTTCTCCCTCTCTTCCCTTCCCTCTCTCGCCTTCCCCAGTGCCAGTTCCCAGTAACCCAGGTCCAATAATTCGGTTGTAATAAAATGTGACTGCTGGGGCTATTTTTACGGAGCTGGCACTCATTTGCATGCCAGCTCTGTGTGGGGCCCCAGGCAATCTTTTTTTTCCCTCTCTCTTCCCCCTCCCCTTCCCCCCCACTTCCCTCACCCCGCTGGCATCCCTCTGATCAGAAGTGACAACAGAAACACAGCCGTATTTCCCGGAGATTTACAGAGTTAGACGATGAAAGCTCAGAGGAACACTTACAATAGGAAGGGGGACGCGAAGGAAAGCGGCGGGGGAAGTTCCTAAACTGATCGTTTTCAAATGTCAACTCTGCTCTCGGGGGCTCTGGCGGCTCCGGGAGCCAGCCCATGGCTCCGGGAAATGCCAGGAGGAAGCTGAGGTGGAGGCATGAGGATGGAGGAGGCTGGTGAGGATGGAGGAGGCCAGCCCACTCCTGCTTATCCCCCGGGGCTGGAGAGCCATTGCTCCCTCTGGCCGGCTCCACGGGGTTTTATCCTTGACCCTGTTCTGGTGTTGCCACCCCATCTTTTGGGGGGTCACTGGGTGCTCCTGGGGCTGCTGCCCCTCTTCCTTTGGATCTCTCAAGCAGTGCAGGAGCAGCTCCTTGCTTGGGAGCTCTGGCCTCCCTCACCCTCTCAGCTCCGGGGTGTCCCCTGGGCGCTGGAGGAAGGAGAGTGCTGGGGACCAGGCTGGGACGTGGCAGGAGCAGAAGCCACAGGAAGCACAATGGCTGAATTTTTGGAGAAATTTACAGCCTGGTCAAGCCTCATGGGCTGGGAACCAAACAATGCCCAGCTAGGCTTGGGAAATAAGTGCGGCTCTCCTGATGCCCAAGGCGTCTTGGAGCAGGGCTCCAAATCCACATTTAATGGTGCCAAGAGGTTCTCTGAGGTGATGCTGTCACCAGGCTGCAGGAGATGAGAGGTGGGGAGGCATTTTGGGGGTCCTTGATGAGGACTGTGGCCCGGAACCAGCTGTGGTGGTCAAACCCTGCTGGTAAATGGGGCTCTGGGCACGCACTGCTGGGGATGCTGGAGGAATGGGGGCAAGGTGGGCTTGCCATGCCCTCTCCTTCCACCCCACCAGCTGCTCGTGGGCACTCAGCACCCTCACACCGACTGTTTCAGCAAGCAGCTCCACTGGAGATGGGCACAAGCGGGACCTTCCCAGCTGGGGACTACACTACAGGTGCTTGGTCCCCCCACCCTCTGGCCTGTCCTCGGCCTCCCTCCTCCTCCCGCCTCTGTCCCCCCTCTCTGTTTCTCTCCTCAGCGCCACTGTCAAGCAACTTGATCACCTGCCAACCCGTATTGATTTTTGCTTCCCAATCTCCAAGCTGGATGGAAGGAAAAGATTAAAAACAGTTTGTCAGTTTGAAGTTGAATAAGAATTCAGCACAAGGGATATCGCAGCGGGTTTGGGGGGGGGAGGCGGCCCAAAGGGTCAAGGATGGTGTTGGGGAGGGTGTAACCCTTTGGCACCCTCTGCTCCGGAGGAGACCTGATCCAGCATTCCTGATGCCTGGATGTGACCTCCTGCCTGCTGCTGGGAGGCTGCCTGCATCCCTCGCCCTCTGGGTGTTTCTCTGGGGGTCCCAGCAGCCCCCTCAGCAGCATGTGGGATTCCTCTCCTTCCTGCTGCTCCGCTGGCAGTGCCCAGCCCCAGCACTCCCGTCCCCACGTGTCCCCTCCGCCGCAGCCATTAGTATTCATGTGGTGGGTCCCCTGCTGTCCTTGTCAAGACTGAGTGGGCAGAGTGAGGAAATTTGCCCTTCAAAAAACAAGGATCGTTTGAGTCGGGGAAGCTCTTCCCTCGCGCGTGTGGTTTCTTTGCCAGCCCTGGGGATGACGAATGGTTCGCAGACTCCCTGTGCAGTGAGAGAAGGGCTCTTTGGTGGGGATTGGGAGGGCTGGGGGTGCCCTGGGGTGGCTGGACTGGGCGAAAGGGACAGTGTGTGCTTGCCCAGGCAGGTGATGGAGGATGCTCCAAGGCAAGGGAACCTCTTGGCTGCTTGGTGTCCACAGGCTCAGGACTGCACTTCTTGCCAGAAATCTCCTGAAAATTCCCCACGGGGTGGGACAGGGATGGCAGGTGATGCTGGAGGTGCAGTTCTTGCTGATGTCCAGGCAGTCACGAGCCTGTGCTGCTGCCGTGGATGAGGGCTGCTTGTCCCATCATTGCTTTTCCTCCTCTTTAAGGGAAGGTGAGAGCTGGAGGCTCGGGAGTCTCATTGCTGCTACTATTTCTGGTCAGTGTCCAGTAAGGAGCTCCTGAGATATATTTGCCTACTTAAAAAGTAGGGTGGATTTACTTCCATTTATACCTGCAGGTATATTTCCTTACCTGAATAATGGATGGTTATGTCCTCAGCCAGACTGGCAGAGTTCCTCCAGGGTCAGCAGAGCTGTGCTGGCTGACATCCAGAGGAAAGGGCCTGGTCCTTCCAAAGAGGGTGTGCAGCAGGAGGATGGAAAGGAAGGTGGCCCTGTTCCCTAAGCACCTGCAGTGGCAGGACTCTAGCTCCTGCCTCTGTCCCAGGAGACGCGGATCAAGTTACTCCAGCCAAAGCTGTGCTCATGATGGAGGACCTTGATTTGGTAGACAATGGGCAGAAACTGGCACCTCCTGGTGGCCCTTCTGCCTGTTCTGGGTGGTGTGGGAGCTGGGGCAGCTGCTGGCAGTCACTACCAGGTCTTCTTGTACACTGTTTTGCTCTCTGCCTAAGTCGAGGTGGTCTTTGGGGAGCTTGGGACAGTGGTCCTGAGGACAAGTTCTCCCCTGGTCCCATCTCTTCCCTGGAAGCCCTGGATCCGTCACCCAGCTCCTCAGATCTGAGTCCCAAGGATGCTGTGGCATCTCCTGGGCAGGGGGAGAGCAAAGGAGAAGCATTTGCCAATATCCCAGGTGAGGATTCCTTGGCCAGGGGAGCTGCAGGGCATCGCGAGCACTCAGTGCTGGCGCCTGGGAAGAGGCAGCTGGACCTGCTGCTGGCCTTGGCCACCCTCTGCCTGCAATCCACGGTGCTGTGGGAGCTGGCTGATGGCCAGGAATGGCCAGGGGACACCAGCTGGGCTGAGGCTGTGCTGGGAAAGGCGGCCAGTGGGGTGTTGGCTGCATAGCTCTGGCGCTGGGGTAGGAATGCACCACGGTGCACCACGGGATCAGGGAGGCTGGCTCATCCCCCCTGTGCTGCCGGTGATCCGCAGGTAAAGCTGCACCCCAAAAATCCAGGAGTGGCCTTGGTGGATGGAGCCTGTGCTCTCCCTTCTCCTCAGGGTGAGGGCAAGGTGCTCTGGGGGGCGGCAGGCAGGAGATGCCAGAACAAGTGAAGCACGAGAGGCTCGCAGGGAAAGGTCATGGAGAGTTTTAAGTAGAAATGTCACTGTTGTTCTGTCACAAGGATCACGGAGCCAGGGCGCATGCGGCCGGGTGGCTGAGGGCAGGCTCACCCAGCTGTGCTTCCCTGGCCCTGGGGAACGGGCTGGGTCGGGCCCCCTCTGCCCATCCCTGACTCTGAACTCCCTTTCCCCCCCCTTTTCTCTTTTCCCAGTGCTCATCTGCTCATCCCTTTCCACTCTGGAAGGTGAGATTGTGGCACCTGACGGGCAGGTGGAAGGGGAAATCCTGCATTTGCTAATCCCAGCCGGGCTGTGCCTCGACTTTCTCCCCATTCAAAATGTGGCCAAGTGAGCCACTGCCCTTTGCCGTGACTGTGGCTGCTGGTGCCAGCCTTTGCCTGTCCCTCTGCCTGTTCTGGAGTCCTCTGTGTGAGGAGAAGATGCCATAATCCCACCACCCAACGGCAAGGAGAGGATGGGGCTGTGGAGCTGCCACATGGCCAGCACCAGCTCTGGAGCCTGCTTCTGATTTTTTTTTTTTTTCCCCAGCCTTAATTACTGAATTTCCATATCATCAATTCCCTGCGAGTCAGCACTTGACAGGGAAGGCTGTGGCTACTGTCCTTGCTGCTGCCATCAGAGAGCACCCGCTCCGTCCAGGGGACAGCTCTCAAAACGTTATTTTTATCTCTGTCTCATAAAGCCTGTTCTGTATAAATATATTTTAATTAATTAATAAATGGGATGTAATGAATTCTGGCAGGGTGACATTTGAGCATAAAGCAAGGCTCAAACAGATCCTGACATGTGTTAGCTGGGAAAACACAACACACCCGCGTGTGCACCACACACACACACACACACACATAATATAAACATATATTTTTATATTTTTTGCTCATTGGGATGGTTTTGCAATGTAGAGGTTTGTGAGGGTCGCTTTTGGGTGAGAGGTGAGAGTCACAAGTGCTACCTCTGCCAAACAACCACGTAGGCAGTCCCCTGGGTTGCCTCTGTCCTGAGCTGGAGAGGAGGAGGGAATAGATTGCCTCCTCTCCCAGAGAGTGATGAGATGTCTCCACAGAATAGAGGAAAAGCTGATAAAACCCTGTCTCATCCAGCCTGTGCCATTGGCTGTGGAGGGCCCTGTGGCTCTGCTGCACACTGGAGGAGGGGGGACCCAAATTTGTGGCAACATCTTGGACAGGATTCTCGTGTTCCTGCTGGATTGTGGTCACACTCCAGCCCAAGCCAGAAATAAAACCAAGTGCTGCCACATTTGCCTGGGGAGGTGGTGATGATGATGATGCTGTGGTGCACTATAGAGTTTGGGGTTTTTTTGTGTCTCTAAAATGATGTTTTAAAAAAGAAGACAAACAATATAAGATAAAACAAGGAGTAAGAAAATAGAAAGAGGGAGAATTCAGGTTGGATGTATGGTAGAAATTCTTGGCTGTGGGGCTGGTGAGGCCCTGGCACAGGTTGCCCAGAGAAGCTGTGGCTGCCCCATCCCTGGAAATGTTCAAAACTAGGCTGGATGAGACTCTGAGCAGTCTGCTCTAGTGCAAGGTGTCCTGGCCCTTAGCAGAGAGGTTTGAAGAAGATAATCATCCAGGTCCCCTCCAACCCAAACCATTCCATGATTCTTTGAATACAAGGGAAAGCACAGAGCTGTGCTGGGGCTCATTGCCAGCTCTGGCACTGGTGGGAACTTCCTATGGATCTGATCCTATGGGGGGGCATTCCGAGGGTTGCCCAGTTTTGGACCAGGGATGGGAAAACTGAAAGAATAAGGAAAATCCCATGGCTGGTTTAGTGTTTCAGGCCTAGCTTGGTTCTAGGGGCACCTGCTAGGGGAATCATCCATCACAAGGAATCCTGTGCTTGCAGGATGGGCGCAGGATGTGAACCTGGTGGAGTATGAAAATGCCACCCTTTCCTTCCAGCCTCTCTGGAGGCTGAATTCCTGCACAGACCCAGGAGCAGGTCTGCTTTTCCACAGCTGGGATGCAGGTCTGGATCCACAAGTGAAGAATCTTCCCAAAGCCAGTCATTGCTGTCTGAGTACAGCCCACCTGGTGGAGGGTGGGGTCTAATGGTGAACATTTTCCAGCCTCAGACCTCTATGACAGAAATCTTCTCCCTTCCTAAAGTTGGGGCTGTGAATTTGTGCCCCTGCTCTGCTGCAGCTCAGGTCAGAAAATGATGTTAGCCCACGACCACTCTAAAGCAAAAGGTTTCACCTACGTGTATCAGAGTGTGTGAGAGGGTAAACAGAGGAGTCCTCCAGCAGCACAGAAGGGTTGCCCAAAGACCCATAATCCTGGTAAAGCTCACAATCCCTTGGGAGCCATCCCTCTCCATGCAGCTGCCCTTGGTTATGGCCAGAGACTGTCCCCACTGGCTTTTCCTTGCTCTGCCCAGCCCACCAGGACACCCTGTGGGCTTTTCTCAGCTCTGCCTGAGGCTTCCCTCCATCCTGGGTTACCCCAGCACTGCATTCTGCACCCTGATCTGCCTTTGGGGAATTTTGGGGGATGAAAGGGCATGTCCAGGATGCTTCAACCTACTAGAATTGCATATGCGCATCTATTTGATGAAATAGGAAGGGCTTGCTCTTTGCTCTTCAGCTTTAGTTCTGAGTTTTGGCTGCTGGAAGGATCACAGGAAAGCAGATTTGAGGCTGGTCTTCATGTGGGAGGGGGTGGGTGGGTAGACTGGGGGATTTTAGTGTTTTTCCTCCCTGGAATGGGTCAATATTCCTTCCCTCTCCCTCGAGTAGCTAATAATATAGTGGTTGGCTCTTCTTCGCCCAGCAGGGTTATTGTCATCCTTGCTAAAGTTTGACATTTTACACTTTAGCTAAGCACAGCCTTAGGCAAGAAGCTGCTAAGAGACAGATTTCCTTATTAAAAGAAGATGTCACCAAAAGAGCAAGTCAACAAATATGCCACTGCCCAGAAACAGCCCTGCGAGTGGGAGAGCCGAGGAGGGCGGCGAGCGGAGCCAGCGTGGGTGAGGGGCTGTGGAGGGACAGCCTGAGCCATCTGGGGACACCAGGGGCCCTCACCCACCGCTTGAGGCTCCCCATGCAGTGGCACCTATTTGCAATGAGACTCTGGGGACCTGGTGCAGAGTGAACTATTCCCACCCTGTGGTCTTTTAGCTCCAGGATGTTCATCCGGGTTTCTTTCCGAGTCTGAAAACATTTACAGGGTTTTTTTTCCCCTCAATATTGCAGTCGCAAAAACGCCAGGCACACATAGAAAGCTGCAGGCAGCTCCTTTTTGGTGTTTGGTTTTTTTTTTTTGTTTTTTTTTGTTTTTTTTTTTTAATGTATAATCTGAGCATGCCTGGTCATGTGCCTCTTTCCCTACGCTGCTGACAATGGGGTTTTTTTCTCCCCTTTATGGAGTTTAAGGATAATACACTTAATAGCAGTTAGTGATGTCAGTGCTCTTTGGTATAGCAAATCTCTGGTGTGAGATAATCTTAGTTAATGATCAGCATAAAACAGATAGAGGTCAGTATTTTAGCATCACTATAAATCCCACGTTTGCCGTGATGGAGTCAGAAGGAGACGATCCCATTAACCTTTCCATTGTATTGATAGGATGTGCCTCCTGCCCTGGTCACTCAGGGTGGAGGAGCTGCATGCTTCAGCCCCATGGACCTGCTGCCATCCTCCTCCTCCTCCTGCAAGGCCCAGGATGGTGTCCAGGGGGGTGGGTGCCCCATCTGCCTCTGCAGCATTATTTAGGGTGACACCGTGTGACGGGAGAGCAGCCACTGCCACATCAGGAGAGGGCAGAGAGGTGCTGGCAGCTTTTACCCTCCGCAGGTCCCACCTTGGAAAGAATGATGGGTGCCCAAGCCAGGCAGGGGGGTGGGGGGAGCCCCTGAGGTGCCCAAGCTGTGGGATCCCCACCCAGTTTAGCAGCCCCGTGGATCTCAGTGGGTCTGGGCAGCTGCGAGCCCAGCCCGGCGCAGTGCTCTGATAGGCGGGAGATCCAGGCAGTGCAGAGGGGAGAAATAAGATAAAAAAGTCAATGAAGCATCATGGTTAAGAATCAAATTGCATGAAAGTCAGGAAATAAAATAGTTAAAGCCTCCTACAGGACTGGTAAATTGGTGAAGGCTGTACTTATGTGCAGGGGCACAGTTTTGATGTGGGCCATGCCTGGGGCGAACTTCACCTGCTCCAAGCGCCACTGGCAACCTTGGGGTCCACGCAGAGGGGCTTGGGGGAGGATGGAAAAGACCTGTGTGAGGATGGAGGGATGGCCACGAGGGTTCCCTGCAGCACCTTCCCCCTGCCAAGCCCATCCTGCCTCTCCAGCCCTCTCTGCTCCCGGCCAACAGCGAGGATTTGTCTTGCAATGCTACTCAGAGACCCAGGGTTTTGCTGCACTTCAGACCACACCTTCTCCCTGCTGTCCTTGATTAGTTACCTTGGTTGTAGGGTACCTCTAATTTGATCAGCGTTGGAAATCAGTGCAGGGCTGGAACCTTTTTCCCTGTCTTTCAAGTGAATGGATAGAGAGGGCAGAAATAAAGGCTCCCTCGGGTTCTGGTTCATATGTCACCATGAACTGCATTAATGAATCACTGGTCCCAGAGCACATTTGCGGCTTGTTACCAGCAGATAATCCTGCACTGTGACCCAATTGCTACTTGGCTGCCCAAGAGGAGATCTTTCTCCAAGGCCCTGAGGAGCAAAGATGGGATGGGCTAGAAGTCGCCTTCAGCTTTGGAGCTGGAGCTGATGCATTCATTAGGGAGGTTTTTCCTGGCTAGTGCTTGGCTTTGGGTTTTTATTTTCCATTGTTTTTTAAAAATTTATTTTATTTTTAATGGCAAAAGCTTGGAGAAATAGCCTCGGAAAACTTGCTGCCATATCATCCTGCCACAGGAGGATGTCCCCTGCCTTACTGAACAGCCTTGCTGGATGTCTCCTGCCTTTGATCAGCTACTGAAAGGTTCCCCAGTGCTCCCAGTTGCTTCAGGCCTCTGTGGCAAGGGGAGCTGGGGCTGGCACAGGGAGGGGACACCGAACACAGGAGGGAGACTGAGGTGGTGAGGATGCTGAGGTGAGGAGACCACGGGACATCTGAACTCCAGAAGAGCTGAGGGGACACCAGCAATGCTGGCAGCACAGCTCACCCAAGCTGTCCCCAGACTGATTTGCTTGGGAAGGAGCTGCCATGCCTGGTGGCACGTGCCCAAACAAATGTGCTCAGGTCCCTGGGAGCTGGCAGATAATCCGAGGCAAGTCTGAGTGCTGCTCCTCCTCCCTGCCCTCCAAAATCCAGCCACACACATTCTCCACAGAAAAGAGACAGCCTTTTCAGCTAGGGCATTTCTAATCCTATAATTAGATGTTTTTTATCTGGCTCCTTATTTTGCTGGGAAGGACGATGTTATCTCTGGCCCTTGCGGGGAGGTCTGGGTGCGTTTCCCAGGCCTCAGGCTTCTTCTCTGCCCTTGAGCAAGGTCACTCCAGCTCCTCTCGCCCCAGCCTGAGAAAAGAAAAGGGGATGTTTTATTTCACCCACTCCTTATCCCACCTGCTGACCCACAGGGCTGGCCGTAAACTGGTGCACTGTGGTGGCCATGGCTCAGAGCGAGCTCCTCCAGCCCCGTGGCCTCCCTTCAGCCGCCCTCATCGGCAGGAGCTGGGTGAGAAAATCCTTCGAAGCCTCCAGGGAGGCAACGTGTCCAAGGAGACCCTCAGTCCACTCAGACCAGAGGGCCTGTGAGGAGATAAAGGTGTACAAGCGAAGATTCACTCGCTGACAGGTAAGTTAATGTTTTCTTTTATGAGAAACATCTTTGTGGGTGTTTTCTCCGTGCGTAGTGGAAGTGACTGTGCAGGTCAGGAAAGTCACCAGGAGTCAGCAAATACAAGAGGCCCTCATTTACTGGGAAGTTTATCTCTGCATTAAATTTTCATCAAAGAGGGTTTCATTAGGCCCACCAGACTGCTATAAATGGGATGCTGGAGCAGTGTTTTTCACAACCCCAGAGCTAATTTCTCACTCTGTTTTTTTGTTCCCGTTGTTCGCACGCTGGTGCTGCCAAGAGCAGTGAGAGCGGAGCCTGTATTCAAGTCAGAATTTTTTTTTATTTTATTTCCTGCATTTGAGCAGGCCAGAATTTATACTGCTCGGGTCTCCTTAAATTAGTCCAAGAGGATTTCATTTTACAGGCCTGCTTGACTGGGATCCTTTTGGCACGATGGGCTCAGCTTTGTATACAACTGAGATTCATATTTTATGTGTGTATAAAAATCCCAGCCATGAATCTAGCAGCTTAAAACTTCACCTTCATTCTTTACAGCTCAATTCAGAGCACTCTGCACATTTCCAGCCACTTGGTCTTGCAGTTGGCTGAGCTGCAGGAAAGTGGCAGGAGATGCCGAGAAGACTCCAAAGGGATGCTTTGCTCTCCTCGGTCACCAAATGTGACCTGAGAGCCCCAAAAGCCTCCAGCCACAGCAGGTCTGCAGTTCATGATGATGCCTTCCCTCTTTTGGGAATCCAATTCCAAATCTGCAGTAAGACCTAGAGGATATTCTGGGGAATTTGGGCTATAGCAGCGATTTAAGACTCCAGGGAGCTGGGTTTCATCTGTCTCTTTGCTCCACTGGGGAATGCGTGGAGATCATCTGGAGCTGTTGTTCTCTGTTGGTACTTGCAGCAAATATCTTGTGATTTCCTGTGACCCACCAGAGCTGGATGTAGGCTGTGCAACAATGCAGGTGTTGGTCTGCAGAGTCCAAGCACCAAATTCCAAGCTGTGGTCAGCAGGCCAGGCTGAATTTCCTGCGTGGGAGCAGCGAGGTCCTCTGCAGCCCAGGGCCATGGATGACTGGAAGAATGAAGGTACAGAGGATATGGACAGTGGGAAGTGCCAGGCTGAGATGTTTGTGTAGCTCTGCCTTAAATGCTGCTGGGCTGTTAGTGGGCTAAAGGCAGCCAGATTGTGCCCAGCCAATCTCCATGCCGAGCTCTGGGGAAGCTGTACCACGGCAAACAGCAGCTGGACTATTGCCAGCTGCATCTGGTACAGCATGGGTGGCCCTGGTGCCCGTTTCCCTGCTCTCCTGGCACTTGGATCTACACACAAGGTGCCTCTGCCTTCCCCCTGCATGAGCCCAGTGGTGCAGCTGGACCAGGTTGGTAGTGCTGGCTCACCTCTGGGATGATGTGAGGACAGCAAAATTCCTTCTGTGTGCAGACAGCAAGGATCTGCGGGGTCTGTTGGGTCACAGTGATGCTCCCAGTCTGTCTCTGTGTGGGATAATAGGGTGCCATGGGATGCTGCTCCACAGCTCTTGCTGCTGAGATGGGAAGAGATGAGTCCTCATCAGTCATTCTCTTAGAGGTTTTCCTCCTGGCTGTAACTTCCAGCAGGGTTCAGCGGAATTAAATTTTAAAGAAGATGGGATTTAAGAATATGGATGTCCAAATGTTGGGTTTTACTTCAGGCTTTTTGGCAGTACCTGGTCTGCATTTGGTTGGCAAGCTCCTCCGTGACGCTGCGCTGCCTTCCGGAGTCCGCGTGGTTTGGCTTGGGAGGTGTGAATCCCCTCAGGCTCTCGTCAGCCTCGGCAGATTCCTCCTGGTCCTGAGAGACTGCAAAGAAAACTGGAGCAAGAGTGGAAAAGGGATAGGCAGCGGCAACCTGGCTTTGCCTCCCTTGGTGTGGGATGGCCGTAGCAGGAAAGTCTCTGCCTTCTGCTCTGGGACCAAGCAGCCCAAGGCCTGGGAGCGTTTTCCCACCACGAGTGAAACATGCTGCCTCTTGGGTTGTGAATCCAAAGCACAACCACTCCCTCCCCAACCCATGTTTGGTTTTCCAGTGGTTGGGTTTTATCGAGCACTTCTTTATTGGATTTATCATGCCAGTTGTTAAAGCTTCCAGCTGCTTAAATTTACTTTCTTGTTTTCTCATTTTCTCATCTGTCTTTTCTGTGTTCTTTACAACAAAATCCACACGGCCCCCTATATCATTAACTCCACGGGCAAGTTAATCAAATTTACTGTCAGGCACTGCTATAGCTGCTGGAATGTTTCTAATTTCTTCGGAGGGGGATATTGGGCTTGCAAAGAATCAGACAGCGCCTCCATTTCTTTCTCCATAGGGCGCCCTGGAGTCACTGCAACTCCCAAGCCAGCTCAGGCACTCCGTTTCCCACTGTAGTCTCTCCTGCTTCTGCTCTTTCCATGCCGCCACCAGCTCAGTCCAAATTTGGGATTTGCACAATTTTCCATGGATGCACATCATGGTTGGGGTGATACCTGTTCAGATACATCCAAACTAAAGACCAACTTTTGAGCAGCAGGGCTGGGAGGTTTATCCAAACCAGAACAAGGTTCTCCATGGGTGACAAGGGACTCTTCAGCCCTCATGCTAGGCTAGCACTTGGTGTGCTGAACTTCATGCACGCTCCTCCTTGCGTAAGGAGCACCATTGAGTGATCCCCATGGCATCCTTGGGACAGCCACACTTATGGGTCACAGTGGGATCCAGAGGCGGAATGGAGACTCTCTGGAGTGCTTGGCTGTTGGCTGGCTGCCTGCCCTCAGCATCCCAAGGCGTGTTCTGGATTAAGGACTCCTTTGGGTGTTGTGACAGTCACAGAGAATGTGGGGACTGCTACCGAGGCACGGATCAGAGGGACCTCACCCTGCTGCTGCAGACTGCACATCCCTGGGGGCTCCTGGGGATGGCTGCTGGTGCTGGGGAGGGAAATGTGTTCCTGCAATAAAGCTCGGCAGGTGGTGGGGCTGTCCAGACAATGGGGCAGGAGCTGTGTGGTTTAGCTGGAGCTGGCCAGGCTGCTGGACACTCCCAGCCCTTGGTGACCAGCCCCCAAGCCAAGCCCCATCCCCTAGAGAACCAAAGCCAGGGAAAATCCCTTTAGGTGCACGGGCTGTGGTGTTTGGATGGGATCGAGGCACGCCGTGCACGTGTGGAAATGACACAGCTCTCACGCAGGGAGAACGTGAGACCTCGGTGCTTCTCCTGCCTGTTGGAGGTGTGGGACAGCTGCTGCCGGAGCGACGTCCAAAATCACCTCCCAGATCACCACGGGACAGTGGGCAAGGGAGGAAAGGGAGAGAGGGGCTGGGAGTGGGTGAAGGAAGAGGAGGAGGAGGGAGGGAGGGAGGGAAGGGGGAGCATGAGAGAGAGAGCAAGGGGAGGAGGGATGGGGAGAGAGAAGTAAACAGGGATGAAATTGCAGGTAAAAATAAAGCCGAAGAAGCCCAGGTGGAATTCATGCAAAGTCTCCTCATCAACACTGCGACTCCCTCCTGTCACGGGAACTGTCATCCGGGCTCGGCTCGTAATGAAAGGGAAAATATTTTATTCAGATTTATTAATTTGAAAATGAAGCCCGCCTGTCGAGAGGGGGACAGTTCTTCTCAATCTGTCATCGTTGAACCACACGCTCCTGACACCGGGATTCATTTGTCTTGTCGGCTCTGACAGTCGGATTCTCCCAGAGCTGTTCCTGGTGGATCGCCCTGGGATTTTAAACCGGATGAAACACATTCCGACAAGGAACAGCCTCTTTATTAATGCAAATTACACGAGGAGGAAAGAGCGTGAGGGAGGGAGAGAGGGAGGGAGGGTGACGCCAGCAGACGCTCTGGTTCCTCTCCCTGTATCAGTCATTTGTTATTTACATTTATACACATTTTTCAGGTTTAATAAAAGGAGATTGGGATTTTCAGTGACATTTATGGATGGATCTTTG
>VWZN01016963.1:238479-269629 GCA_013396955.1 Regulus satrapa | reverse complement strand
GAGCGGGGGGCTTGGGATCGCGACAAAGCCGCGGGATTCAATTAGTGGGAAAAGTTTCTGGAATCGGGGCACTAAAGGGATTTGGGTGGGGCAGGGAAGGGGCATCAGGGAGAAGGGGTATTTCCCACCCAAGGGGTGTTTGCATGGAGAGGGTGGGATCTCAGGTGGGTTTCTGAAGGTCTCCAGCTGGTGATTAAAAAGGAATTACTGGTCAGTCTCAAGAACACCAGGTAAAGGAGGCTTTAGTGAGCAGTCAGTGGCATCACTGGGTTAATGTGGGATGTCTGTTCCTGAAGAAAGAAGACTCTTGGAGGTGTGTGGAGGACCCACCTGCATCACCCAGGGTGGGAGAACAGTGAAAAGCCAGTTTCTGATGGTTACTCCTGCAGTAGAAGCTGGAGTAACTAAAGTAAAGTAGTAGGAGTAAGTAAAAAGTAGGGATGTGGAAGGTGCCCTATTAGAGTTGCTGGGAAATGGCTGAACAGGTGCAGAGGGTCAGGAGGAAGGAAGGAGAGCGTGCAGAAGTGTGTAGAGGTTTCTGGGCTCCAGCACTGTCTGATCGTGCCCAGGGAAGGCCCCCAGGGAAGCTGATTTTGAGGGAGGAAAAGCTGTTAATGAGAGGAGAGCCTGTCACAACTTCTTGCAGGCACAGTTCTGACCACAGTGTTGCAGGAGAAAGGGAGCACAGGAAAAGAGCTCAGATCTGAGAAAGAAACCTAGGGGAGATGAAAAGTAGGTCAGGCCACGAAGATCAAGTACAGAAGTGCAGCATGCACATGCAGAGACAAGATCAGAGAAGCCAAGGCACATGGTGAGATGCAATTAGCAGGGGACATCAAGTGTAACAAGAGGCTGCTCCAGCAGCACCTCAGCAGCTGCTGGAGGACCACAGAGGTGTTGGTTTTGTATTTGGGGACAGGGAGAGCATTTGGCAGATGATGCCAAACAAGCAGCATCACATTTTTTCCCCCAAGAAGGTCGTCTGTGATCCTAATTAAGTACTAAGGAAAAATACACTTACCTTTAAAAAGGGAGAGAAGTAGGAAAGGGATCATTGGGAAGATTTCGGTCTAACTGCAGTTCCTAGAAGAGTACTGGGGCCTGTAGTCAAACTTGCAAAAACCTAGGAGAAAACAAGGCTATGAGAACAGGTAACACATGTGGCTTTGAGGGGAATTGTGCCAGCCCACTAGGCTCTCCTTGCCTTTGTCCAGAGAAGCTGTGGATGCCTCTGGATCCCTGGAAGTGCTCAGAGCCAGGCTGGATGGGGCTTGGAGCAACCTGGGATAGTAGAAGGTGTCCCATGGCAGGGGTTTGGAATGAGGTGATCTTTCAACCCTTCCAACTCAAACCATTCTGTGATTCTGAATAGCAAGTCTCAGGTGAGAAGGCAAACAGAAGAGGCTGAGCACCCTGGGTTTGCCAGATATTGCTGGCAGGGTGGTCTCATAACTTTCTCATCTTCATGAAATTCCTGAGGCTGAAAAAGTGGCCAGAAATTCAAACTTGGACTTGCATTGAAAGGTTTTCTTGAACAAGGGAGCACAGAGCAACTCTGATATCTGCTAATGCTCTGTGTTTTCATTTGTGACCCAGGATGGGGCTGCAGTTGTTTCCAGCTGACACAAACCTAGCTGAGCTGGAGAACCAGACTGATAGGCAAAATAACTCAAATATATGAAAGAAAGGGGCTGGGGAAAAAAAAAAGTGACTGGAGCAGTGTTGGTTTGGGGCTTTTAGACATAAGTTTAGTGGGAAGTTTGTTCCCACTGGTGGGTGAATAGCTGCTGCTTCCACATAGGTGAGCAGAATGAGGTGATGGACTAGAGGGGGAGGCTGGCTGAGGGAGCAAGAGGATTCTGTGAGGAGAGGAGAACAGGTGGCAATGGACATGGTCAGCTAGCAAACAGGACAAGGAAAATGGCTCAAGTGTCCCACCTCACAAAGGACTGGGGATAAAAGGTGAAAAACATGCAGGGCATTAAGAAACGTTCTGAAGGTCGTGCCTTGTGCTGGAGCTGCCAAAGCCTGGGCCAGGAGGAGCTCTGACATTCTCTCAGATCGACGTGGTACAAGGTTAAGGGGTGGAATTCTCTCCTTTCCCATCCTGCCATTGTCAAGTGCAGGTCCACCAGAACTGGCAGAGACACTGCAGTATAAATCCAGATCTGGGAGTGAATGGGAAACTCTGACAGCCCAGGAGCATTTTGGAGGGAGAGAACACAGGAGAGGAAGGGGAGGAAGAAGAAGGGGAAGAGCAAGAAGAGGAGGAAGAGGAAGAAGATGACAAAGAGGAGGAGGAAGAGGAAGGGGAAGAAGATGAAGGGGAAGAGGAAGGGGAAGAAGAAGAGGAAGACAAAGAAGAAGAAGACAACAGGTTACTGAGGGGGAAGGACAGCTTTGTTTTGGGCCATGTTGGCATCTGGGCTGGGTCACTGAGGTCCTGCACAGCCCTGGCCTGGTCCCCTGGTGCTTTCCAGTCCCCTGGCCCAAGCAGACAAGGGTCTCTCCTTGCAGGGAGGAGAGTGCCTGGTGTGAGACCATTCCTTGCTTGTGGTGCACCTGGAACCAGAGGGCTCTCAGCCACTTCTCAGGCTTTTCATTCTTAATGTGCTGAGTGGAGGGAGCCCCAAACCCCACGTTGTGGGACAGCCTGGAGGAGCATCTTCCATGAGGACACAGCGACTACACCTGCTGCAGGGAGAATATTTCCTTTCAAAGCCCAACAGGTCAAAAGCAGCCGGGGATGGAGCCGTGCTTATCTCTTGCTCTGTCCAGAAGTTTGAACAGCAGAACAAACGATCTGATGGTGGTTTTTATTGTGCTTCTCCCTCTCCCCTCTACCAGGGAGCAATAAAGCAGGGGTAATCTGTAATTCTCCCTGCCTAATTGTGCTGCTCGGCCACCTGAGTGAGGAAATGCCTTCCCTCTTCGTGGCTCTCCAAGGCCGGCAGGGACACGGGGCCAGCGCCGGCTGCCTTGGCAGCTGGCTGCCGAATCCTGAGATCCAAGCGTTCCCCGAGGTCATCATTTAGTGGGATGCTAACTGGGCCGTCCACAGAGTGAATTAAAAGGACATTCCTCCACCGGCTCAGAAGCTGTGGGAATCCTGTGGCTCTGCCCAAAGGGTAGGGGGGGAAAATCACAGAGAAGTAACTGGAGCCTGGGAGCCTGTTTGTAAGGAAATTAAACTAAAAATGTGTAGAAAAACAGCCATGGGGCTTCACATTTCAAACTCAGAGTGGTATCCAGTAGGTCTGAAAAGCTGTTTAGCATGTGAGCGCTGGCTCATGTGCTGCAGAATCTTATTTTTGTAAAATATTAGTGCTCTTCTCCCCTTCATTATAACAAAATGAAATGGAAAAGTGACCATTTGCTAGATTCAATCCAACTAAAAACCAATTGCAAACACCCAGTGCTAGGCAAGGCATTTCTTTCCCCTTTCCTTTCCCCCTCTCACCAAACATCCATTTTCAATAAGTTTAACCCAGAGCTGCCTGTTTTGCTATGACTGGCAGGGAAAAAAAAACAAAACCAAAAAACAAACCAACAACTAAACAACCAACAAACCAAAACCAAGCCCCAAACCACAAGAACTTTAAAATCAATACTTTATATTGTCTGGGATTTTTTTTTTTTTTAATAGGAGAAAAAAAAAAAAAAAAAAGAAAAAAGCTCAACACTTTTGATGAAAAGGTGTCAGTCCTGCCCGGCTCCCTGAGGAAGCTCCCTCTACGGGCGATGCTGCGGCAGCGTTGCTCCAGCTCCACACCACATCCTGCTCCAGAGTCCTGTGGGTCAGCCCTGCGGAGTGGGCACTAACACTACAGGAGAAGCCAAGACTTCCAGACGGTGAAACTTTTAGATTAAATCCTCTCTTTTCGTGTTTTTTTGTTGTTGTTTTGTTTTTTGGTTTTTTTTTTCCTTATATAATAAGGGTTTAAAAAGAAAAAAAAATCACAAAACCCTTGCATTTTCGTCTGAAGCAATAGGATGCTCGGGTGCCACCAGAAATGGTATCAGCGTGGGTGCCAGGGGCTATGAAAAGGGGTGGATGTGCTCAGCTCTGAATGAAAATTTGCATCTTGTGATGAAAATTTGCCTTATTACATTGGGAAACTGCTTCTGTATTTCTGCTCATAAAGGAGATGGGGGTTTGGTGCCTTGGTGGGGAAAGCAAAGCCGTTTGCACATTTTGGTGTCCCTGTTCAGTCAAAATGTAACAGACTTATGTGGAATATGCTGAATTTTCTACCTCAGATGCTCCTGTGATCTCTGTTAGTGCAGCTGTTTGCGAGGCTGTGATGGAAAATGTTGGATTTTAACCCCATATAAAGGTTTGGAAAATGCCTCTACGTAGCAAAGCCAAAGTTTCAGAGCTGCCGTCAGAATGGGCATAAAATGCTATAAAGACATTTTGATTCTGAAATATTGGCACGTCCTTAGAGTAAGTTCAGGGTCAAAGGGAGAAATGCTGTAGCTGTGAAATCAAAAATTCCCTGCCTTTGTGGAAGACTTGGAGTTTGCCAGGGGCAGGAGATCTGCCAGAGAGCACTTTGCAGTGCAGAGCTGAGGCTCAGCAAGCTGGAGCAAAAGAGTTGGTGTTGGGGGCAGAGGTTTGGTCCTTTAGGGAAAAGAACCAGCTTATAAGTTTGCTGGTTCTGAAGAGAAAATGGGTGTGTTTTCCTGGTCTGTTATCCTTCTCCAAGAGATGATGTGATGGCATGGGCCGGGCCAGGGCTTCTCTGAAGGGTAAAAGCTGACTGTGGGCCACTGCAGGATGCAAAATAAATCGGTGAGACAGCCGGTCCCAATTTCCCCCAAGTTCTTGGGGTGTTAAGGAAGGGGTGTCGAATCCCAGAGCACTCATAAAAATGCTTGTCACTCGCTGTGGTAGGTGGTCTGTGGCCCTGGAGGTGGCAGGGCAGACCAGAGGGTGTCTGGGCTCGGAGATGTCCCTGACATCTCTGCAAAGCTGAGTTATGTGGAGACGTCACGTTAACGTACAGCCAGGGAGAGAGATGGGAGAAATACTGCCACACACAGATCCATATTTTTCTCCACGGAGTAAAATACTGTGTAATTTTATCTAGTTACTATAAAACAGTTTATACTCCTTGTTTATTAAAAAAAAAGGGGGGGGTGGGGTGGAGGGGAATCCCCCATATTTCACTTCCTCTACTGACAGGCTATGGAGGGAAAAATAGATGGTTTCTTCTGCATTTAATATTTCAAACCAAGAAGACCCAAAAGAAAAGGCAGCAATTAACCACGAGTACCAGGACGTGTTCCTTGTCTTTCTTCTCTTCCGACTTCACTACAAAGAATCAGTTTAGTCCAAACTTATTTCCAGTCATGTTAAACCTTGTAGGAATAATTTTCCAAGCTGTGCGGGAAAGCTGTGCAGCCACGCTGGTCTTCGGGGTTTCTGAAAGGGGACCCGCATCTCACGTTTGCTGGGGATTTGAAATCCTTTACAGGATGGTAAGGAAATGGTCAGCACATTTCTGACCATAGGTTGGAGTAAGCTTATGCACCTATACAGGGAAGGAAATTGGGTTGCCTAGCAGAACCCCCCCAAAAAAATGGAGCCAAATGGCCAAATGGCCAAATGGGCATTGGCTGTGATGCAGGCCCTCTACCTGTGGACATCCATATTTGTGCTTGCACATGCAGGGCGATGTGTTTTCCCTCTTCCCACTGGAAATTCCACATGAGCCCCACCCTGTGGCTCCGTGACAGGAGGAGAGACACCTGAGCATCACCTCGCCCACGTCTGAACCACTTTGCCATCGCTGTTTGGTTTCTTTCCACCTAAATAGCAGCGTTAGCTCAACTCTCATCAGGAATGCAGCAAGGACACAGAGTTCCTTGCCTTCCTTCTCCACACAGCCTGCACCCAGGCTGGCAGCATCCTGTGACTAACTCTTCTAGACTGGATTTCTCCAAGGGACGACCGGCGCTTAATTTGGCTGACTCCGCGCTCTGCGGGAGCTCTCATCCATGCCAGCTTGAGTCCTAGCAAAAACCCATCATCATTAGCCCTCCAAAGGCACAGCTCGGATATTCTCCACCCCCGTTCCTGCAGGCTGGGCTGCTCTGTGCGTTCCCACAGACCGAAATTCCCCTGGTGGGCTCAATTACAGCAATCAGCCTTCATGCTCTTTTCCGTGGCACTGCTGCCTCCCGCTCCGCACGGACACCCTGCTGGAGCAGCAGCTTTCCCACAGGTGTCAGGGGAGATGACACTGCTCATGCAGCGACACCAGGCCTGTGGGCAGGTTCTGGGCTGTTTGGGGGCTTGTCCCTAAAGGGGTTGTCCTAATTGGAGCCATTTGGGATGTGCCCAGGCTCTGTATTCTGAGGAGTTGGTTGGAGCAGAGCGCCAAGCGTGAGGTTCTCCTTGAGCAGGGTCTTCAGCTTGCAGCAGATTTTTTTTCTGGTGCAAGGCAGGGCTGGGCTGGGGAGGATCTGGCCAGTGTGCATTTCTCTTTGCTAACACTTTGGCAGCCTCTCAATGAACAAACCACTAGAAAACAAATCTGGAGCAGCCCTCGGCTGCGGTGGCCAGACCTCGGCTGTTAACTGGGCTGAAGAGTACCAGCTGCTCTGCTCCTGCCCCAGGGAGGAGAGGCCCTTCTGCTGTGGTCTGGGGATGAGAAACATGCCTGAACCAGCTCCTGCAAACTGGGATGGCTTTTAGACTCCAGCTCTGGATCCAAATCTAAATTTCATGGCTTTACATGCTGCCTGAACCAATGTCTTGGCTCCAAATATCTCTCTGCTCTAAAAGGGCAAATAATACGGTGGTGACAAACTCTTTTCCTGCCTGTGGCTCTGTGTAATGCTGACTTTGAGGTGCTCTGGCTTGGGCTTCCCCAGCTGCATTGCTGCAGCCAGGACAGTGCCTGAATTTAATTCCCTTTTTCCATCTCTCTGGCAGTGGGTGCTGACTAGGCAAAGTGACCTGCCTGGATTTGTGCCTCAAGCTGGGAACATGTGGGTCATGTTGCTTGAGCCACAGGTGCTTCCCCATGGCAGGAGCAGCTATGCTCAAGGGGGACAAACCCTCTCTGGCTGGGGATGGGGAGCCAGGGTGGCTTTCCCAGCTCTTCCTGCACTGCCTATCTGACCAAGTTATCCCCATTCCCCTCTCACACCTGTGGACCCCTTGCCATGCCTTGCTGATGCTCTGTTCCTAAGCTTGGCCCCCTCCCAATGCCCATAACTTGTGTCTGTCAAGCCTGAGGATGTTGTGGAGCCGAGCTGCGTGGAGATGGTTTCTGGTTTGGAAGAGCTGTGTGAAGGGTGGGTAGTGCTGAGGGCTCCAGTCCCACGAGGGGCTTGCCAAGGGGGAATAAGGACAGAGGAGGGAACATGTTATTTTGGCTCTTGCAAGGCTAACTAACTTTTCTTTCTCAGAAAAGCCTGGAAAACCTCTCTCCCTCCCTGTGTTTTCTAGCTGTGCCTGTGCAGCAGCAGGGTAATGCTGGTGCTCAGACACCAGCTGTGGTCATGCAGGGCTCTGCATCTGCTGGGTTAAAAAAAAGAGATATCCCTGTTATAAATGGGAAATATTTGGTTGGATAAACGTATTTTCCTATTTGCATAAATTTTACTGGTGTTTCATAGTTCAAAAGGCATTGCCTAGCTTTGCTGTGGGTTGAAGGACGAGGGAGGAAACCACACTTGTGTCACACAGAATCTTCTCCGTCCTCTTCAGATGGGAAACACTGGGTGAGCTGCTCAGCAGCTTTGTCCCAGGCTTGTCCTTTGTGTCAGTGGCTGGAGTGGTCCCCAGCTCTTGCTGGGGCAAGATAAGCAGCAAGAAACATTTAGAGTGTCACAACACCCCTGCCGGTCCCCTATGGCTGGGGACACGGCCATCCCTGGACAGAAGGGTCCAGCAGCACTGAGCCATGGCAGGGTGTGTGTTACAGACGTGTTGCAAAATCCGTGGGTGGGGAAGGAGATGGGTCAGCTGAAATCCTGACCAGTCCTCAGCAGCATCTCTGAGGGGCCATGACCATGACCCCAGAGCTGTTGGGGGGAGGTGGGCTCGTCCCTTGAGCTGTGTTCCCTGATTTGGTGCTCAGCTCCCACCCTGCTGCTGTCTCCCACCTCTTCTCTCCTCCTAGGATTCCCCTCCTGAAGCCGCCTCAACCTGCTGTGGCACCTTCTGTCAAACGCTTCACACGTTTGTCACCAAAATGTTTTGGCAGCAGCAGCATCTCTAGGTTTTGACATAATCCCGACAGGAGACTTTCTCAATTATTACTAATGGAACATTATGCTCCTCTTTGGGAACTCCTGCATGAATAAAAAGGGTCATTAATGACATCTGCGCAGAGCCCGGAAATTATTAGTCAATGCTGATACAGTTTTACTTTATTTTTTTAATTTTTACATATATATTTTCTTAAGCTCCTGCTAATTTCCCACCTTGCCTCCCACCCCCTTCTCCAAAGTCTCCCGTGCAAAGTGGAGCCGAGTGGGTTATTGTCAATGTTCTTGCTTTTGTGCAGGTAAATGCTCTTCCCCTCCCACCCTTCCTTCCCTTTTATTCCCTCTTGGCTTCTTTAAAGATTGTAGCTCTTGTTTCAGTCCCAAGAGATCCCGTCACACCTTTCTCTGGGCTAGATTTTATTGCCAGTCAAGCTCAAATATTCCTTGGACTTGGAGAAATCAATATTGCCCTGGTCCTGCCAAGACAGTGCTGGAGAAGGAGCAGTAGCCTGTGTCCTGCTGCCTGTGGACCTCAGGGTGGCCTGTCCCCATCCCTCAGGATGCTGGTGGCACACAAAAGACATTGGGAGAGGGACTGGAGGTGTCCCCAAGTGCCACACAGCATCATGTGACTGCTCAGCTTGGATCGTTTTAGAGGACTTTCTAGACAGCAAATCATTGGGGTTTTTTTTCTGTCCTTCTGCCAGGTATTCCATTTCCTCTGCTCAATACCCCTAAAAGCTACCCACAGAAGGCTTTTTCTTTATTTTTTCCCCCCAGATTTCTGCAGCAATTTGAGGAACTATGAAAAGCAAAAAAGTGTCTCTGCCCTGGGCCTTTTCAAATGGCTCTGCAAGTCATGACTGCTGAGGAGGTGACAGGTGCAGGGTGCATCTGTCCCTTGTCGCGTGCTGATAGCAACGTGAGGGTCTGAGCACTGGGACGATGGCAGTGGCGCGTCCTGCAGGACAAAATCCTGAGGTCATTCCTCTTGCTGCAGCACTGTGCCAGAGTGTGAGGTTTGGAGGCACACATAGGGTTGGGTTTTATTCCCAAAAAGAGGAAAGGGGAGGAAGATTAGGCTTTTGGTGGGATCTCTTACGGCCTGTGGAAGAGGAGAAAACTGATATCTTCACTGACTCAAAGCTCATTTTTCTTTTCTGGGTTGGTATCAGTCAAATAAGCAGCACAGAGGCTGAAGATACTGTTGATCCATAGCCAGCAGGGATGATCTCGGTGTCCTGAGGCCACTGCAAGATGCCCAGCTCCACAGTGAGTGTTTCCAGTGCTGCTTGGTGGGACACTCTTCCCACGCCATCGGCCATGGCCTCGGGAGACGTGGCTGCTGTGGGGCTTTGCTTGCCCACCGAGGCACACAAGGAGCACCAGCTGCAACCCGGGATGGGCTGGGAGATGTGACAATCATCCCAGGAGGCCTGGACTCATTGCAGAGCTGCTGCATGTCCCTGGGGAAGGCCAAGCAGGAGCCACCAGCATCCGTTCACACCGGGCACCTGGGTTATAAGGTCGGCACCGTAACTCTAAGAAAGAAAACAACTAAACAAGAAATAGACTCCTTTGAAAGAAAAAAGAGAAAAAAGTCCCTGAGAGAAAAGGTATTTCAACCCCTTTTTGATTTATGAGCTACTATAGGATATTGAGACGTTATTTACAATCGATATACGCTCCTGCAAGGCTCCCGCCGGAGCCATAGACCCCGCCTGTCGGAGTGGAGACCGGTCAGCCTGCTCCACTGGAAGTGCCAGCCATGCCCTGCTGGAGCTGGCTATAAAGCTGGACGCAGCTGTATATCTTTCAGAAAATGGACCTGGTTACACGTGTCTTTGGGCAGCTGACACAGGGATGTAGTTTAGGGCTAAGACAGCAGTTCAGTAGCAGAAATCAGCATTCCTCAGCACTGCCAATAGTGAAGTCTCTGGCGCAACGTAGAGCGCTCCGCGGCCTTAAAGGTGCAAAATGGAGTTGTTCACTTGACTTGTAATGGAATTGGGCCAATTCCTAAGCAAGCGCTGGGTTTTATTCTGGGATTTTATCTTTAAAGGGGGATTTGCAAACTTTAAGGAGGGGAGCAAAAAAAAAAAAAAAAAAAAAAATTCATTCAGCATAAAATTGCATCTTGGCCAAATTCCAGTTTGGGTAATTACGCTCCTTTTCTGTAGTGGCTGCAGGACAAAGGGCCATTCATCACGCTCCAAAGTGCTGCAAAAGGCTCCCATGTTCCTCCGGAGAAGTGCCCGTGTTTGAATCCAAGCGAGAAAGTTTCCTTCCCGTGCTCCAGGCCACTCTGGAGGGTAATGGAGCTTGGCACTGCTTTTTAGGATCCTTTTGGGTGAGATAGAGGGGCAAGGACCTTGTCAGGAGCCACTCAGTCTCCAGAAAATCTGGGTAAGTAGGGCGCTGAGCAAAATAGATTCCTCGCAGCCTCCCGTGGCTCGCCTTTCACCCCAAGGACATGTTTGTCTTTGCAGAGTTCCACCAGAGCTCCAGGGGATCCCGCTGGAGCAGAGGAGCTGGATTTCCTCTCTGCAAACCTCCCGTTTTGGAAATGCCTATAAGCAAGAAACTGGGTCGCATCCAGCTGAGCAGGGCTCAAGGACTTGGGGTGCATTCAGAAGTGGAGCAGGGGAGCCCGGAAGGATGTGGGTGCTCTGCCTTCTTCTTCCCAGGTCTCCATACTGCCAGAGAAGAAATATTTGCAATCCTTCATCCCGCTTTCCAGCTAGAGATGGTTATACTTAAGTAGTGGCCACAGTTTTCAGTGGAGTATTGGATATTAGGAAGGAATTCTTGACTTTGAGGGTGGTGAGGCACTGGCACAGCTTTCCCAGAGCAGCTGTGGCTGCCCCATCCCTGGCAGTGTCCAAGGCCAGGTTGGACAGGGCTTGGAGCACCCTGGGGTGGGGGAAGGTGTCCCTGCCCACAGCAAGGGGGTTGGACTAGGTGATCTTTGGGACACCTTCCAACCCAGACCTATGGTTCTAGGATTCCTTAGCTCCCTGGTAGCTGTCTTTGCAGCCACTCCCTGCCCAGGCAGAGTGAGGCCCCGCGGTGGCAGCCCCAGTGCTCAGGTAGAGGCCAGGTGAGGAGGCAGCAGCAGGGTGAAGGAGCTGTGTCTGCATGGCCCCCACCAGCTGACCTGCCAGGGAGCATCCTTGGCCTATGCGCCTTGAGAGTGTCCCTTTAAAGCAATTTGTAGACTGTTATCCTGTATCATTAACCTAATTAGTGTAATTGCCGCCATTTATGTAATGAGTATAAATACTGGAGGAATCCCATAATTAGGAGATGTAATTAGGTAATTAATAGATGACATGGTAACAAAAATCCAGGGGAAACTTTGCAAGGTGGACAGTGCGTGTGTGTGTTTCGTGCACGTGTCTGTTCCTGCCAGGGTCTGTCACAAATGTGCTCTGGGGCTGGCCTCAGCCTGGAGCCCCTCCACATCCCACGGGTAACCTAAGGGGACCTTCAGGGGACGTGAGAAGACTCTCTTGGAGCTCTACAGACCTTGCAGAGGGGATCTGGGAGGCCAGGATTCACTTAAGGGGAAGAGCAGAGCTGTGGCCATTGCCTTTCCATACGGACACAATTTGCTTTTAGATCCTGGGAGAAGCAAGCAGAGTTCAGCAAGTTCCGAGACGTTCCTCAGCCCTACTGGAAGGTGGTTGGAAGTCCTGTCTGTCCCATTGGGCTTCTCTGTGCAAGCACTGCTGGAAATAGCATGACAGCCATCTCCTGAGCCAACAGCCCGACCAGAGGGATGATAAGGAGCCCCAGGATGCGCTCGGCTGCCTGATAAAGTCTCATCTTAGTTCTCCTGTGGGTTTGGCTTAGAAGAGTGATTGGAGCTGGAAATCATGTTTGTGCTGTGAAGAGCTGATAAAGTTCCTGCTGCGCCTGGGGAGCATTTTTTTTTTAGAGTGTCATGAGTTGGGAGTACTTGAGCTGGACCCTTTCTAGTTGTTGAAATGTTGAGTTTTTCCTGCTGCTTTCCATTTCTTGCTCTTCCCCGCCTGTTCACACTGTAGGGAACTTCCATGTCCAGATGTATTCGAAGAAAATAAATTGCAGATAAGGAAAGGTTTTTCTTTTTTGTTTTTTGGTGTGTTGTTGTTGATCATCTGGTTGGCACCTGCCAGGATGAATCACTACCACCAGATTTCAGTACCTGAAGGGGGCCTGGTAAAAGAACTGGAGGGACTTTTGGAAAGGGTTTGTAGTTGATAGGACAAGTGGCAATGGCTTCAAACTGACAGAGAGCAGGGTTAGACTGGATATTGGAATACATTCTTTAGTCTGAGGATGGTGCAGCACTGGAACAGGTTGGCCAGAGAAACTGTGGATGACCCATCCCTGGAAGTGCTGAAGGCCAGGTTAGATGGGATAGTGGAAGATGTCCCTGCCCACAGCAGAGGCTTGGAACAAGAAGATATTTAAGATTCCCTTCCAATACAAACCATTCTGTGATAAGCTATAAGTATCTTGGTGTAGGATGTCTCCCCTGCAGAGGGTCCTGGGCCCTGCACATCACCCTGACCAGGGACCCCTGGCTTATTTTCAAGTAGCCTCTGACTTCATGGCTTTTACTCTTGGCCTCTCCACCTCCCTTTTGCAGTATGCCCCCTCCAAAGGATGAGCTATTTTGCACTCCTTGGAGGAGCACTGCAGCCAGCAGGAAGTGACCCCCAAGATGTGCATCCCTGGAAGTGCCAGCTGGCAGGAGAGGTCAGAGTCTGTGCGAGCTTTGGGTGGCCAAAGGCTGCGGAGTCCCTGGGACCAGCAGCTAGAGGGAGATATGACCTCACGCTGAGGGCCAGCCTTCCTACGCCGTGGATTCCTGTCGCGATGCCAAAGAAAATCCTCCCTGCTTTCGAGTGCTCGGGGTCCATGTAATGAACAGCCATAATGCAGACTTCATTACATAGCAGAAGTAATTCTGGGGATTAAAGGCTTTTGAAATGGCTCCTGCTGCACTTTCTGCCAAAGTATTTCTTAGTCCCTGTCTACCTGGGAAGTTTTATCAGGTGTATCATGATCAGTGGATGTAGGTCCAGTTACACCAGAAAGGGTCTGTCTAGACATTTTAATTCCAGTATAAAAAGGGCCTTTCTTTCCTTTAGCTTGAATTTGCTTGCACATGCCCTTCACAAAATCAGAGCCTGCTTCATCAGTGGAAGAGCCTCTGTGTTATGTTTAAATACCCACCCTGGGCTGCATCAAAGCCCCCTCTGCCCCAAGGCCAGCAGGTTCCCTGGCTCACAGATGGGGAGGTGGATTGGTGTCTGGCAGCTGCCGGGCTAGAGGTGGCTCTTTGTGTCCAAAGCAAGCACGTGGTCCTGCAGAACACTTCTGCAGTCTTTCAGCTTAACCTTCCTCTGCCCCTCTCTGCTTCCTGGTCCTTTGTTCCATGCTCCCCAACCTCCCATCCCAATGGGATGTGTCCCATGGGGCACCAGTAGCTGAAGTCCGATCCTTCTCCTTTATTCGGTTTGGGGATTTGTCGTTTGAGACACAAATTTGCAAGAACAATGTTGTGTTTTGGTTCATTTTCCCCGTAGTGAGCTCTGAGGCCTGTGTGATCTCGGCTTCAAACCTGCCTCGAGGCCTTGCAGCCCCTTGCCCTCTGCAGAGCTGAGCGAAGGTGCTGCAATCCTACCCTGTGATCGCAGAGGATGACTCGGCTGCTGGCTCTCAAAGGGATAAACTGTGAGGAATATCTGCCTCCCTCTGCCCTGGACCATCACATGGCTGGTGAGGTGAGGATTGTTGCTGCTTCTACATTTTGCCCTCATTTTGCCCTTGTCTTTGCCCTCACCAGGCACCAAGCATTGATTTATTCTTGTTGCTACATCCAAAATACTTTAATGCAGACCTCCACTGTGGGTGTGGAGCAGACATACTTTTTCTTCTCCTTTCATGATAAAACCCCTTTTTGCTGTGTTTCTGTCTCCCCTTCAAGGTCTAACTCTGCCTGAATCCTGCCAACTTTCATTTTGTTCCTGCATTTCTTGATTTCAGATCTGTCTTCCTTCGCTGAACTCTCCCCCACCTCATCTTTTTTCCTTTGTAGTCCTGATGATGTGTGAACAACACTTTTCCTATCAAACATTGTTCCAAAGCCTTGTTTCAGTGGTGGTCCCACCTGGGTTTCACACTCTAACTAAAAATAAAATAAAAATAAAAATAAAAATTAAAATTTAAAAATCCCATTTCCTCCATGTTCAAGCCCTTAAGCTCTTCAGTTGTGCTGAGTGCATTAATAGTATTGCAGTTCTGCCCTAACTTTGTGCATCTTCTCTAGTGAGCTTCATTTATGTCTCCAGGATCACTCTGAAGTTGTCTTCTAGGAATGACCAGCTGTTCTCCAAAGCTGTGACCATAAAGGCATCCATGGAAAGCCAGGAGCAGAAAGGTGTGAGCAGAGTCCTGGGTGTAAGCAGCCTACTGGGAGCAGTTGTGTGGAAGTGGAAGACAGAGGAAAGCTTTAATTTGGAGCAGTGAATTATATCTCTCTTAATACTTGTCCTGCTTCAAAATAGATCCAAGGAAGTCACATGGCTCATATTAGGCAAGAAGATGCTAATGTCGTAATGTTTCCCCCCCCAAACATCTCTGTCTACACATTTGTTGGAAGACAGGTTGCCAGGACAGTGTTGCAAATCGTTATCCTGTGACTCCTCAGAGTAACCTCTGCAAGAAAGTGTTTAGATAGAGAAGTCATGTGAACTAGTCATTAATATCTTATAGGTCAGAGTTACGGATGTTGCATTGTGATGAAATACGTATTTCTTCCTATTTCTTAGGAAAATGGGCTTGTGAGACAGAGTAAGATTTATGATGATCCTAATTAGTTATTTCCTAGCTTTCAAAATGTTTGGGTTTGAGAGATGATATGATAGATAATTAACTTGTTGTCAGACAGCGCCTTCTAAAATGAAATGTTTGTTCTCCAAATATTATTTATCTCAATGTGCATTGTATGCATGCCATAGTGCACACACGCATGTACATATAGATAAAATGTGGATATTCATCCCTGCAGCCAGAGGAGTTGGGAATAATGCTTCCATGGAGGGCATCATTCCCGGCTCCCTGTCAGGCTGAGCGAAGCACACAGGAGTCCCAGCCCTTCCATGGGGGTTGCTGCTCTTCTTGTGCTTGTCTGTCCTTGTCCTCACCCTCCTGCTGGAAAGGTGACCACAGAGAGTAAAGTGACTTGTCCTGCCCTTTCCTGTGGGGGGGTTATGGGCCAGAGGGGTTTCTGCAGACCGCAAGATTTGGGTCGTTCATCCTGGAGAGGAAACTTTAGAACTCCTTGCAGTACTTAAAGAGGCTAATAAAGAGCTGGAGAGAGAAACTGGGAATGAGAGGGCAAGGCTGAATGGCATTAAGCTGACAGAGGGCAGAGTTAAATTAGATATTAGGAAGAAATACTTGATTTTGAGGGTGGTGAGGCCACGGCACAGGGTGCCCAGAGAAGCTGTGGCTGCCCCATTCCTGGAAGTGTTCAAGGTCATGTTGGACAGGGCTTTGAGCAACCTGGTCCCTATCCCTATCCATGACAAGAGGGACTGGAACGAGATGATTTTTAAAGTCCCTTCCAACCCAAATAATTCTGTTTCTATGATAAGTCCTCCAACCCAGTAAGTTCCCAGGACAACTGCCAGTAACACGGTGCTTGTTAAGAGGTGGGGGCTTGTGATATTTTATGCTAAACTAGTAAAGCTTAAATGAAGGGAATTATATCCTTCGTTGCTATGTCCCTGAAGGACAGAGAGGGGGCTGGAGAGAACCTTCAGGGAAGGCAGAGGGCAGGATTGCATTGACCCCAAAGGATGCTGGATGTGCTCCCTGAAGCCGTGGCTGCTGCGATGCCTCATTGCTGCGGGGGAGCAGAGCTGCTGTAGAAGAAAAGAGGTCACCTGGAAGTTGATTTATCTTTTTTTTTTTTTTTCCTTTCTCTTTCTTTTGCATTTTTTCACCAGAGCTTTATAAATAACAGAAAAAAAAAAAACCCTAGGGAAAAACCTCCCAACCAGCTGCCTGTTGCAAATACTCCAGGAAATGGGAGGTGGCGGGGGAAGAGGGAAGGAAGGCTAAATTTGGTGGCTTTTATTTTTAATGAAGGCTATTTCCATTGGCTTTAAACCCATGTAAAAAATAATAATAATAATTTAAAAAAATAGAGCCATGACAAAGTTTTGCCAGCACCAGAGGGGCCTGTGGAGCCGAGCACTCACTCCGGCCAGCGCGGCACAGATGCAGGGTCTGTGCCAGCCCTTGCTCCAGGACTTGACAGCTCAGACACTGCCAAGGCCATCACAGGGACAGGGAGCTCAGCGACAGAGATGAGGTGATGTATTTCAAGGCCTTGCAAAATTTCTCCAGAAAAGCCAAGAGAGGCTCAAAACTTTCCAAAGCAATCAAAGGAGGCATCTGCAAGTCCTCGCTTTTCTGCAGGACTGCTGTACTTGGGTCTCTGGTGCAGCAGAGTAAAGCTGAAGTTAAGGAATCCAAACAGCCAAGCAGAAAGCAAATCCTTTCTCATATTTTGCTTCAAAAAAAAAAAAAAAATTGTGTGACAACCCTTTCCCTCCTGACTGGCCCTTGCTAAATCTTGCTGTTTGCAACACCTGAAGTCAAGGCTTATAAAATGACTTGGCAGCATCACTCTGACTTTCCCCTGGCACTCTCCGGAGAGCAAAGGTGTTAACCTTGGTGTCCTGGCCGCATGCCAGGGTAAGTAATTACATTCGGCCTCTATAAATTAGCCCGTGCTCGCAGCCGGGGAGCTGCAGCGTCATTTCCTCCTGGCTCTGCAATGCCCGACACGCTCCCCCTGGGCACCGGTTGCATCTCCGTGGAGGACAGGCACGGGGAGCAACGTGGGCCTGCTCGTGGTAATGCTCCCTTAAACTGCTCTGAGGTTACAGGTCTGGCTCTGGACGCTCGGGTGCTCGGAGAGGAGAGCGCGAAGCTGAGCAGGATCGGGCTCCCCACCCCAGCAGGGTGACCTGATAAATCGCCACCAGTCAGCTGAACCTCAGTAACGGCCTCTCGGCTCGCAGCTAAAATTAGCTGAAATGGCATGAAGAGAATTGCTGAAACCTCCACGAAAGTGATTTAAGGCGAAGCACGTGACCTTGCATTTGTCACGGGCCGGAGCACGCCAGGCTGCTGGCACAGCGCAGGTGATGTGCATGTTCAGCCCTGCAAGTCCTGGGCTGCAACTCCCTGGTTGGGCGGCCTCATCCCACTGTTCCCCAGCACGGGTTCAGCTTAACCCCTTCTGCTGGGACCCAGCTTTAGGGGTCTCCAGCTGGTGTCTGGTTACAGCTTTGGACTGGACTTTGAAGTGCAGTTAATTTATTTTTTTTTCTCCCCAGAATGAGCTAGGTTGGAAAAGACATTTTAGGATCATCAAGTCCAACCTATGACCTAACACCTCCTCATCAACTAAACCATGGCACTGCGTGCCACGTCCAGTCTTTTTTAAAACACGTCCAGGGACGGTGACTCCATCACCTCCCTGGGCAGAGGATACCTAATTTAAGAGGATATCTAATTACAATATGTTGGTCAGCTGTGTGTATTTCCCACTGTAGACACCAAGATAACCTTGTCCAGTCTGAGCTGAGATGGAGTGTGCCTACATGGGGGAGATGATAAAGCAAACAAGGCTGGAAGGTCTAAGCAGGAGGAGATGGGGTGCCACGTTCCAGATTTGTCATCATCCCTTTCAAAGGTTTCTTCTCGGTCTTTAATTTCTGAGAAACTTCAGGATCCTGCACCTGGGATGGGGAAACCTTGGGTGTAGGGACAGACTGGGGAGCGAGATTCTGGAAAGCAGAGCTGCAAAGAGGGACCTGGAGGTCCTGGTCAGTGAAAAGTTGAATTTGCGTCAGCAGTGCCCTGGCAGCCAGGAGGGCCAGCTGTGTCCTGGGGAGCATCAGACAAAGCACTGCAGGCTGGGCCAGGGAGAGGATTGTCCTGCTCTGCCCTGCACTGGTGCAGCCTCACCTTGAATATCCATTGCCACAATATATGAAAGATATCAGAGCTGTTAGAGAGCATCCAGAAGAAGGCAACGTAGATGGTGAAGGGTCTTGAGGGGAAGCCCTATGAGCCATATGAGGAAGGGCTGAGGGCATTTGGTCTGCTCAGCAGGAGAAGAGGGGACTAAAGGGAGGCCTTATCACAGTTTCCTTGTGAGGGGAAGAGGAAGGGCAAGCACTGGTCTCTTCTCTGGGGTGACCAGTGACAGGACCTGAGGTTGTGTCAGGGGAGGTTTAAGTTCAGTATTAGAGAAAGGTTCCTCACCCAGAGGGTGGTTGGGCACTGGGACAGGCTCCCCAGGGAAGTGGTCACAGCAGCAAGCCTGGCAGAGCTCAAGAAATGGTTGGACAATACTCTGGGGGATGGTCCTGTGCAGGGCCAGGAGTTGGACTCGATGATCCTCGGGGGTGCCTTCCAACACAGGATATTCTGTGATTCTGTGTTCCCTGTGCCCCTGTCCCTGGGATGCAGCTGCCCCAGCGCGAGTGCCCTTTCCAGGCTGGCAGCACAGGACGTGGCTCCCATGGCTGCCTGCAGTGGAGCAGCTCCACCTTTGCGTGGCTGCTCTGTGTGTGGGGAAGGATTTCAAGAAACAATTGACCAAATGAAACCTCCGTAATGCTTCTAAATACTCAAACACATTAGACATGCCTGCCCAGCTCAGAGATAAATTAGAGCTATTATCACTAGAGCCCAGACAAACAAACGGAGGGCTCTCTCCAAACAAGCCATTCACTCAAGAGACTGGATTTACAAGGGTCATGGAAGCAGCACAAGCTGCAGGCACCTGCTTTCTGTGGAAACCTGTTTAAATTGGCCCTCTTGACTGGTGCAGAGGGAGGGGAGAGAGCACACCTCCGCCCTTTGGGATGTGGGGAGTCACCTCCAAGCAGGGACTGTGGTGCTGTGAGGTACTAACTGGCATTTTGCTGTCTTCAGTCAAAGCTGGAAGGCAGACGCTGATTCATTTTGCTTTCCTCCCATGCGATGGTTGGGAGATCAAGGTGTGCAGGAGCACATCAGGGATGCCAAGGTCTCTTTGCTTTGCCCTTGGACTTTTGTGGCTGCTTCCAAGGAGGGATGGGGAGCCAAGCTGGTGGTAAGGTGGGGTTGAGAGAGAGTTGAGAGTTCAAATCAGCATCCTGGGCATCGAGGACAGTGCCTGAAAGAGTAAATGGAAGCCAGAGCATGTGTTTTGGGCTGGGGTTTGCATGGCAGCTACAGGAGAGAAGAAAGCAGATGCAGAGACAAAAAGGAGTAAAGAAAGAGATAATTATTCTCCTTGCTGCCTGTGATGGGCAGGCAGTGCCCTGGAGCAGGGTTGCCAGCACAGCTTGCCACCGTGGCCAGGAGCTGTGACTCAGAGCCGGCCCAGGCAGGGTGGCTGGAGAAGGGCCACGGTCAGTGCAGGGTTTCAGAGCTTGGCTGGGCCCCCAAACCAGCCTGGGGGAGCCAGGCTGGGGGGAGAGGCCGGGCTGTGACCGGCACCTCACCCGCTGGCCTGGCAGCTCCGGCCAGCCACCCACGGAGGCTGCGGTGGAGGGTGCTATTCTCTTCTGAGGGATGCTCTTGAACACAAAAACTGGTTCCTCGACCAGAGTGTTGCTCTTTGGAAGACATCCAGTCCCCATGCACAACCTCTGACTGATGATGAATTTGCCATTTCCCTTGGTAACTGGAACTCCTGATTAACTATCCTCCCTGCTCAAAATTGTCTTTTATTTCCCATGCAAGGTTCCCTTGCTCAGTGTTGTCAAGTCTCACTATTTATTTTGGGTTTTGCTGCTTACTGTGCCTTTTACCTGTGAGCCTAACGAACATGCCAATCTCAGCTATTTTCACTCTGTGGGTATCTGGGATCAAGTCACGACGAAGATTTTCTTTGACTGCTGAGCAGACAGAGCCCTTTCAGTCTTTTGCAGGGTTGAGCACAGGCAGAGCAGAAGCTGCGCTCGCCACTGCCTTAAGCATCTCCCAGTGCGTGAGATTTTATTTAAAGTCCCAGCCTCTGGACTTGCACCATTACAAGGATCTTCCTTTTCACTCTCTCTCTTTCTTTTTATTTTTTTAAGTTTTTTTTTCCCAGAAACTTGAAAACTCAACCTAAAAGACAAACAAAAATAATATTAATTTTGTGATTTTTTTAAAAAAGGGATCAGGAGTTGTGTGTTGGTTTTGTTTGTGAGCAGAAGAGGTGGTAGACACTGATTAGGTGAGAAATTTGCAAAGATGCAAACTTGCTGAGGAGAAACCACGGGGCTGTGGGGGGGTGGGGTGGTCTCCTTCCATCCTATTTGGTTCCTGCAGGTAAGGCAAACATTGACCTGAAATTCCCACAGCTCTTCTCTCTGCACAGTACCAGGGTAGGTTTAGTTAATGTGGGTGGCCTATATGGCCTTGACAGCTCTGAATTTTGAGCCTTCATCATCTGCAGGTTTTTCTGTGTTGCTGGGCAGGCTGAAAGGCACAAGTGGCCTCACTATCGGTGTCGTGCACATGGAGAGAGATGGAGTTTATTTTCTGGCTTCCTATGAGGGTCAGAGGTCCCCTGCACTGTGTCAGCCTCTCTCAGCTGAGCTAATGTGCTTCAGTAATCCCACGGATTCAGCTTTCTGTCTTCCACTGGGTTTGTCACTGTCCCCATGTCTCCTGGCACTCCTGCTATAAAACAGGAATGCTTCACACTGGAACAGCAAGACTTCCTGTCTAAAAATATTGAAATTATGTGTTTCCCCTAAATTCATTCCTCTCTTTATACTTCTTCACAGGTAAGCCATTTGTGAAGCTGGATCCAGAGCAATGGTAGCTTTGGTGGCTGAACCAAGCTGGTTTTCTGTTGATTTAAAGCAAGTCCTCCTAATTGCAGCCTGCCCCTCTTAAATTTCTTCAACCCCTGCAGTGAGGATCTACTTCATTCACCATTTCCAAACTTCAGGATTTGGGTACTGTTATCTGTCATTTCTATTTCTAAAAGGACTCCAGAGCCTGGGAGCTTGGGAGCATTCTCCAACCCCCTACAGATTTTGTTATGTGTTATCCCTTCCTTCAAAGGCCCTGAAATGCTCAACTATTTACCAAATGAAACAAAAATCTGCAGCAAATAAGGTTTGCTGATGTCTTAGGGCCTGGAAAAAAAGAGAGGGATGGATGCATGTGTCCATGTGTTCCACATCTACAGGTTCACGTTTCCTACCATGTGCAGAAAAGCCCAGTTTGTAGCAAACACCTGCAGTTGTTGTATTTGCTTCAAACTTATCCCATGAGGCCTAAGCGAGGGTGTCAATGAAATATCCCATGGTGGGCCTGTGGGACAGCAGTGACTTGTGTTTTATGAAATGGTCCAAGGAGCAGAGAGGAGATGGATGGTGTCCATCTGGCAGGCCTTGATGAACCATGGAGAGGCTGCTTTGCCCTCATTTTCAGAGAGGAATGCTTGAAGGTGCCCAGCTCTGCTCCTGCCCTGGTACCCAGCTGCTAAGGGGCAGGAGAGACACTGGTAGAGGCTCAGCTCCTCGAAAATGATCTTGCTTATTTATGTGATGGCAAGGGAGAAGTTTGTGTTTAGAGGCCAGTGAAATAATGAATTTGAACACAAATAATTAAACTTGTGTTTATTATTTTCTGTAAAACAAACACAGTGTTGACTTTCATTTACTGCAGAAGAGGTTATCCTAGCAGAGATCAGAGCTCCAGCCAGTGAAACCCTGAAAGAAAGAGTCCGTGCCTCAGGCAGGAGACGGACAGACAGCGCAAGGCAAACAGAAGCAGTGACTGGCATTTGAGCACATTTAAAAGAGCCGAGGAACAGAGCCGGGACCGCGGGGCCAGCCCTGGGAACCCCAGGCCATAGAACCGCCCTCCTTCCTCCCACAGCAATGCTCTTAACATTGACCAAGACACGATCATTCATGTGCTGCCCCTGGAGTCAGCGGCTGAAAAGCACTTTATGAGGCAGCAGAAACACAATGGGCTATTATTTTTAGGCTAGAGCCATTCACACATTTTCTCTGCAAAATGGGTACCCTCCCTCTTTGTTGTGTTTAGTTGTTCGTGCTAGCCTAATATTCCCTGCCCACCCAGCATCTAACAAAATGAGATGCTGATCTTGTCTGGGGAGGTAAAACAGTGCAAATTACCCTCATCTGGAAAGCCCTTGGGTCTGAACCTGAGCGCTGCGCTTCTGCTGTAGCTCCGTGTCCAAAGCGGTGGAGCTAATGACCTGAGGCTGCAGGGAAGTTTGGACACAGACTGCAGCTCCTTCTCCCAGTAATGCTCTCCTCAATGGATTAGAAGAAGCTTCCCTGGCAAACTGGGAAGGAGTCCAAGCTGGGGAGCTGGTGTGATAGGAACTGACAAGGCTGGAAATTTGATTTCTGACTCTTTGTGCGTGTATTTCTTGTGAAAGAAGAGGGAGAGGGAGCCGGGGGTACTTTGAATCCTGCAATCATTAAAACCAATTCCACTTTTCCTGCCCCTGCCCACCTCCTGATATGTGTGTGAAACAATCTTTACAGCTACACAGCCATCAGATGGTATCGACCCTGCGGTGGAAATTGCTATTGACTGCTGCTGGTGCTGCTCTCTGCACTTCCGTGGCTTTTAAAGCGACACTCTTCAGGTGATTTCACTTTGCATTTGATACAGCCCGAGAAGCACTATCTGAAACGGGATGGGAAGAGCCCGTGTAGGATTTGTGTGTGCAACAAACACCACCACCACACAGGAAGGGTGTTTGATCAAGTGGGAAGACATGATCCTGCAGAAACACTTGTCCAGTTGGAAGATTCAGAAGTTTTTTGTTTGTTTGTTTTTTTTTCCTTTAGTCCCTCATAAAAGGATTCCTGTGTCGTCCCTCCCGATGCTACCACAAAGCCAAGACCGTTCTTGTACCCCTTTGAAGGATCCATCCAGTTCTACCTCAGCCTAGGACTAGATACATTGATTTCTTGTTTTAAGGGGCACCTCTCATTCCATATTACAAATTCTTTCTCACCGGCTCTAGGTCCCAACAGAAAAAAGTTGGAAATAATAATATTTGCCTTTGATGCAAGTGTTTTGTGCAGCTTAAAGAGCCCCCCTCTCTCAAAGAGCTCTGCCTTTGCTCCCTGACTCAAACCACACGGCATTGCCCAGGAGCAGCAGCTGGCCAGATGTGTCCAGTGTGTGTGTGCAAGGAGTTCCCTTTCTTGTTATCTGGAGCAGTGACTGCCTAAAGCTCCCGAGCCGGCCCCTTAGCTTGAATGCAAATAACCGCTGCTATTAGCTCTGAGCACTCTCTGACAGCCTTGATTTCAGGTCACAAGACTGGCAGGCTGCTGAGGTGTCAGGAGACGTGCCTGGCATTTCCCCACTCTCCAGCCCAAGCCCTAGGAACTGCTCTCACTGCTTTACACTGAGCCTCGATGCTCATGTGGGGGGTGTGACTCTTCTCAGCCTGGCTCTGTCTCGGCTGAATGGGAGGAAGAGGTGGGAATAGAAAGGGCTGGATGTTGAGAGCATTTCCTGGTGGGATATTTCCCAGCCCCAAGCACTGAGCAGGCTGGGAAGGGAGATGGGGTTAACTGGAATTCAGCAGACCTGGGCAGAGCTCAGGGATTTGCTGTAGAGGCAGTAAAAGGCCTGGCCTAGGAGGGGTTTAACACGCCAGATACTGCCCTGCATGCCTGGGGAGAAAGTGCAGGACACCTGGGGTGAGCACATGGCCCTTTGCTGCTTTTGCATCTGCTGCTCACCCCTGCGATGGCCGCAGGTCAGGCGTGTCTGTCGTGAGGGGGACTGATGACCTTTGCCTCTCTCATGGCAGGTTGCAACTCCTAACACACTGCTCCCGTTTCTCTCCTCCCACCCCATTCCCATCCAGCTCCTGGAAGCCTGGCACTGGCTGTTCCATGGAAACAGTGGGGACCTGGGATGACTCTTCTCCTCCCTGTTCCTCCTTGGACTCTGTCACTGTCTCTCTGTCCTGATTCTTGTATTGCTCCAGACCCAGACTATCCAACCAGGGATAGAACACTTAGCTGGGAGAAGGGGCTGGACAGCCTGGACTAAAGGACAGCCTTTATTTGAGGCCAAGTGGGATTTTCCCAGCCTGGACCTTGAAATCCAGGTCTTCTGTGAGTTAACTTGGGACTTATAAAAATTAGAAAGCCAGGTCTTTACGGGGAGGTAAATTGGTACTGCTTCAAATGAGAATTATTAATTTGCATTCTTTGAGGACCTTCCCCAGTATGAGACTGGGGGAAAAGCAGCATGTTAGGTTGCCAGTAGCTTCTTCATTGTTATGTGTCTTTTTGTCTTCCCCATTGCCAGAACAGCAATGCCACCCTTGTTTTTCCAGCCCTCTGTCCCCATCCTTTGGACACCCTGACTTTTGTGTTTGCCAAATGGAGGCTGGGAAGGCTGAAGCCATTCCTAAATAGGCCAGTGTGGGAGGCTGAAGGCTCCTTTCAGAGCAGTGTCCAACAGCTCCACCTCCCTTGGTTCAACAGGACCTCCTTCCAAAGCCACAATCCCAGTGAACTTTCCCTGATGTTCAATCCCTTGAACTTTCCATTCTCAGGGCTGTGGCTTTCCCTGCCCAGCAGGTGCTGAGCTGATGGGGCTGCTGTGCTGCTCCTGGAATGTGAGTGCAGGTGGCTTTGGGCTCACTGCAAGATGTGAACAGTGTTTGCTCTGCAGGCTTTGCTCTGCTTCAGAGGTGGTGACAACCTGTCCCTTTCTGGCTTCCCCTCTGGAGAACAGTGCCTAGGAAGGACAAGCTGCTCCCCCAGCCCAGCTTCCAGCTCCACATGTCCCACAGTAACCAGGTGCTGCCGGAGTGTACGTGTGTCCTTATCAAACAAGCAGCCTTTGATAGTTTCTCTTTCTTCCGGGCTTAACCTGCCCAAGTCTTTTTGGGGTGAGATACGATATGCGACTTGACAGCAATTCGAGGTGAGATTTTTTCCTCCTGGGAAAGCATGGAAAGAAATTAAGCTTTGCAGGTTTTTCTGCCCAGTCGACCAAGCAAAGAAAAGTCCTTGGTGAACTTGGGTTGGGTCTGGGGACAGAAGAACTAGTGCTGTGATTTGTGGTTATTCTCTCCACAGCACTGCCTCAGTAGTCACAAGTGAGAGGCAAGTGGTATTGACACCTCTTTATGACCTGGGAGCCACAGGGAAGTAGTGGTGACTTGTGTTCTGGAAAGACAAGGTCATTGGCAAGGGTGGTGCAAGCAGCTTTGGTTCATCTGACCATGCTAGAAATCAAATATTTTCAATTCATGGGAATTTAAAGTGAACATCCTAGTTTTAGGCTGCTGGGTATTCAAAAATGGGTGCTTCACAAGGTGTTGTGCAATACAGGGACATTACAGGGAAAGATGTTCAGAAAAGCTATAGTGAAAAAGGATGTCTGGTTTGAAGCCTATCTGTCCTACAACCTTCAGGGCCTGCCAGGGGACATGTTTCCTGGGCTGTGAAAAACCAATATGGGACACAATCATATATCAGTGATTATATCGATCACTGTCTCAGACCCATTCAGTCCAAGGACACCAGCACCTTTTGGAGAGGAGGTGTTGCTCCTGCTCTGGGAGTCTGGAGAGGGTGTGGAATGCGTGGCAGTGCTGGTGTGTGAGGGGAGGTGACTCTCCTTTAGGGAATGCTGGGTCCATACTCAAACCAATTAGTAGAATGGAGCAAAGTACAGAAGGGACCTGACTGATAATAAGCAAAATGCTCAAATATGGGAAGTTGGGGAAGAAGCCAAATGAAAATGAAATGAAAGGCTAAGGTCCAACTACAGCAGTTGTGCAAAAAGGATGGGACAGCTGATCATAGGAAAGCCTGCAGGAACAATGGGTCAACCCCCCAGGAGAGAGACTGAAGGAATCTGTGAACGAGCCAAGCAGGGGCGGGGGAGGTTTATGGAAAAGCATTTCAGCAAATTAGAGCTGTTGGCTTGCTTACCACCACGGAGACCTGCGTCTCCCGCTGTGACCTCTCTGCTCAGTGCTTTGTGGTGATGGCCAGCTCGAGAGGAGCACGGGATAGTAGGGCCCTGACTCAAGGAGCAGCAAGGGGCTCCTCTGTTCCTCGGGAGGACGGGAGGACACTTCTCACCAACTGTAGGGCCGCAGAGGGATCGATGGAATTGGTTCCATCCCTCAGCTCAGGGCTGGTGAGAACTGTCTTTGGGGACAGCCTCGGACCCCCCTTTTCTGAAGGTGATACCAGAAACCTGTGGCTGAGCCTCTTCAACAGCAGCCTTTCTGAGTCTGGGAAATCCATGGAAAACAGGAGTGGAAAACCAACTTCTGACTGCAGATGAACTCCAGAAAGACCATTAGAAGGGAGGTGGTATGGTAGAAAATACTCCAAAAACCACGAGTCTGCATCTAAGATGCAAAAGGAAGCCATTCTGGTTAGCTCTAGTTCACATGAGGCAGCAGGGATTTCTTCCACAGACACTGAGCAAGGCAAGTATTCCATAAGACCTTGTGGTGACAACAAGTGACAACCTTGGCTCTTGCTGGTGGTTCCCAGAGGTTCTTTCTCTTGGCTCTCAAGGCTGAGGATAAACCTTCTCAGTAAATAATCTGAAAACAGGCTTCCCACAGAAGAGAGCCCATCTTGATGGTGGTGAAGAGGTCTTGAGGTCTCATTAGGAGGCTTGACTTGTAAGAGGTCATGGAGAAGCTGTGGAATACAATGTGGAATGTGTTGGTACCTCTAATGCGGCTCTTTCTCTCTTTTTAAGCACTGCACAAATGTGAGATTCTCTAGATAAAAGTGAATTTAACAGCTATTTGTATCCTTTGAGGAACATCAGTACTGGTTGAAAGAGGGTAAAAGACCTTTTTTGTTGAGTCTGGAATGGACCTGCTTTTATTGGAGGACTCTATGGCTGCTTTTGTTGCTATTTCCACCGATAGCTTTTACCTGACTTGTTTTCAAAATCCTTGTTGGATTTTTTTTTTTCCCTGTCTTGAAAACCTGCATTTCCTTGCTGAAATTCAAGTTTGGGGTCTGGAAATATGTCTAAAATGATTTTGCAGATGGCTTGCTCTGATACAGAAGTCCCAAAAATAGGACATTCTGTAAGGGAAGTCACCTGTTTATTTCCAGGAGGGTAGACAATTTATTTTAAACAATGCCATTTTCTTTTCAATTATAGACGTTTTTTCTGGAAAAAAATTGCAGCAGTCTCTAAGAAAGAGCACGTGACCACAATTAAAGGATGTGCTGTGCTGTATCAGGAGGTAGCATTTAAACCAGGGAAAGTCTGAATATTGGCTATAACTCATTGTAATTATACCATCTATTTCAAAAATGTAAATATGTTTGGTAGCACTTACATGTTTATGTCAGCTATTGGGAAAAGATGCTTTTCTTTTTGGTAAACTTCTGGTGGCAGGAATTTTGTTGCTTGTATTTGAATAAGTAACAAACAATTTTGACACCACAAAGTTTTGCGTGAACAGAAATTGTTCCTCTCTCTTGTGGTTATGGTAGGATTTTGCCTGCGGTCAGGTTATTTATGATGATTTCATGAATAGGTAATATTAATAAGCAATGTATTAATTAGGACATCTATTTCTTAAATAGAGCAGACCATGACCATGGCATAGTTTGTGTGACACTCAGGTTGAAGGTGAGGCTGGGAATGGAATGAGTGGGAATATATTTCTGGCTCTTCCCATCTTTACTGGGATCAGTGGAATTTAGCTCATTTTGAAAAGGCTTTGAGTCCCCAGGTTGAGATCCCTCCTGAAGACCTAAAGTCTAAGACACAAACCCTGCAAAAAACCTGAAGGCTGATTTAACCTGGCACCTGAAGAGGAGCTGTGTCTCTGCTCAAATTGATGAGAAAACTCCCTTTGCTTCTGGGGACTGGGATCCTTCGCCAGGGGAAATCATTCTGAGCCTATTTCCCGTCCCTTTGACATTTTCTGTCTTATCAAAAGCCAAAGGAGTAAGGAAGAAGGTTAATGACTAAATTGACAAATAAACAATCAGTTCAAAGCAACGAGACATTTCCAGGAAAATTTTAGGGTTTCCTCTGGTAAACAGATAGGAATGCGAACACTGCCACATTTCAATGTAAAGGAGACCATCTATGTGGTGCTCATTGTCTTACAGGGACTGCGGCTGCCTGGGAAATAGAAAGGGCTTTGGGTTTTCCATGGGAAATTTTCTGTTAGACAAAAATTGCAGAAGACGGAGGAAAATTAATTCTGTCATGGTGAACGAAGAAGGGCACGGCCAAAGCGGTGTCTTAGGCAGAGCCCCTCTGACAGTGTGAGGTATGATCTGTGCACTGTCTGGCTCTGGGAGGTCAGGTTTGGGGCAGCAAAGCAAAGGAGGAAATCAGCAAAAAGGAAATGTTTAAGGAGTCCCAGGCCAGGAAACTGCTTCTCATCCCAATGGCTTCATGAGCGCTGAGCGATGGTGACAGTGGGATGCTTCCCTCGCGCTCAGAGAACAAGAGAGCGCGTTTGGCCTTCATTTCCAAGCACTCCACTTTGCCACAGTAACGGTGCATTAACAACAGCTTGATTTTCATTTAATAAATAATAGGAATTACTCTGCGACGCGGCCAAGATTTTAAACAAGAGGCTCCCATAAACATTTTCTTCAGGAATCTGTGATAAACCAAAGATAGTGCTCGACATACTCGGGGGGAGTGGGGACGCCAGACTTGGATGCTGTCCATCTGCTACGCCATTGAAACAAAACCACTTTATAATAACCACAGAGGAGAGGAAGCGAGGCAGCTTGGCACATACACTTACACTATGTGTGGTGGAAATGTTTATTCTTTATTTCAGAAAGATTTAGTGGGTGTAGAGATAATAGAGCATAGTGCTCACTTGTGTCTTGGGGAAGGAGGGGTGATGGTGTTTGGGTTTTAAGGGAGTCCAGTGTCGGCTCCCATGGGGAATATTTTCGGTAATACCTATTGCAATCTCATGCACTTGGAAGGCAGGAGGAGACAGAGGAATGAAATGTGTTTTTCAGGAGAGGTGTTGTAAAGGCCCTAGGATTAGTTATCTCTGACAGGAAGGATTTTACAGACTCCAGCAGACGGCAGAGGCAGAATCCTGGCCATTTCTGCACTGACACGTAGATTCTCCAAGGTCCTGTGCTGGGGATGCTTCCCTTGGAGCGGCTTGGAGGGTCTCCTTGGTCCTGCTTTCTCTAGCCTGAGGTGCTGAGGCATCACGCTGTGACTCGGAAAATAGGGAAGGATCTTCAAAACAAGACTCAGGAGGGTCAGCAGGCCACTGCTGGGGGCCCCATGGTCCCCACGGTCCCCACAATGTCATCGTGCTCCCTCTCCCGCTCTGCACGCTCAGCCCTGCTGCACTGCCTGTCCTTGGAGTCGCTCAAGATCAAACCCAAAAGACCCCGGGCTGACCTGTGGGGGTGGGATAGTCCCTGCCAGGGTTTGAGACAGTAAATGTCTAGACTTGGTATGTGAGCAAGCAAGTGAAGGGATGACTAAGTGTCTGAAAGTTTGGACCTTTGGAGAGGAGTCCCTTGGCTCTTGGTTTCTTGGATACAGTTCTGCTTCCTGTGGAGCCATGGAGATGATAATATTTTTTCTCCCTTCTTTTTTCCCCTTTTCAGAAAAGTAAAAAAATATACAGATATGTCTTGGGTGAGAAAGCAGAAACCATTGAAAAATTTTGGCAAATCAAGACACATGAAGAACGTGTTGAGTGAAACATTTCAGAGCGACAAAAATCAAAACATCTCACTGCGCCTTCAACCGCTTTAAAACATTTTAATGGTTTGAGAGGAAATTTCAAAATGAAAAGTCGTGTTTTGCTTAAAACACTGGAAAGTGTTTCATTAAAAAGGAAGAGTGGAAGCAAAACAATTGCTTTATATATTTTTTTCTCTCCAATGAACTTGATGGGTCCTTCCCCAGCCGGTGCTGAAGTCAGGAGCTGAGACTACACACATCTTTTGTTGTGTTACGAGGTGCCTGGAGCTGGCATCCTTGGATCTGAGAAAGGGACAATCTGACAAATCCATTTGCCATGCAAGAAACTCTTGAATCACCATAACTATTTTATTTCTTCATTTTTAAATGCAAATTTGCAGGTCAGCCCAGTCCCAGGCCCATGCCAGCTGATGCCTACGGAGATCTTTCAATACACAGAACAGACTCAGATGCCAGGGAATGAAGAAAGGGGCTGAGGAAGTCCTTCCTCACCAGAGTGCTGTTGACATGTAAATTGGAATGGTGGTCTTGGTGGCCTTGGGATCTCTGCTGGCTGTTGCTGTGCTGTTTGGGCAGTTGAGGGGCCATCAAATGTGGGATGTGGCACCTCTGACTGGCATAAAGTGCTTGGACAGGCTCTGCACGGGGAAAGAGAAAGCAGAGAATCACAGAAGCAGTCCTAAATTAGAAGGGACCACCGTGGGTCATCTGGTCCAAGGTTTAGCGAGGGAAACAGCCTCCATGAAGAGATGAAAGGATCTCCCTGAGGGCTCCAGTGGCCAGGGAAGCCTGCTTGCTCCTGGGAGATTTGGGGATAGCGTGGGGAGTCAGAGCCAGCTGGATGTCAGAGGGGCAGTGGGGAGGCACAGAGCCTGCCTGGGGGGCACCAGGGGGCCGAGGGGATGGGGAAGGCCCAGGAGAGGAAGGCTGAGGGCAGGTGGGATGGCCGACGAAGGGGAGGCAAGAATGAAGAGGCTGAGAGGAGATGGAGAAGGCTGAGGGGAGGCAGAACGGCTGAGGTTAGGTGGGGGGCAGAGGGGAGCTCGAGCAGTTCCCGAGGGCAGGCGGAAAGGCTGAGGTTAGCCGGGGGGCAGAGGGGAGCCCGAGCAGTTCCCGAGCGGAGGCGGAAAGGCTG
>VWZN01016963.1:204061-220795 GCA_013396955.1 Regulus satrapa | reverse complement strand
TTTTTTTTTTTTTTTTTTTGAGGAGAGAGAGTGCTGTGCACGGTGCGTCCTGCTCCATGCGGCTTTTCTCTTTCCCCACGGAGTTCATCCAAAGTTCGTATCCAGACGATGAACAAAGTAGCTCAGACCTTTTCCTGACTCCTCACCCTTTGTCCTCATCACTTAGTGACAGACAGGAATCAAATGCCACAGACAGGCTGACGGGACAGGGCTGTGTGAAAGTCCTTTGAGGAGGAGGAGTGGAGCAGTGCTGGCTAGATGGGGACTCATGTTTAAACTCATCTCCCCCTCCCTGGGGAAAGACCAGAGCTACTTTTACTTTGAAGGGCAGAGGGGAGGTGCAGTGTTTTATATATATATATATTTACTTTTTTTTCTTTTCTGTCAGAAACCGGATAAATTTTTAGCGACAATAGACGTAGGGAAGGAGGACCGGATGGAGCTAGGCTCAGTGTTTAGCACTGGGTGTGCCTCCCATTGGGAGCAGGGGAAGGAAGGGGCTACAGGCCATTCTGGAGCAGAGGGATGGAGGCTGCTGGCCTGCCTGCATCGCCTCCCTGCTGGAACAGCTTTGCCCTAGGGACGAGGGGCTGCATGGTGCCGCAGCCTGGCTGTTCCTAAAGGCTGGCTCGATCTTCATTTCCCCTGGCTTTGGAGCTCTCCTCTGGGTGCTGGGTGGTACCCCACTGAGGGGGCAGGGAGCTGGGGTTTAGTGTTGGGGACCTCCCTGTGCAGGGGTAGCGTGTCCAGGCTGGTGTAGCTGCCCTGCTGCCCAGGGTGGGCTTCTCATTGCTACCAAATCTGGGAAGGGACCAGACCTGGTGTTGTGGCTGCCCTGGAGACTTGCTCCGGCCTGTCAGGGAGGGAAAGGAGCAATTTAGCCTGTTTGTTTGTTAGCACTTGTCTAACTCCTTCAGTTATCAGGACTGGATTGACTCCTGATAGGTATTTAACCCTCTTCCAGATGTCTTCCCCAGAGTTCACTTTTTGTTTTGTTTTTGTTTGGTGGTGGTGGTGTTGTTTTTCTTTATTGAAAAACAATGATAAAATAGTTTTTATTTTATTAAAATATTAAATATTATTATTAAAATAACTATTATTAAAATAGTCCAGGTCCCAGACAAGGAAAAGATGGAAGAACTCATGGCAGAGATTTTGGGGAGGACTTTTTTTTTTTTTTTTTTTAGAAGCTTGGTTGGCTGTAGCCCAAGTCTGGCAGAATTTTGGGCTCTCTCGAGCTTCCGGGGAGAGGAGGTCTCCACAAAATGTCTGGTGACCCTTTGTTCAGGGGTTTGTTCATGAGGTGCTATGATCCAGCAGATGCGCTGTGCAGGGGCCACCCTCTAGTCAGGGAGAATGTCCCTTGCACAAACCATCTCCGTGGTATGAAGCATGAGTGTGTCATTGGGAGGGAGGGGAAACACTGCTGTCAGAAAAGGACTTGGAGAGGACCATTTGCATTTGGCCCTTAAATCCTGGGAAGTGCTGAGAGGAGTTTGCATGTGGAGAAGGGACTGCTCCTGGCTTAAATGAGCGAGGTTAACTTTGTCTTCATGTGTTAGCAGAGGAGAAACAAAATTGCTCAGCAAGCTCCAGGACTGAGTTCCTTTGTTCCCCAGGGAACTGAGGCGACCACCTCCTTGCCCCAAGGCATCGCAGGTTGAGTCTTTATCCCAAGCCTGGCTGCAGCATTCCACATGCTCTCCTCAAGCCCACACTTGTGGGGGTCATCTCGGAGGCAGCAGGAAGGGGCCAGGGTGGTCCGGGTTTTGCCCTCTTTTGTTTGCTGATGTTGCAGAGCTTGCTGATCTGGGCCCTGGCCAGCACGGCTGACTCACAGGAATCCTCTCACGAGTCTCCTACACCCTCCATTACCTGATCCGAGTGCTTCCTGGCGTGAAGGGAGCTGCGCATTTGTGCAGCTCGTGTCCGCCGCAGGCTGCTGTGGGCAGGGACCACAGCCTGGCTGGCCCTGTCACCCTTTGCAGTGCTCGCTGCCATCAGTAGTGACCATCTTCCTGACCCTGCAGACGGTCCCGCAGTGTCTTTACAGAGGCATTTGCTCTGCTTGAGAGGTCAAAGGAAAGACCTCCTCACTCGTTTAGGAGGTGTGTGTGTGTATGTGAGGGGGTGTCCACATGCCTCTTAGCTGGTTTTTGTAGGGCTGTTGCCTTTCTGTTCATCAATGCAACAGATCAGACCTAGAAGAGGATTGTGGCAATGAGTTTCTAGTGTCCACAGGCTCCTTCCAGCACTCCCAATCTCTGGTAAATGGCAGTGGGTCAGCAGGAGGTGACCACAATTGAAAATTCCCACGTTTTGGTGCCGCAAATGTTGCCGTCCCTGTTGAGCAAAGGCGGGTGTGTGACGCTTGCAAATCCCCTGCCTTGCAAGCTGGGGAGTCTCCTGGAGTTCCTGCCTTGCCAGTCGTGCTGTGAGGTTTTTTGCACGCAGCTTTACCTTCTCAGGGAGGCGGCTGGGGCATGTTCCCATCTGAAGCTGTACCCCTGTGAGGTGCTTGGGTTGGCAAAGCGCTGCTGTTGCATCAGGCTGGGCCGTGCCCAGTGAGCACGGGGTGGGGGGGGGGGGGGGTTCTCGTGCTTGTGGCAAGGGCATCGCTCGAAATAGTTCCATATTGTGGCTTCTCTAGGGGCTTGGGGAGGTCTGTGGGTTTGTGGCTTGTTTGTGTGTGCCACACGTGAGTTTCTGTCCCATGGGTCCTGCTGAGTTGCAAGATTTGGGTGTTTGGTGGCTTTCTGGCCTGTGGCTGCCAAGCTGTGTGTGATGTGTGAGTGGTTTGCATCTTCTGTGAAGTTTGCAGGCGCTTTGTGGAGAGCTGGAGAACAGGAAGGTGCTGGTTTGGTACAACCAGGGAGTCACATTCCCACTGAACTATGGAGCAAACCTTTGTGTGTGCCAAGGAGCAGCCTGACCTGTACAGTGGCAGGGAGGCATTTTCTGGGTCTTGTGAGCCATGTCCAGGGACTCCCTGTTGTGTGACAAGGAGCCATTGAGGGGCCTCACTTGACTGATCTCTCACAGAGAGTCCTGGATGTCCCTGGGTGCCAGAGGAGCGGGAACAGGCTTGTGCAGGGTTGGAGGATGGAGAAGCAGTGCTCTCTCCTCTTGCAGTGAATGAAGTTATGCCTGTGGTGGGGTGCACAGTCCTCTAGGATGGTGGCTGAGGTTTAGGTCTCCCCTAGTCTGAACTTCCCACTCGTGGGGCCGTGGTACAGCCTGTTGCTAAAAAGGGGAAGGTGATGTCCTGAAAATGCTCTCCTAGGTGATTTAAACACTAGGAGGTTTTATCATCACCTTCGCAGCAGAGTTGGAGTCCCACTGCTGGTAAAAATTAGCCACTCACTCGCTGGAGGTTGTGGGCCCTCTCTTTGGTGGAAATCTGTGCGCACGGGTACAGAATGGGATTTGGGGTACTGCAGGGGAGCACTGCCTTGACTGATTCCCCATTCCGCATCCCAGCGAGTGTCCCCCAAGGCGTGTGATGGGCTGCTGGGCCAGCCCCGGGCTCAGCTCTGCTGCCATGTCCCCCTTCCCCGCTCTCCTCCTCGGCGGCACAGCCTTTGTCAGCCGGCCAGGAGCCCGCAGCGCGCAGCCAGCCTCCCTGAAGTGCCAGCCATGCGGCGCTCGGCTCCTGGCCCCCCTCCTCGCCTCTGCCCCAGCATTTATCAGCAGCCTCCCTTCCCTCCCAGCCGCCAAATTCTTTCTCCGTGCCGTCATCCTCCGGCCAGAAGCCGCCCCGTCCCACTCTCTCTCCCTCCCTCCCTCCGAAACCAGCCCAGAACTGCTAGGCAAACATTTTGCCTGTTGTTATTACAGTATTCCCATCTGCATACTTAGTCATAAACCCCTTTTAATTCCAGCCTTTTTCTGGGGCGGGGTTAAGAGTTCAAACCCATCATTTTTCTTTTGGGGCTGGAGGCTTACAAAAGCAGCCCGTGGCGAGATTGTTCAGTAGGATGGGGCTGAGAGTGAGTTTAGGGAGAGGGAAAGGGCGGGGGGGAGGGGGTTGCACACAGCAGTACTGGCTGTGCAGCCCCATATCCCCAGGGAAGGCTTTGGATTAGGTTTGTGTGGGCCTGGCTGGGGCAGGGGGTGCTCTCTGCCAGTCCCCCCGTTTTCCCCTGGCAGCAGCTCCAGAGGTGGATGGAGCTGGCCCCTTGGCGGGGAGGCGTCCAGTCATGCTGCTGCTGGTCTTGCCTCCTTTGCTGGATGGAGTCTGGATAATGGAATGCCAAAAGGAGAGTTCCTGACTGTGCAGGGAGAGGAACAGTGGTGGACAGCAAAGGTCTCTCCAGGAGAGCTCCCCAAGAAAAGCCCAATGCTGCTGATCCTTTACTTAAGCAGAGGATGCTGTCAGACTCCCTTTGCCCAGCTCTCCATGCCTTTATTTTAAAAGGTGTGCCCTCCTCACTTGGGGTAGTGAGGGTCCAGCTCCACACCCTCTGACAGCTGCTGTGCTCACCTCCCACCCAGCGCAGGCATCTCCAGGCTGGATGAGCCCAGATATCTCTCCATGTCTCCCAAAAACATTGGGGTCAGTTGCTTGAGAGCCTACCTGGACTTATCAGGTGGCTGTAGTAACAGTTCCCTATTGCCTCTGGGGTGTGGCTGCTTTTAATCCCCTCTGTGGCAAGGGTTCCTAGGTGCTGGCACTTCCCACCAACCCTGTGCTACACCATGGTAAGGAATTCCTGCCCTCCATCTGCTTCTCTGTGACCTGGGTGGTGCGGGTAAGGCAGTGGGAGGCAGAGAGCTCCTGAGGACTGTGATTAATTCCTGTGCAAGGTTTGGTGGCTGCACCCTGTCCCTGAAGCTGCTGCTGGACCCCTAGGCTGGCTGCTGACCTGGGTCTGGTGGGAGATAATCCTTCCTGTTGCAGATGCAATGCTGCATCCCTGTGGGATGGGGTATGGACCAGCTTTTGGGTTGGGGCCTGAGAGGCATTGGCATCTCCCTGTCTTTGGGAGACCTTCCCTGATCCCCCTCCAAGTTAAAAGGTCTCAAGGAGGAAAAGATATAAGAATGTGCATTTGGGTTGACAGAAATGCTGTACAAATTTGTGCAGCTCAATTTCCCAACATGTTTCAGTAAAGAAGGATCTCCTGCTTTGCTTTTGAGCAGCAGTAGAAAAGATGGAGACGTCTTGTATTTATGTATTTGAAATTAAGCCTTTGCCTTCTTTTTTAGGAGTATTTCTCTGAAATTTGACTTCAGTTTTAAATTACAAATACCTTTAATGACAAATCCAGCTCTCAAGTGATGTTTGATGTTTTAAAAAAAAAAAAAGTCCTGAAAGAACATGTATTTGGGCAACTCTGTTGGAAAGTTACTCAAAGGCAGGAATGCAGAAACAACTTCCACTTCTCTCTGCGTATCCCATCATTCCATCTGTGGTTGTTACCCCACATGGACTATGTGACAGCTTCTCATTGTCGTTTTCCCGCCCCCTCCACTGGTTTTCTTAGATGGAGGGTATTATCCATGGCACTGTGGATATTGAACAGCCACAGGAAAATAATCTGAACAACATGCTCTGATTTTTTAGTGGCTCAGGTAGGGGCTCTCTTAGAAAGCACTGTGATCTTGCAGCTGCACCCAGGTGGTGGATCCCTGGCAGGATGAGTGGTCCAAATTTGCATCTAAATTATCTTTACTGCTTGATCCCCAAAATTGCACTTCTAGGTGGAGAGATTTTAATTCTTTTTTTTTTACCTACGTGGGTGCTGAATGGTTATTAAGCTGCTGTAGAGGGAAGGAAGCTTGTCACACGAGAAATTTGGTTTTAGCCCCCATTAATCTCGGATGCATTCATTCCGCTGGCCTGAACCACTTGGATCCCTTGATGCCCTCAGCATGTGTTAGGTCTGCGCTTTTCTCTTTGCAAGTGCAAGGGTGGAAGGGGAAAGGTCCCTCTGTGAGCCAGAGCAACTTGGGAGCCTTTCCGCACGCCTGTGCCTGTGCGGGGAGCAGGAGGGGGGGCTCCTTCAGCTGCCGGCGTGCCCGGGATTGTGCGCTCCGAGCGCGGGGCTCTGCCGACCTGCCCTCGGCAAGCCACGGCTTGCAAGGCACGGCAGGTCCTGCACGCAGCCTGCCTCGCTCGCTGCAGCTTCCCTCGGCTTCGGGGGGCAGCTGGGCGCCTCACGGCCACCCACCCACTTCTTGGCCTTTCTCAAGGGGTGCTGCTCTTTCCCCGCAGCCGCGCGGAGTTTGGGAAGCGGCTTTCCTCCGCACAAGCTTTCATCTCCAAGCGCTGGCTGCTCGGAGATGCCAGAGGGGAGGTTCTGCAAGGTGCATGCAGCGTTTATTAGACCTGTTTAACAGGAAGCTTACATCTCGAAAAAGGACTGGCTGGACCGCCTGGTGCGGGGCAGGAGCTCGGCTCAGCCCTTTTGGCTCAGGAGCCAAAAGAGGTGTAGGTTTGGTTTCTGGGCATGCCGTGCTGCTGAGCGACGCTGATCAGGTCACTGTGCTCCCTTGCTGGCCTGCCTGGGCGGCAGGGACATCTGTATCTGCAGATCTTATGGCTCTTTGATCGATTAGAGCAGCTCGGGGTGTTGCAGAGGAGGGAGCCTGCACGTTGTCCTCTGCCTGCAGCCCTGCCTTGTGCAGCGAGGGTTTCCTGGCAGGATACTGCGAAGGAGGGGAGCACTGCTGGAGCTGGTTTTGAGTTTGCTTCAGGGAAACGGAGACCACTGATTGCAGAAGTGTTTGAAAGGTGTACCTTTTCTCTCATGCACATCTCCATCCATCCTCAAGGTAGAAGCATCCTCAAGATTTGGATCCTTGCGGGCGTTGCTCCCTGCAGGTGCCAGCAGGGCCGTTGCAACACTGTCTCCTGCCTCCCACACAGAGCACCTCCAGCAGGAGGGGAGCTGGTATGTGGAAGGGCACTGGGGTTACATGATCTGTGTTTGAAGATTTCATTAAAACAGGTTTAATTTAGAGCTGTTTCTGTGTACAGTTTCGCATTCTTCTGCAAACGGGCACCTTGCCTGTGCCAGGAATTGGAAATGTGGAGCGTTGCACGCTCCTCCTCTTCCCATCTTTTATTTGGAAATGAGAGGGCTTGTGAGACTTTTCCCCCACACTGTGCTCACCTGTGCCTTTTGCCTTTCTGCTGCCCAGTGCCTTAATTACAACTGAGGAAATGACGTGCCAGTAAATCTTGGGAGAGGTTGGCCCTGCCACATGCCAGCCCTGGGACATGGACGCGCCATCCTGGCTCCAGCTCTCTCCCGACCATGAGCACGTTTCCATCACTGCTCTTTCCCTCTCTCCTTAACGTGCTGCTTGTGTAATTGTTGGCTGTTTGTCCGCTAATGATTATAAATTAGCGGCCGAGTGTATAAAAAGTTAATGAAGTTCTGTTGGTGGAACCATTACGCCTTCCCAGGCTGGCACGTACAGGTCGGCCGAGCCGGTAAGAAAAGCCAGACACTGAGTCCGGCCTTTCAGGGGATCAGGTTTCAGCTCGCTTGCTCTTTCCTGCTATGTTTTTTCTTGCTGGATGGAGCCAAAGTTGAGCACTGGGAATGCCAAAAGGTGGCAGGTGATATTTTCTCTGCTGCAGAGTGCAAAAAAATCACCACAGTGCTTGGATACTTCCAGCCCTCTTGTTCCACTGTTCCAAGGGCACATCATCCACTTGTCTCCTTCTTGGCTATTTCAGGACAGGGGTCTGAGGATACCCTGTTCTGTCCTCAGTTCTGTCCTATAGCAGATTTCTTCTGCACATGGGCTTCTTGGGTTGAACCCAAATATCTCAGACCCCTTCAGCTTCTGCTGCTTTGCTTCTTGAGCATCTAACTGTGATGTGGCAGCAACAGCTTCTTCCACCACTGAGCTCATGTACAAGGTGTAGGATGGCTGTTGGAGGACATGGCATGATCATACAGGTAAAATCTACCTGCTGTAAACCGCCCACCCCCTTAGGTTTTTCCTCAACACTCAGAACTTGGCAGGACTTTAACTGTGTGCCCTGGCATTTCTTTGGGTGGAGGCAAGCTTGGCATAGGGCTTGCTAAAATGAGCTCAGCGGCTTAGGGGAAAAAAAGTGCTGATAAAAAAAAGAAGGCGTCCTCCTTGCTGTGGTGAGATTTTCAGAGGTGTCTCTTGGGCTCTGGCACCCCTTCTCTGAAAGAGCTGTGGAAACTTGGCAGTAGGGCTGTCTTGTGTCATCCTCATGAAAATTCAGTTGAACTGGGAGCAGATACTCGTCTGCTCAGCAGGTCTCCGAGGAGCCTGCACAACATTTTGGCAGCCAAACCCTGGAGAATGGCTGCCAGCCCCACAGAGCTCCAGGCTAGGGGTCCCCTCTGGTCATTCCTCAGTAGAGCTTTTCCCGGGCAGTGGCTGCTGCGGAGTGGGAACAGGGGGAAAATGCAGCTCATGTGGCTCCTTGGAGAGACTGAACAAGGTCTGCAGGGTCAGAGGGAGTGTGGGATTCTGCAGTGGATGCATGACCCGTGGCATGGCCATGCCATGTGGTGCCTGAGTGCCTTGGAGAAGGTGCCATCTTTTCTACCAGGCTCTGTTTTTTCGCAGATGAGATGATCTGTGCTCTTGTGGTGCTCAAAGTGTGAACACCAGTCTTCTGGCCTTCTTCCAGGCTGAATGATGGCTTTCAGCATCCCTTATTTTTCCCCTGCTGGGTTGTGCTCAGCAGGGATCCTTCCCGGGCCTGGTGGGCTTCCCTCCTCCTTCTCCCGAGGAATGTGGTTGCAGGGGTGCTGGAAGGATGGCAGGAGGGGCATGAGCCTTGCCAGACCTCCAAGAGGTGTTTTGGGGTGGGCTGGAGCCACTGACCACGCTGCCAGTGTGGATAAGCCAGCACAGGGCCCGGGAGAAGCTCCTTGCAGTCAGCAGGAGCCTTCCCTTTGACTTGGCTGGGGCTCGGCTAGGTCCCTGGATTTTGGGAAGGACTCAGCGAACCTGTGTCCAGCTGCTGGCATGGGGATTAGCGGCAGGAGGCGTGGGTGGAATCTGGAGCCCAGAGTAGTGTGGCAGCAGCCCGGTGGCCTTGGGCGCGTGGTGGGGATTATGGACAGGAGTCCTTCCTGCCAGCTGCAGCCCTGCTGCTGGCGGCCTCTTTGGGGCTGGGCTGGGGGTTAGGGGGTCTGCACATCCCTCCCACAGCAGAGGAGACCCACGGATCTCTGAGTTTGGTTGGAAAATGCTCCTCCCGTGGAGGAGACGGTAGCCAGGAGCTGCTGCTTGTTGCTGGGGAGCTGCCCGTGGTCAGGAGGGGTGACTGGGAGAGCCCCCGGCCCCTGCTCCCAGGGCCGATGCCTGCCTCTGCCCAGGGCTGGTTTTCGGGGGCGCAGGCATTCCAGGAATTTGTAAGGAATTAGGGAGCGGGTGGGGAAGAGCGGGAAGACTCCTGCAACATGAACCATCTGGCCTCTTCAGTCTCTGTGCGCGGCAGTGTCTGGGATAAAGGAACTGATCGAAAACAGACATTGTTTGAGACAATAAAACCGTATTACACGTTAATGAGAAAATACATTGGAGAGCCCAGGGCCTGGGGCAAGCTGGGTGTTCTGCTCCCTCTCCCCTCGACCCGTGCGTGGCCTGGTGCTGTGCTGCCCACGGGCGGCGGCAGCTCCTTTCCCTCTGCCCTGGGTTTGCTCAGAGAGCCGGAGTGCTGCAGGTGAGCACAGTTTAGGCAAGGCACGCTTGGCTGGGGTGCAGAGCCCCACAGCCTGTGCCTGGCCCTGCTGAGCTCACAGTCTCGGGGAGCCCAGGGCTGTGCTGGTTATTAGATCCTACAGGCCCTGGTTTCCTTCCCGCTCTTCGACTCATGCCTTTTCCTGTGGGGAGGGCAGACCCTCTCTGCCTCGGGATGCTGGGGCTTGCTTGGCAGAACCCCTGTCAGGATTCTCACCTTCAGATCACCTGGAGTCTGCAGATTCACTTCAAAGTCTTCAGTTTCTCACCTTCTCACCGTTCAGATCCTGGTTTCCCTGTGAGTTTCTGTGCTGGAGCTGGGCGTGGGTTTCTGTGTGTCCTGTGCTCCACATCCCCTCCTGTGAGGGAGTTAGGTACCCTTGGGAAGAAAGCCAGGATGGATCCTCACCTGGAGGAAGCTAGTGACTCATCCCAGCTCAAAGTCAGGCTTTAGTGATCCAGTGGCTGGGCTTTCCGGCCTCCTGCCACTCTTTTTTTTTTTTTTTTTTTCCCTTCCTTCCCATCCCAGTAATGGCTGAAATTTATAAATAAGGGACAAACAAGAATTTTGAAGGTGGGGATGGAGAAGCAGAGCGACTGTGGGGGGTGACATGTCTGGAGTCTGTACCTCCCAGCCGAACATTTTTGGAGATCTTTCTTCACCTCAGGCAGGAGCGGGAAGCTGATGGTCCATGACAAAGGCCCCTTTTCTTCTCAGGGCTGGTGTTTTCATAGTGTTGGGTTACATCCCCCTCACTTTGGGGGTGGGCAGGAGGGGGGCATTGATAGAACCTGACACAGCTACATGATGTAATGTTATTTTTTCGGTACCAAAATGAGGCAATTTTTCACTCGGGGCAGCAGAATTTATGTCAAACCCTGGTGGAGGGAGCCCAGGCTGGGGGTACAGGATGGGGTGTCTGTCCCAACCCTGCACCCCGACACCCCCTCTAGCCCTGCCACAAACATTGCTGCAGAGGTAACGAGGACATCACCCCCACTTTTCTCTACTCCCCCTACCCTTCGCCTCGTGCTTGAGCTAAAATATTTTAATTAAAACAGATTCTGTTGGGAGCATGGAGGCAGGGAAACCCGCTGCAGACCCTGCTTTTGGTCACTGAGCCCTCAACATCTGTTTCCTATTGAAAGCTCCTTTGGAAGGGAGAGCTGGCCCCTCCTCCCATCCCCAGTTTCAGTCCCTTTGGAGACCAACCCAGCTTTTTAAGGGTTTGTCCCCCTCCCAGCCTTCTTCCAGCCCAGCCTAGCTAAAGTTTTGCTGAAGTAAAAATAAACAAGCAGAGTTGATTGCAGGCAGCAGGGAGGCTCAGGTCCTGTTGCATGTGTGAGGCGTTATCAACGTGATCCTCCCCAGTGTTGCTGGGGGTGAAGATGGGGTCTCCACACACCAGTGAGGAAGGAAAAAAAATCAGTAGCTTTGATGCTGGGGGCTGAAAAAGTAGGGTTGATTGTGGGGATGTACATGGGAAAAGTTGTTCATGTCCTGTGAGCAAGAGCTCTGCCTGTTCTTCCAGCTGGGAGCAAACGATGCCAGTGGGGTGAGCATTTTTGCTTGTTGGTGTGGTGTCTGCCCTGGCCATCGTTTGTGTTTTGGGCATCAGTTAAACTTTGTTTGCTCTTTCCAGCTGAGATGGTCCCAGTTTGTGGGGAGCTCTGGAGCAGCTGTGGTCTGGGTGGGAAGATGTTAGGAAAAACCACACCAAGTAGGTGCAGTGGTTGACTGCGGGCCCTGCTGGGATGAGGTCTCCTGTTCCTCAGGACCATCACTGAAGTCTTCCAGCAATGTGTTAAAATTGCTGGTGTTTTGGGAAAGGCAGCTCCTACAAAGAAACGTGGCTGTGTGAATTGTGGGGAAACAGGGGCACAAAGGGGAAAGAGCACTTGGACCCCTGTATGTCGGAACATGATGTGGTATCAGTGACCATCTGGTTTGGCCCATGCGTGGCTTGGAAAGGCTGAGCATGGACCACCTCATGCTGAATTGTCTCGGGAAGGCTGAGGCCGTGTCAGGCAGTTTTGTTTGGTGAGATCTGGTGGACTTGGTGCAGCACAAGAAGGAAGAAAAACCACCGAGGCTTTCCTAGGCTTCATCAGAGATAGTCATGGGTCTGTAGGCCCTGCACAAAGGATGTGCTGGTAAAGGTGCTCGGCAGAGGTATAGGATTTGAATGGATTTGTTTATGTTGAGGCTGCTTGCTTTAGTTATTTTTACATCTGGCCAGTTTGTAGTCTGGATCCTCTTTTCCTTGACCCTCCCCTTCCCCCTTCAATCTCCTAAGCAAAACCATCCTGGACTGGGGCCTGTGGGAGCTGTCGAGGCAAGGCCTGTCTGGAGGAGCTGCACCCTTGCGAGACAGTGCTGTGTCCCCAGCGTGGCTGGGATGGAGTTCAGCAGAGGGACAGGAGATGGGTGGGTCGGAGAAGGGAGGTCAGAGGACCACGATTCCGGGAAGGTCACTGCGCTGCCGGCGCTCGCCCTTGAAAGCCGGAGGTTGCAGGCATGTCCAGATGTGGAGAGGTCAACCCAGTGCCCTCCTGCACAGGGAGGGGAGAGGTTCCTCCCTGGCTGTTCTAGTGGAGTGCTGCTGCCATTTGGAAGCGTGGGAGAGGGGGGGTAAAGATGATTGGGAAACTAGAGGGAAAAAATATAAACCTGTAACCTGTGAGAGTCGATTCTCACCACATTAAAGGGTTTTGAAGAAGGTTGCTTCTCTTCCCTTTCCTGGAACTTTTTCCTGACCTCTTTCAGATTGAAAAGCTTTATCAAATGTTAGTGGTTTTTCTTTTATGTGATTGTTGCTTTTGGCTTGAAAGGCAGGAAACCAACAAAAACAGTTTGTGCAGTGTTGACTGCCATAATCCCCTCTCCCCAAAAAAGTGGATACTTTCCAAGGTCCATGTTGGAGTGCAGTGTTTTGGTTGGGGGGGGCAGAGCAGGGAGTCTGCATGGGACTGAACAAATACATTTGCTTGTTTAGGGAGACCTCCTGGTCCTTCTCTGGGGTGTTGCTGACCTCCTTGCAAAATGCCTGGATGTGGGTGGTACCCAGTTGTGTGGTGACTGAAGAAGGGAGATCGGGCTTTTCAAAATGGTGAGATGAGCAAGTCTTGATTCCCTGGTGCCCTTCCATCTCCCAGTACAGGTCAGGCACCTCTAACATTCTCCTCACTGTACAAGATGGGGCATGGACACCCTAAGACCTTCCCAGAACCATTCCCAGCCAGGACTGGTAGGAAATGAAGCCCCTTCCCTGGGATTCCTGGTCCTGTAGGCTACCATCCTGCGCTCTGCTGCCCTGTATTTTATCTTCTTGGTGATAGTTTCCTGGCTGTGATGCTCCTCTGATATCGAGACCAGCTGCTGCGTGAAGGCACGCGCATGTGCGGGATGCAAAGGTTGTGCGTATGAATGAGTAAAAACTTGGAAAGAGTCTTAACACTGCCTTTATCTCATGGAAGAGGAATTTTTTGATGAAGACTCGCAAAATCATCCATCTTCCCCCTGTTGTTTTGGCAGTGGTGTTGCCCACGAGGATGCGTTCTACCCGTTCCTTAGGGACCCGTGGGGGTCTCTCCAGATGAGTGCGTAAAAGCCCCCAGGCTGCCTTTGCCGAGTTTGCTTTATGTCTTTGTTCTAATGAAAGTTGTGTGCTGCTTCCCATTTCCAAGCTGTTGCTGCGGTGGTGGTGGTGGTGTTTGCTCTCAGCAGCCGAAGAAAAGCTCTCTCGGTTGTTTCCTTCCCCCCGCCACCTTTGCATTAACATCTGGACAAAGATAAATGCATATGTGGGCTGTTTGCACTTGCTTCGGTGTCTTCTCAGCTTTAATGAAAAGATCAATTCTGCCACGGAGGAGCAGTGGCCCGGATTGCACCAGGGTTTGTTCCCCACCTCTCCCCAGACAGCGAGCGAGCAGTGTGTTGGGAACAAACTCTGCAAACTTGGCGCAGGCGGGGGGAGCGTAAGTGAAAGCTAATTGGAAGCAGCCCTGACTTGCACTCTGCTGGAGCTATTTACAATATCTTTCATGCGGTGACTTATTGAGTTATTCTCTCAAAGGGAAAAAAAAAAAAGCCCCTGCTTATTTATAGCAACGGTGGTAACCACTGATACATGAGCTGGCTTGGGCATGGAAGCATCTGTCCTGGTCAAAGATTTGCCTGTTAATTCACATCTTTACCCTGGATGAATTGGAGCATGTATGCAAATATTGCTGTCTGGGAGTCCCATTTGGGTACTGGAGATATCTCAGGCTTTTGTTTTATGTTCTTGACCAAGGTTGTGCCATCCCAGGCTGTTGTATCCAGCACCCTCCATCTCCTGCTGTGCAATGCCGGTGGGTGGTGGTTTTCCATCCTCAGGTTAGCTGGGGTGGTTGTTCAGCATTGTGCAGTCTGAGCTGCTGGGGTGAGGGTGGTGCTTGGCATTGCCTCAGACTGGTTTTAGCTTGGGGCTGGGGAGAGGGAGAGCTTAATACTGGTTTCAGGAGGGAAGAATATGGGTGTCTTGGTTTTGGGTGCAAAGTATCCTTGCAGGGAGCAGGGCTGGCCTGACTAGGTGTGAGGGACGTCCTGGAGGGTTCAGCTGGGGCCACATACCTCTGCCACAGGGCTCCCATGGAGCCTGGCCATTGCTCCCATTTTACCCAGATCCTGCTGGTAATGGTTCAGGTCTGTGATCCTGACTCAGCCCTGTACCTGTGCTGTATCATGGGAATGTTACCTTAGTCTGTGAAAGACACGCAGTGTGTGTGAAGTATCTCCCTGCCTGGAGATGCTTGTTTCACCTTCCACATCACCCTGGTTTCCCAGCAATTGGCTTCTGCCCCTGCTTCTCGCTGATCTTGTTGTTTTGTTGTTTTGGTTTTTTTTAAGCCTGGCACTGATGCTTTTGATGTTCCCAGCCTCCTATCTCTGCGTGGCTCCTGCAGTACCAGCCCCGTGCCTTTCATTACCGCATTAACAAACTCGAGTCGTGCCTAACGAGGACGCCTCATACGTTATGCTAATGATCAAGAGACATGTTAATGATATTTTAGAAGCCTAATTAGTGGAATATATAACTATATGCAATTTGGTAATGGACTGTGACAAGAAGTTGTTAAAAGGGGGCTTGACAAATCCAGTTGCATGTGGCCTCAGACAAACAGTTGCTGAGAATAGATGAAGAGGAGCGGGGTCTCTGCACGCGTGCGGGTGCTTGCGTCTCGCTTCCCCATGCTCAGGGGTGGGTTTCTTGGCGCCTGCGCTCGTCAGCCTGACTGACACAAGCTGGTTTCTTGGCTCTAAATTTTCTATTCTGCTTCTTGAACTGACGTGACCAAAGCTTCAATTTATGGGCACAGTAATTTTCTCTCTCCATCTGTCGATATCGGCACGCATACGTATAAAATACAGTTGGTCTGTCTGTGTGGGGAGGCTGCACTGAGGATGGCCAGAACTGAGGTTCTTCACTACTTAGGAGGAGGCAGAGGAGTCATCAGAGCAGATCACGTGTGCTTTATGTGCCCCTTGAATATCTCATTTAATGGCAGCTCTTCCCAAGATGGGTACACAGCCGTGCTTGAGGGTACATGACTGCTGGGCCATGGGAGAAGACCCACAAGTTGTGCAGGACTTGGGTCAAGCAGGTCCTGAAAGCACCACCTTTGATGTGAACCTTAGCAGGAGGTGGGCTCCTTGGTTTCTCTTCCCTGAACAGTGGAGAGAGGGTCTGGCTGTAGAAACCTCTCCATGGGCAATGCAGATACTTCTCAGATGGTTTTGGCTGATGTTCTTTGTGCAAGCTTTGAAAGCTGGTTGCCTGTTTCAAGGCCAGTGCTGAGTGTTTGGAAATCTGATGTTTAGTCTTGGCTGGACCACAGGTAGTTTCAACCTTTAAAAAAGCCAGTATGGATATAGTCTTGAAGAAGTGCCAGCTGGAGAGTGGTTTTTTGGTGGCATCTCTAAAAACTGGTTTATGGGGTCTGTGAAAAACACAAACCTGTGTCTCATGCTTCCCGTGCCAAGGATGGGAGCAGAGACGTCAGCCGGGTGGCTGTTACCCATCCCATATCAGACTTCCTGAGATTGCAGGCCGCTTCTTTGTGTGTCGGGCATCTCTTGTGCTTAGCAGAAAAGGAACCGCCTTCCTGCATCCCATGGGAGAGGTGAAACCTGGTTTCTCTTCCAGTCTCTGCTCCATCACTGCCGCATGACCTGCGGCAACTTGTGTTGCTGCTGTGCTGGAGCCTCTCGTGTGGGGAGGAGGTGACTGTCCTTGTCTGACAGCAATGGGGGCAAAGGGTTAACGGCATTAATTCCCCTTGCTTATGAAACAGTGCCAATTATTAGCTCTTATTTCATGATACCAAGCCTAATTTTTGCCCGTCCTTAATGACTTACCAGTTTTCCCAGCTGTATCCTGAGACCTGCACAGTTTCATTACTTCGTGCCTCTTCACATGTATGAGTTATGTACCTGCCCTAAAATCAAGACTTTAATAAGATTAAATTCCCATTAAAACTCTCACTTTCTTATTATGTGAGTATATGCGCTGTGCCTCTCTCTGGAAGGAGGTGCTGAACTGAAGGGACAGGGAAAGATGTGCGTGGCCTTTCAGAGGCTTTCCAAGCGGAGGGCTGGGTGAGAGGAGCGGGATCACATGGTCCTGCTCTGAGTGGAGGCGTGCTCGCATCCCAGGTGTCTGTCTGGTCTGGGGGACACTGCCTGTTCCATCCAGGAGCGCAGATGGATCTGCGATGGGAATCTGACCCCAGAGCAGCTTACTGCCAGTGGGGCTGCCTGAAACCTTTGAGTCGAGAATTCACAACTGCTTTGAAGCTTGGAGAACTTTCATCCTGTTGATTTTTCTCCTCCCTTTAAAATACATTTTCCTTAAAAAGATGTTAAATTTCTTCTACTTATTTGGTTTCTTTTCCCCCTGCTAATAACTAAATTATAATGAGGCTCCCAGTGGGATTTAAAAATATTAAGAAAAAAAAGGAAAACCACATTAAAAACCCCTGCAGAAATTATCCCCCCCCCCCTTT
>VWZN01016963.1:183818-203987 GCA_013396955.1 Regulus satrapa | reverse complement strand
ACCACATTAAAAACCCCTCCAGAAATTATCCCCCCCCCCCTTTTTTTTTTTCTTTCCAGTGCAATCCTTTCTGCATAATAGCTCTTTGTCTCGCTGGCAGATAGGCACGGGGGAGGCCAGGAGCTGCGGCGACGCAGCGGTGGCGTGCGGAAGAGCTTCGCGCCATCCTCGGCCAAACGGCACCAAGTTCCCTCTGGGGGGACCCTGCAAACTCTGCACCCCCGGGCAGCCAGGGGGGTTTTGTGCCCCGGTACCACCCTGCCCAGTCTGTGGTGGGACTCAGATGAGCTCGCCTCGCCCAACATTCCTGCCACAAGACAGGTATAATAAAGCGGGAGAATCTTTACACTCCGCGATTTCATTCCACGGATCAAAGATCAAAGCAGAGGAATACACAGTGACCATAAAATTAACTGCTTTTTCAATTTTACAATGCTTTCGGTGATAAAGAATCATATAAATTTAATATTAATTAAACACTTAGCTTTTAACCTCCTCCTGCATCTACTTTTGGCTCCTTGTTGGGGAAAAATTAATTGGGCATCTTAAATCTTGCGTTACTAAATGCTTTGACAAGGGGTTTCAAAAGCACTTAGAACTCGAGCAAAATGTATTTGCTCCATTCGTCCTTCCACTCACCTAATTGAAAATCTTAGAGGGGGAAATGGAGGGGGCAGGGAAGAGAAGAAAGGGAAAAAAGTACCATTTTTATGGGTTTGTTTCTTGAAAGGGAAAAAAAAGGGGGGGAAGGAGAAAGGCATAACTTATAGCTGCTCTTAGGATCTTGGCTTTAATTCAAGCCCCGTCACACTTAACACCTTGCAAAATGGAAGCGATTGATCTCCTATTGCAGATGGCCTATTGATCGGGAGCTGCCGCTCGCTCCCGTGGCTTCCTTCCCTCCATCCCCAAATTCTCCTCTGCAGAAACCTCTCCGTGTGGCACACGGGTCATGCGGGCAAGACATAAACCTGGAGTCCGTGCCTCTCCCTGCCTCCTCCCGGTGTGGGAATGTGTATGATCAGCTCCCGACCATCGCAACGCGTCTGCCTTTTGGGGGAGAGCCCAGCAAGTGGCTTTTTAGCGGCAAACGGCAACACTTCATGAATGTGTGAGGAATGAATTGCAAAATACTACCCTCACGATCCAAACCGGAAAGATTCAGTGGGAGGAAAGCCCTTGGAAATCAGTAATGTTGCAAAAGACCTAAGGAGCACAGCGGAGAGCAAATTAGATGTATTACTTGCAGTGTGGTTTGGCAAAAAGGGTAGCAGTGGGCTTTCTGGGCTGCAGAGGCCACACTTGATAGAGCAGGAGAGATCTTAGTTCCTTTTCCTTACTGGGTATGGCATGTGTCTCCAGACATCTTATTAATGCAACGATACTGGTGAAATGAAGGGAGATTCAAGAAACTCCAGATGTATGGAATCGGAGCTGGGAAGTAACGGAGAGCTATTCTCCCTTCGTGGTGGAGCCTCATTAATTTCTGTGGCAGAGCAGGAGACCCACCAGCAGCTACTCTGTGAGGGGATGTTAGGTGCTTGTGCATGGAAGGAAACACCTGCATCAAGAGAAACCAAGAAAATCAATTAATGAGTGACAAGATGTTGAGTAGAAGCTCGCTGGACGAATGATGTTTTACCTCTTTGCACTGATTCTTTGCACAGCACCAGAGTTTCATAGGATTATTTGTGAAAACAATAGAGTAGCAGCAACAGAAAGTTGTACAGGAATCTCTTTCATGGTCTTGGCTGCAGATTATGGAGAGACTGAGTGCACATTCATGGAGCTGCACAAGCATGATGCAGTAGTTGGTGCTCTGTTTGGGATTCACCATCTGAATTTGAACCTGAAATTTCCCCTGGACTTTGGGGATGCCTAAAGAATTTTTTTTCCCAATAAAAGAAGCTCCCCTCTTGTTCAAAGACAAAATGCTGCTCCTTCTCCCTGGATGAACTTGATGGGGTGTCAGATGGTAAGGAATTATTGAGTGATAACATAGATCTATCCCTGGACTAGGAACTGGGTGGTGAAATTCTGGATGGACAAGGAATTAATTGAAAAATGGGGCCAGAAACAGGGTCTGAGTAGAATTGCAGGGGATTATACTGTGGGGGGCAAAAGCTGCGAGGGACTGGAGGTATTTTGCAGCACACTGTGTGGTTGGCACTGTTCTACACAGCTCCTCTTCTGTGTCAAGATCCCAATTCCTGGCAAGGTTAATTTTAAATTGGGGGAATGGAGGGAAGGAGAATAGGAATGGAGGGAAGGAGAATAACCTGGTGCACATCACCATGGACATATCCCAGGAGGTTGGTCTGTTGTTTGAGTTTTTTTTTTCCTCTCTGTTTTTTTTTTTGTTATTAAATTTCTTGGAGCATTTCCCCATCCTGTTCTTGGCTGGTTGCACGTTTTTAAGAGGGGATCTCATGGTTGATGGTGAGAACCATGTGGTCCAGCAGAGCAATTTAAGGACTCATCATTTAAAGTGGGCAAGGCTCTTCACTGGAGGGTTGTAGCTTCTGTGTCCTGCAGCGTTTGGATAACAAGGTAGGGCCAACAGGATCTCTCTTCTGCCTTTTCAGGCTGTTGGAAAAGCCACCAAAGTCATGGCACTGCTTCTTCATGCCCAAGCAGTGCCCTCTTGCCTCTCTCCCAGACCATACAACTTGGAGAGCAGGAGCTGCACCTCTTTCTCATGCTGCCTCCCTCAATTCAGCCCTGGGAGAACAAGCTGTGTGTGGACTTTGCCTGATGGGGTCTCACGCTTTACTCATGAGGGAAAGGGCTGATGCTCAGACTCAGTGTTTTGATGGGTTAGATTTGCTCTACAAACTCTCTTGGGTTAGATGGAAAGCTGTGAGGGCTGAGTGGAGGGCTGGGGAGTGTAGATGCTGCAGTGACTCCGCGCGAGCTCTCATGAAAGGTGTTAGGGAGGGGTAAGGGACGTTCCCATCTTTAGGTGTGTAGGTAGACAAATCCGAGGCTCTGTGTATTTGGAATGTGGGACTCAGTCTTTACTTGCAGACTGATTGTTGGTCTGTTTAATAAGCACGTTACAGCTCAGCATGTGTTTTCAAACAGGACTGGATGAAGAATATACCAAAGACACCTCTGAAGTTTGGTGCTAAGCATCCCATGTCGCCATGGGTGCTTGCTTGCTTTTGTCTTCACCCTAAAAACTCTGCTGGGTTAGAGGCTGCAGTTGCTTAAATAAAAGTCTTAGGTTACCCCAGCTCTCTGTATGCAGCTGTGGAAATGCTTTGATACGGTTTATCCTCCAGGATCCATAAGAAAAGTCGTTGAGAAACAGCATTGCTCCAGCGAGGCTTTTCTAAGTAGTCCTTTGTGCTCTGGAGTGTAAGATAATGTTAAGGGGAGAACACGGAGCAGTGCTCGCCCGCCATCCCCAACAGCAGCAGTGAATGGAGGAAAGTGCTGCTGGGCCCTGCTTGCTTCCCTCTCCCCAAAGGCTCCAGTTTTAAAGGTGTCCATGTCTTTAGGATTGCTGGCAGCAGAGAGAGGCCTCCTGGATTAGAGGTGATCTCAGGGCACAGGTGAGCACCTTGCTGTACCCTGGGGTAGAGACCATGAAAACATGATGGCACAGCTTGTGCAGGGTCAGAGGGGCACTGCTGGAAAGGAGATGGGGGTAAATACAGTGAGGGATTGGCAGTGGGTTTAAACCAGGCTATTTCTGCTGGTGGTGGAGGAGCTCTACTTGTTTATATTAGCTGGGACTCATCTTGGTTTTCTGCCATGTGCTCGCAGCTGCATGATGAGCAGAACTGCTGGGTTTGGCTTGTGTTTAAACCTCTTTAGTAATGTTCCTGAATTTCCCAAGTCTTGCTCTTGGGAGAAGCTGAGAAGCTGCATTCCTAGCCAGCTTTGAAAAGGAAGCTTGGGGTCTTGAGCAGCTCAAATGCTTTTAAAAGTGTTGGTGTTTCTTCAAGATCTTAATTCTCGAGCAGAGGTGTGCAGAGTGTGTGCCTATAGGCTGCCTGTGTGCACGTGTAGCCTGTGGTGGATATAACTCAAGCCTTGTCAAAATGATTTCATGCTTTAACAAAACTTTGACTAATGCAGAGTTTGGTAAGAAGGGGAAACATTTCAACTTTGGTTGGCGCCTGAGGCAAAGCAGCTTTGGGTGGTAGATCACTGCGGTGCCAGAGAGGCTCTGAGCAGCATGGAGATGTTCAGGGCATGTTTGCAGATGCAAAAAAGGTAGACTGCAGTAAGGGTTATTGAAAAAACCCAAACCTTTGGAGTTCAGCAGGAGCAGGACGTAGGCCAAGCCTAAACCTTCTCATCCTGTTGATCCCATGGCATGCAGTGCTTGGGATGAGTGTTTGAAAAGATTACATGGATCACCCTAGCCTTTACCCCGGATAAACCTCTGGATTTTTACCTCGCCTGCCACCCTGGCAAGGCTCTCCTGGCTCAGCATATCCCCAGACATTTTCATGCTGGGGGGGCTATAATGAACCCTCGAGTGTTGAGATTCTGCCTCCTGTGTTCAGGCTCTGATCAGCGCAGCTCAGCGAGGGCCCAGAGGCAGCTATGGCTTAGCACCGGTCACTTTGCCAGGGCTGGCAGGAGGAAGAAAGTGTTTGAATTTGGGTCAGTCACTCGCCAGTGCTCCTCAGGGAAGCTCTGGTTTCTTGTTCATACGGGAGTGGGATTGCCTGGTTGTGTTCAGAAAGGCTTGAGAAACGTGCAGGAGTTCTTGTTACCTGCTCCAGCAATGGAAAATTAACTCTGCGCATGCATTTTGCTCTGGGGAACTTTGCAGTCTTTTGCTCTTAATTCATGGTATTTTCGCTAGCTTCCCCTTCTAGACCCTTTTCCATAAAAGTACATAAAAGAAAAAAAGGGAAGGGAGGCAGTGGAGAGGAGAAAGTGGCTGCAAAAAGGCTGATCCACCAGCAAGGGGCATAAACCTGTTTGTCAAGCCCTCTGTCCTGCTGAGAGCTGGAATGGGCTGTTCAGCCCTTGAAAGGGAGTTGAAACCACCCTTCAGCCCCAGCACTGGGGCTGCCCTGCCCCTTAGCTGTTCTGCATTTCCACCCCCATCCACCCGAGGCCCATTTCCCCGTGGCCCCAACATGTGCAGCATCACGTCCCTCTTGTATTCCCATGCCTTTGAAGGGTGTAAAAAGCTCTCTTCTGTTACCAGGCACATGGAGAGGAAAGGAGACCTCGCCACCCTTCTTGGGCAGCTCCTGTGGACATCATCTGGCCTCTGCTGTCCTCTTCTTGCCCACCCCCCCGCTTCCTGCCGTCGGAAGGAGGGAAAGAAAAGGAGAAACAACCATATGAAAAAAATGTTAATTTATTAATCACGGAATATATAGCAGTTCATCTGAAATGCTGTTGCTATGCCAACACCCTGGGAGTTTATTTTCTTAATCCAGGAGCGAAGCGTTTGGTTCCCCGCTCTCCTGCTGAGCTATTTGAATATGTTGCTGCTGCCGCCATATCTGTTTAAAAGGGAGAAGGAGGGAAAAAAGGATGAAAAAAAAAAAAATAAAGTAGGCTAAACCACCAAAGCAGTCAGATGCAAAGCAGTAAGAAGCCTTTCTCAGTACGACTTAGTAAAAATGACACAAATTAATATACTCTACTTAAACCAGACCAAGATTAATGCTTCTCTTTCAGAGCAGCTTAGTCCAACTGTCACTCGACAAGCGTTCGTCGGACAAAATCAACACTAATCAACATTTATTCCTCTCTTGCCCTTGGGTCTGAGGAGCGTAGAGCGGGCTGCGCCATTCTCCGGCTCGTCTCGCCACGCTTTTCACCCTCCATCCAGCTTCGCCATATATCACCCTTCCTCTCTGTGCTTCTGCTTGTACGGATCCACACGCTCAGCTATCAGGCTACATTAGAGGCATGATAGATTTTCTGTTTTAATTTACATCTATTATATTACAACATAGCAGATCTTGACTCAGTGGAGGCCAGTGTCTCCTATAGCCAGACTCTTTGGGAAGGTTTCTGCGTGAACTTTTTAAGGCCGGTTGCGAAGTGGCTTCTTGCCAGGTGGACTCTTCTCTCTCTTCTCACTTGCGAGTGCTGAGCGAAGGTGTCGTGCACCCTGCTCAGGGAAACCTGTGGCTGTGTTAGCTGGCTTGTCATGTTGCTGGCTTTGGAGGGGACAGGAAGTTGAGCGCTGGATTCTTCTTTTTCTGTGAGCTGGCTGCCAGGCTGCTTTGTAAGGGAAGCCTGGAGGAGCTCTTGCTGATGTCCTGTGCCACAGACCCCCTGATGGGGCGGAGGGGAAGAGGCTTGAACCCAGCTGTTGATGTTGGGAGAATGAGGTCGCAGCATACCCATAGGGCATCTTCCCATTTCCTGTGCAGGGATGCTGAAGCCATGAGTGTCTGGCACACGTAGGGTAGTAGGGGTTGGGGAAGATTCGTGGCTCATTTCTGGTCACTGAGGTTCAGCTTCCTGCCGTCACTTTGAAGCAGGGAAAGGACAGGTCTGACCTGAAGTGTGGTTGATTTCTCAAGATACTGGCCGGAGTAATGCTCCAGCTGCCTTTGCTGTTGAGCATTACCTTTGTCTTGTATGGTTGTCTGGAGGGTCTGTGGGGAAGAGAAAAAGGCAGAAGAGTGGAAGAAACTGGAGCATGTTGTATTCATTTCCTCTCCGATGAGCGGAAAACCGGTGAAGGTCATGATGCTGCTGTGCCCAGCTCAATGTGATTTTGAAGAGCTCTTCCTGTCCTTGGAGCATTGGATTATTAAAATGGGAGGAGAGGAATCTCTCCGCCACCTTCCCATTTCTGCACTTTGTGTTCAATGGTTTCCACCCCCTCCCCCCTGATTTGTCTCATAGAGCACTCATTTGGGGTTTGGGTGGTCTATATTTGATTTTTTTTTCCCAGGGTCACCTAGCTGCAAGCTTGGACAAGTTTTTGTCTTACAGTCACCTAGATGGGAGTGTCTGAGGCTCTTGGGAAGACTAAAATCAAGGTGGTTTTTGCTCTCCCTAGTAACCTCTTCAGGTTGTGTGCAAGTGTAAATCCATCTGGGAAGGTGGTTAGACTCAGCTTGCCAGTGGATCTCTAATAACAGTTTAAAATACCCATCAAGGACGCTCCTGTTCTGTGGTAGATAAAGAATCACTCTCCAGGTGTCTTTCCCAGCCCTTCTGCTGTTGATTTAGGGTTTGAAGGGCCAGTGTGCTGTTGGGCCTCCCAGTAAATTGGTGCTGATGTGGTTTCCACCCATTCTGCTCCTGCCAGTCGTGGGTCACATGCTGAGGTTGTCCTTTATTTGGATGGTGTTAAGGGTAACCTAAGTCTAGAGGTTGCTCTTTTGGCTTCATTGTCTGGTGGTCCAAGGTGTAATGTTTTGATTTCTAAGGCTGAGCTTGTCTCCATAGCTTGCTATGGATAATGGATCAGCAGTCTGAGGGACAGGGTCCATTTAGGAAGTCACCGTCGGTGTCCCAAGTCAAAGCAGATCTTGCCTGGAATTCCGTGTCCCTCTCCTGCTGTAGGTCCTTTATGCTCTGTTGCTAAATCTAGTTTGGAAAGTTGTGATTTCTCCTTTTTGCCTGGGAGCGCTTAGGTCTGTGCAGGCTGTGACACAGAGGCTTCTGCTGCTCTTTTCTGCCCTCGTGGCATCAAGCAGAGGCTGCTGGCTGGCAAAGCACTGGAGCGCGCTCCTTCCCAGCCTGGCTGGACTCAAGGCCGGGCTCAGGGAGCTGGTGGGATCTCCCTCTGCCTTTTCCCCTCTCTCCATCTCTCTCTCTCTCTCTCTCTCTCTCTCTCTCTCTCTGCTGGTGTGAATGAAGATTTGATTAATGCGGGCACTTTAGCACAAGTGCCATTTTCCAGGCTGTAGCTCTTGGCACGGGGAGTGCTGCCGGACCGGAGCAGAGGAGAGCTGCAGGCAGCATCTGTGCGCGCCTGGAGGGGAGCGCCCTGCCTCCCTCCCTGCTCCTCCTTTCTGAGCAGTAAAGTAAATGATGCTTGGTATAACTTTGCACTTACAGGACTGCAACTTAATTTAAAAACAACCCCTAACTCCAGGAACAGGAGGGGGCTCTGTAGCCGGCTCGTCTCTGCAAACCCACCTCGTTAATTTTAATGGTGGGAGAAATTCTCCAGCCAAGGGAGAGAGGCGAGGCAGAGATGCTGAACTTGGAGTGCCAGCAGCCCTCAGGGATGGGAGGACAGCAGTAAGCCCCAGCCCATGGGAGATTGGCCAGGAACAGACTTCTCTGTCAAGTCCTGGCTCTTTTGATGACTTATAAATTATCCAGGCTCCCGCTCCGGCTCCAAACAATGGTCTGGAGCAAAGGCATGGTGGGAGCCAGGATGGTGGGACCACGAGCCTGCGTGGGGGACTGCTTGCTCCAAGGCTGCTCCAGGCTGTGGGGCTTTGCCAGCTCCTCAGGGAGGTTTTGGAACGGAGATAACATGTGTAGGAATTAATGCTGTTTGTAAAGCACTTGGAAGATGGGAAGAGCTATAGGGGAGCTGTAATTAATAGAGGCTGGCTAATTTAATGTTCTGCCTTGACATCATCTCAGCTGATATATATGTAAGGAAAAGCACCTCCATTAGTGCTGGGGAAAATTGTTCCCCCTCCAATGCTGAGGCTAAAGCAACCAGATTTATTTCTCTTTATTGTCTCAGGAACCAAAATCCACACATCTGAAGTCTTGGAAGAGGCAGTGCCTGTGAGACAGCAAAGCTTTGCAGAACATTTTTGCTTTGGACAGGTGCCCAAGTGTCCCGTGGCTGAGGTGCTGCCACTGCAGTGGTTGGGGGAGAAGTTTGGTGACTAGTGAGCTCTTAATAAAAGCTGTGTATGCCTGGAATAAACTGTTTTTTACTGGGAAGAGGGGGCAACTTTGTTAGGGGGATGGCTCTGTGCCGGGCCAGCATGGCCGTGGGAGCGATTGCTTTATTTGGGTCCTGGGGAAGCGGAGGAAGAGAGGGCATTTCCTTGGTGGCAGCATATGAAGTTATCAGCTGAGGGATGATGTTTCTGCTGCCCTCAATGGAGTACCCAGGGAGATTCGGGGGCAAGCAATATGAAACCAGTAAAAGGAAATTGGTCCTGTCTGCTGTGCATGAATTGTTATTGTTGCAAAACTGAAAGATTTGGGAGCTGGTTCTTTTCCTTCCCGGCTGTCTTGTGTTAAGCCAGATCTGGGCTGTTGCGAATGCCTGATGCTGCAGTACTCTTACTGAGAGCTGTGATGTTTAGTGACATATTTATACTGCAGAAAGTCTTGCTTTTGTTTTGTTTGAGGATCTAGTGTAAGCTGCATCTCTTTAATCCCCGCTCTCATTTACTTTACTGCTCTGGAATGGGATGAAGTGGAGGAAATCTCCACTTTTTGCTTTTGCTTTGAACTGCTGTAAACCCATTCTCTGGTTTTCTGGTAACACGTCCCTTGTAGTTGTGTCTCAAGAGCACTGGTCAGCACAACCCTCCCACCCTCTTCTCCCAGGGTAAACCAGACTGGACTCCAGATCCATATATAGCTCTTGGAGTGGCTTTCTGCTGGCTGGTTTCTGTCCAGCTTTGGATGTGCTAGGCTCACTATAGCTGGGCTATTCCCTGCGCCTGAATATGGCATTGGGGCCTGCCCAAGTCTGAAGCCATTGGCCTTATATGCATAGAACAGGCAGCTTCTATATAAATGTTTTTATAAGGGCTATAAACCGTGGCGCTTTGGAGTGCGAGCCAAGCTCTGCACGCTGAGCTTGGAAGAAACTTCCCTGAGAGCATCTCACCCTGAGCTCCTTCTCCTCGGGGCTTGCTGCGATGGCATGTGCAAACTGGAGAGCTGCAGGAGCGGGCAGAGGGCATGGGGAGCCTTGCCCCCTCTCCTGCTGCATGCTGCTGGCATGGGAAGCAGCCCTGAAGGAGCTGGGGTGTGAAACCAGACACGGGGCCTGGAGAGTTTGTGGGCGTCCGTGTGTGCGCACATGCCCACGGCGCCCCAAGGGCACCAGCTCACTCTGTAAGTGACCTTCTCCCAGGTCACTGCCTGCCAGGGTCACTTGGCTGCTCAGCTGCATGTCAGGGATGCTTTTCCCTGCTGCTGAAAGAGCAGAGGAGAGATCCTGCTGGAGGAGGGGAGGGCTGGCATCCCCCGCGGGCCCGCTGTGTCTGGAGCTGGTCCAGAGGAGGTGTGAGAGGAGCCCCTCTGGAAGGAGGGGGGTGGCTGTGCGGCAATCGGACTGGTCAGGGCAGCGTTTCACCAGCCTGAGCTGGCCCCCAGGGCCGCCCGTGCCTCAGTTTCCCCAAATGTAAGGCAAATGGTCTCGCAAGCCAACTTGACCCCCTTTTCTTGGTGCAAAGCACCGTTGAGACTTGGTTGAAAAGCACCAAGGGAACCTCTGCAACACGTAAGCCGTGAGTGATGGTCTAGAAAGCCTAGTTGCTAAGGCTGACTTTTTCCTGATGGGGGATGCAAAGCCACTGCTGGAGCAGGTCTCCCTGCAGGAGGCAGTCCGACCCATCTGTGTTTAATGGGGACCACACAACACGGCAGCTGGCCCTGGGCCCAGAGATATTCTTGTAACTTAATAGCGCCCTGCAGAGTCAAACAGTGCTGTAAAGGGGGTACAGATTTTTTAAAAGGTGTTTAGAAGCCCAGGGCTACAGAGAGGGGTCCTGCAGACTGTTGAAGAGCTGTATGCTGCCCACCTTGGTTGTCTGTCCTTATATATTCCCGAGCCACTGGGATCATGTTCCTCCAGTGAGTGCCTGGCTCGGGGCCGCAGGGGTAACAGGTGCTGTCCTCCGCTGGGGCCTCGCCTCCAGGCAGGGATAACTCAGCCCCAGAAGGTCTCTAGAAGGAGTCAGAGTGATTCGGGGGCTTGTGATCAGGGGTTTCCAGCAGGACAGGCGCTTGTCTTACGGGCTCCACGTTGGGTGATTTTGTGTAAGACGGACAGAGGTCTCCACAGCCAGCAAACCAAGTGTGATCTTGGAAAAATGGGGTGATCCATGGGGGACGTGGCTCAAGGCCACGCGTTTCTCCTTTTTGGTACAGCAGAGTAGGGGGACAAGCCTTCCTTGGCAGAGGGATCCACACAGAGGGTTTGACAGTGCTCTGAAATGTGGTTGGGGTATGGAGGGGAGCTGACTCTGCCTGGTGGCCCAGCACATCTGCTGCGGACCACGTCCCTTGAGTGTGAAGGGGTAAGCTCTTGGGAGGAGCTGGAAGGAGATGTGCCCAGCCTGCCAGGTGGATGTGTGGAGGGCTGGGAGCTGCAGGGACATCCATCACCCTGCCCAGCTGGCTGCTGGAGAGGTGTCAGAAGGCAACAGCTTTCTGTCGCTGCTGACCTGGGCTGGGGTTGAACTTCTGACCTGGAGATGAAAGCCTTTCCCCTCCCTCCCTGGCTCCTGTGCCCTTTTCCTCAAATTGCCCAGGCTTTCCAACCTGCATGCTACTAGGCTTACAATAGAAAAAGATCATTTATTGTGCTGCCCTTCTGCATCCCGTTCCCCTGGTATACCTTCACCATGAGACCATCTGGCTCTACCAAAAACCTACCTGCCTCCTGCTTTCCTTCCTCATCCTCTGCTTGCCATGACTTTAGCACTCATTCCACAGACACCTGACAGTGGATGTGGTCTGCCAAGGTGAAGAGAGAGGAGCTGGTGGTCCTTTGGCTTTGGTAGGAGCTGTTGGAGAGCGCTGATGGGCGACGTAGTTCCATGCGGCAGAGGCAGCTTCGTGAAATCTGTAGGGAGTTTGTTTTTCTTTGGATCCACAGAGCTGGACAGGCATAGGCATGAAAGTGGGAGAGGTCTCCCCGTGCTTTCCCGTTCCTCTCCATCCTGCAGAAGGAAGAGCCGGGCTGGGGAGTGAGAAACAAGGTCCATGCAAATGTGCCTTGTGTCTGCGGCTAATTCTGTGATTGGAAACGAAGCAACAAAGGGAGGTGGTGCAGCATGAGGATGGTTTAACCTTGATAAAACAGTGATTTCACTAAGGATGATGTTCTCCCATCTATCTTCATCCATCAAGGCGCCGCTGAAATATGCTGATGAAGCCTGTGGATAGGAGTACAGTGCAGTTAAATGGGGCGTTGCAAACGCTCTCTGTACCCCCGTGACAAGGTGGCGTTACTTACTGTCCAAATGTAGCGCTGGGAACAGCACTATCCGCTGCCTTTTGCTCCGTGGGCTGGGGTGGGGTGCAGCCCGGGCTGTGCCCTCTGTGGAGACTCAGAGATGGCAGTGGCACCTCAGCACATGGCTTAATTTCTTCCTTTTCTTTAGTGCCACGGAGAGTCAGGAGCACAGAAGCTGTAAACAAATTCAGCTTCACTGTAAAAATGCCTTCCCCTCCCTAACAGAGGGAAACATTTGTTCATGAGCGATGCCAGGTGTGCAGGTAAGGCAGGCAGTGGTCCTGTTGGCTTCATTTGAACATTGCCTGGTGGGTCTGGTCTGCGGGGGAGTCAGGAAATCCCAGGGCTTTGCTGTTTGTTCGGCTACCACGCGTTTCGCCTGCGCGTGCTGTGTCGGAGTAGCAGCAATTAAGCTTTATTTATATGGGGCTTCCCAGCTTGCCGGGTGGGAAGTGGTGGTACGTGGGAGCGAGCGCTGTGTGTGAACTTCTCCTCAAGTTTGGGGATTAGCAGCACGGGCCAAGTGCCACAGTCTTTTTTGGTCAGGTATCTGGGGGTGGTTTGCTGGCCGTGTGCGAGTGTAAATGTCGATAGGTCAGTGGTAAACTGAGCCCTGTAAACCAAGCTGCTGCTGTGCCCAATCTCTCTGGGACTATGGCCATGGACGTGGTCCCGGCCCTTCCAGCTTGAGTTTCAGCAGCGCTGTCCCCATGTCTGAGCTGGGCTGTGCCAATGCTGGAGTGAACCGGGATCTCCTCGCCTTGGGAAGGTGGAGCTGGCAAGAAGAGTTGTTTCATTCCTGCCATGCTGCAGAGAAATAATCCGGTGCTGCTGGTGGCATGGGCCCATCCTGACTCTGGGAGGAACTGAGGGTTCAGAGTCCTCTCTGAGTGCGGGCATGGCTCATCTCCAGACAACTTCTCGTTTTGAGACTGGGTTTATCTTCCTACGTTGTGCTTTCAGGAGCCTGGCAGGGTGTGAGTGCTACCTCCAGGCCTCCTTCCAGACTTGAGCTTGCAAGAAGGTAAAGCTATGTGCAATGCTTCTGCAGTCAGTGGGGCTCTGACACTGCTCCAGAGCTCTCCTCCATAAATAACCCAGACAGGCGGATGCCTCCTTACACACCAGACGTGTGGTGAAGGCTGGAGAGCTGGCTCTGGACCTGGAGAGGGGACATGTCCATCCAGAACTCCACAAGGCCGGCATAACCTGCCGTGAGAGGGCAGAAAGCCTGAGCAGAGCTGTCACCCCCACTGAGGCAGCGACCAGAGCACTGTGATTTCACGCTGTCAGGTTCCCTCCATCTTTGATCTTTTGGGCATCCTGGTTTCCCTGTTCCATGCCAGCCTTGGGCTGTTCTCTGAACTCTCAGTTGTTGCTCAGGAGGCTGCCCAACTACACTGAGACCATCCTCAGCCTGACTGCCTCCGGGTCCAGGCAACAACATAGACACAGCAAAGACTTTTGGCACACAAGGTCTTTATCCCACCAGCAAACTCGCTGCTTGTTGGTGGCTCACACTTTCTGGTGGCCTCCCTCCTCCTCAGACATCTCGTGAGACACTTTGGGAATTGGAGTGATGTGCTGGTCAACTCTAAGCAAGGCTGTTTCTTCCCCTCCTCAGCCTCTTGTGTTCCCATTCTCCTATTGCTGCTTCCATTCCTGATGCTTTCGGGAGCATTTGGGGGAAAAAAAAAAAGTTGACAAAAGAAATGAATTATGCATAAGGAATTAATTTCCTTGATGAATAGGGACTTGCAAACTCAATTGCCATTCGCTTTCAAGGAATGCTTGGGGGAGAGGGGGGTGGAGGGAATAAAAGCAGAGGATGGAGCAGTGGCTGAGTGGCTGAGCCTGGAAGTGTTCCTGGCCTTTAAGTGGACTTTGGGAAACAGCCCTGGGTCATTTAAACCATATGATGGGTCTTGTATTCCCATCAATGTGGGGGGTTCTTTGCTGGAGTGAAAATCAGGGTGGCAGAGATGCAGCAAATCTAGCAGTGCATCTGTTGTGAGTGCTGTTTTTGGTGTGGGATAGAAGGAGAGGAGGGACAGATGAGGATTTGGTATTTTAATAGATGGGGAAACTGAGTCAGGTGTGCACATGTGACTTGTTCAGATTAGGTACAGGCCAACAGCCAATACAGGAGTAGTGCTCAGTGCTCTTGTTTTCCAGAATTTTGCCTTTTTTCTCTCATGTGCCCTTCCCTCCTGCATGCTGCTGTGTCCTGGGAGCAGAGCCAACAACTGGGAGCACTAAAAGCAGTGGAGTGAAAATGCTGTAAAAGAGCCTTCTGGAAACTTTGCCCAGCCAGAAAAACTTGCCCCCAAACCCAAGCAGAAAATTCAGATTCCTGATGGGAAGAGAGCATCTGTCAACTCAGGTGATCCGCCGGGCATCAAGCTCTTGTGCTGTGTGTCCATGTTCATGGGAAGTGCGGAGGGACAGGGCACGTCAGTGTTTTGGAGGAAAGAAAACCCTTGTGTTGCTCTTGGGCTGAGAAGTATTTCACCTTGCAGAACATCAGGGGCATTGCAGGAAAGTCTGACCTGGCTGCTGTGGCTGGCTGGTGGATTGGAGAAGTGATGGGCAAGAGCGAAGGCACCGAGAGGAGCTGTGCTGGGCCCTGAGCTGGAGAGAGATTCTTCTTCTATATCCTGAAGCTTTCCTCCCCTTTGCAACCTGCATGTTGTCCCTCAAACACTACAGTCTTGGTAGGAATGATGGATCTGAGGGTACTCGTGGACTTGGGACAAGGGTTTGCAAGTGAGCATGGTAAGGTGTTGCTGGCTGCCTGCATATTGCCAGGATCGGAGAGGGCAGTGAGCATTGGCAGAAGCTGTGCCAGGGCCATGGATTCCTGTAGCCAGGACACCAACCCCGTGACACGTTGGAGCTTGCTCCTCTCCCCCTTGGTTGCTGCTGTGATGAGCCTTGGGGGATTTGGGCAATGCTTGTCTCACCCTGCTCACCCCTGCCCTGTGCTGTTTGGAGAACTGTAGCCCAGGCATAGAAAGCATCCCCAGAACCCCCACTTAGGGACCAGGCACGGAGTTTGGGTTCACACCGGCCAGCTGGGAGGATGTGTAGTTGCCTGGGTGGTTTGATCACGGCAAGGGTGGTTTAATTGCTGCTTTTCTTTCCAGTCCCCTCCCCTTTCCCAAGCTGAGGGCAGAGGGGATCTGCGGGCAGGGGGCTTTGGAAGCTGTCGCTTTGCATTGCGTGGCTGGGGAAAGGTCTCTACCTGCCTTATTTTGTCCCTTTTGCTGTCAGTGCTGACAGTGCTCATGTTTATTTCATCCTGCGTGGCGGCTGTCTCGTTTCCCTATCCTCCGATGTCATTAGCGCGCCGAGAGCGGGCCCTGCAGTGCTCAGCCTAATGAATTCCGCTGTGGCTCCTCTCTCCCCACCTCGTTACCAAAGCTCAAGGTGTCAAATTAAACCTGGCCGGGGAAAGGAGAGAGGGAACAAGGCAAAAAGGAGGAGGGGAGGGGTAGGGTGTGTGTCGTAGGGGTTGCTTTGATTCCAGAAAAGGTTTCCCCTTTTTTTCAGCTGTTTTTCCTTTTAAGTGGCTTCCCTTGCAGCTGGGGTTTCTCTTGGAGGCTGGATGTGTCGTCACACCAGAGATGGTGACTTTGTCCTTGGTCCCGAGTCGTTCTCTGTGAGGGTGGGAGGAGGGATGGCTTCCTCTGCAGAGCGCTTCTTGGCTTTGAGCAGCCTGGTCTGGTGGAACGTGTCCCTGCCCATGGCAGGGGCTTGGAACGAGATGATCTTTAAGGTGCCTTCCACCCAAAACCATTCCATGATTCCTCAGCCCCTGCTCTGTCTCGTCTGCACAGGAGACTGTGACAGTGAGTGTCAGAGCGCTGTTTGAAAAACCAAGTGGCTGTTTCTCAACTCCTGCTCCACCTCCTGGGCTGTGCCCTCAAGCTGGGATGAGTTTTGCAAGTGGTTTTAAATGAAAGCTGCCATCCCCTATCTCTGAGAGCTGGTGAATTTGAAGTGAGCTCCTGTCTGCCTTGAGAGTAGGGGTATTAAAAGCCACACTGGGAGTCTCCCATCAGCTCTGAGGCCATGCTCTGCTGGGCTGTGTTTCACTTTTCTTTAGTATTACTCATCCCTGGTTTGCCCAGCTCCTGGCAAATAAAGCTTGGGGATTCCCTCCCTCCCTAACCAGGGAGTCCAGCCCTTTGGAGATGGCTGGATCATGAAGGACACCTGGAGTGATGGCAGCCTGTCCCCAGCACCCCTCCTGCCCCATCCATCTTGGCTCTCATTGATTTAAAATAGTTTTGTAATATAATTATCTCCTTGTGGATGGGCTTTCTCATTATGTCGGCTGCTTCAGCTGTGGGGAGCATATTAATATGGGACTAGTGCCATGGTGGAGCGTGTGTCAGCAGGGGCAGGGAGGGACAGCCCTCTCCACTGTGACTGGTGCTGGTGTCCCCCCAAACTGGAGTGACCACAGGCTGTGCTGAGTCTGTGATCTGCTGGGGCAGAGGAGCAGAAGGAGAGCCAAAGGGGACAGGGCCTTTCTACGATATTGAAGAGCTGGAGCCCTTCTGCAACCCAGGTTTGGCTTCTCAGGGCCACTGGTGGATGCTGCTGGGAGGATTTGGTTGGAGAACAACAGTTTGGATGACGAAGTGGCCCTGGGTCACATCCAGTGGCCCGCTGTCCTGGTGCCCTCACTGCGTGTGAAGCTGTGATAGGCTGTAGCATTTGTCCTTTGCTTTGCCTTGTTTGCTGGATGGTGGGGGGAGCACATGGTGAGAGGGAACAACAGGTTTGTCCCTCTGCATGGGATGGAGCACTGTCACTGCCTACGTGGGGAGCCTGGATCTTGGTTCCCCAAGCTGGAGAGGCCCCAGAGCCTACAGCAGCAAATTTTGGGTGAAAGGGATGAAAGAAAGCTCAGTGTGGGGAGAAGGCAGAAGTGTCTGTCTCTTTGTCCTCACAGCTTGCTGGACACGGGACTGTTTGAAGTGAGGGGCTCGGGACCCACGGCCTGGAGCTGCGCCTTGTGACAGTGGCTTTTAACGCGGTGCTGGTGCCCAGGGCGCAGCTGGGTGCGCCGGGAGGTGAGGAGCAATTTCATGTGCAATTGGAACTGCAGAGGGAGAGCGGAGGGAGGCGCGATTTAATCACCTCAGCTGGCCCTGGGCCAAGACCACCAAGGTTCAAACACCTCTCCGTGGCAGGAGATGCCAGGGGAGTATTAATTGGCATCATTCGTCAAGCGTTTGGCTCTCCTTAGTGTGCTGTCCTCGCAGTGTCCGGGTGCTCCAGACTGGGGGGAGCGGTTTGAGGAGCTCTGAGGCTGTTTTGGAAAGCGGGTGAAAGCCAGTGGCCTGGGCAGCTCCTGAGGCCACCATGTGGTGACTGGGCTCAGGGGAAGGCTCTCCAAAGCTGCCTGCTGGTGAGGAAGAGGTTCCGGGATGGTCTGTGGCACTTCTTCAGCAGGTTGGTGCAGGAGCTGAATGGATCCTTGAAGCCTAGCTCAGACTCTTCCCACGCCTGTTTTTTGAGAAGGATTTGGACCAAAGATGCTGTGGAAGGCTGGAAGCTGCTCTGCCATGTTTAGTTAGCATGGGCCTTGGCGGGCTCCCTGGACTGGTATGGCACTGAAGATCTGAAGAGGAATTAGGTGATGTGAAAACTTGCAGAAGGGGCGGTCTGAGATAAAGCAGAAATGTTTTCCTAGCACTATCCTAGGAAAAGGCAAGAGAAAGTAAAAGCAAGCAATTCAGTCTGATACGGCTCTCTGGTTAAAGCCTCAGCCACAGATAATATGAACGCACCCCTTTTTAGTGTGCAGCCAGAAGGGGTAAGCGTGGCCTAAACTGGACTCAGCATGAGTATCACCGTGGTATGTGGAGGTATTGCCGCTTTTCCTGGCCACAGGAGGCATTGAAATGCAGCCAAGTCATCTTGATTTGAGTAGTTCACATCGTGTCCTCTCAGCTGGCTGGTAATGGTGCAACTGTCTCCTCCTCCTCTGAAGACATGGGAGAGCGAAGGCTCACGAGGTGTGCCCAGCATTATTTTCTGGGATAGCCTGAAGGTGTTGCATGGCAAGTACCTGTGTGGTGTGGGGATCTCGGGGTGGCTGTGCTGGGCCAGGCTGAGGGTGTACCCAGCTGTGTCAAAGCCTGGTGGCAGCTGCCGGGGAAAGGACCAGAAAAGGACAGAGCCAGAGTGAAGTATCCTTTTGCTGGTGTCCCTCCCAGACCCCAGCAGCGAGCAGCAGTGTGTTCAGCAATGCTCAGCACAAATTCCCTCACCCAGCTTGGGCAGCTTTTGTTTTGCTCTGTGTGTCAATCTTTTCTTGTGGCTGGGGACAGGTCCGCCTGCACCGTGCCTCAGTTTCCCCATCTGGGCAGAGGGGTTGGTATGGGTTTGTTTCTACTCTACAGTGCAGTGGAGCAAGTTTAATCAAGCACTTTGAAGTCCTCTGATGAAAAGCTCTGGAGAAGGACAGAGGCCTATTAATTGTTGTTGAGAATTATCTGTCTGGCTCACATGAGGAGCTGCTGGCTGAATTTCTGCTGTCTGCCCTTCCTAGCAGAAGGTAGTGACAGTAGTGAGATGATGAGAGTGGGGCTGTCATTCTCACAGAAATCAGTCCTGAAGGCTGAAAACCTCCAGGTTTCTGGGAGCAGGTTGTGAAGGGAGACATGGCTCTGTCCTGGCACACCGCTGTGACGACTTGGCCAGCATTTCCTTTCAGGTACGAGTGGAGCCATGAAAACACAGGCGCTGTTTGGCTCTTGGTGGCCTTCCTTTACTGGGATGGAGCTGCTGCCTGGGTTTTGGGTGCTTGACATCTGTGTTGACACCAGCCCATGGGGAGACTTAGACACTTCTGTTGGCAAAAACAGGGCATTGATCTTGTGTGTGCAAAACTGATGGCTCTTTTCGAAGCACCGGTTTGTGCCTGACTCAGTGCCTGACCTGATCAACCTCTCCAGAGTATTAAAGCACAGTGCTCTCTAGAGCTGTGACCCATGCTGGAGCAGCAGTAACCTCTTGGCCGTCTCACACTCCGCTTGGAACCACCATTCAGCATTTCAGAGTCTGCAGTGCTGCAGGGGGAGCTGTGGGTGCTGTGTCCGCGTTGGTGATGCTGCCCAAAGAGCCTCTCCCTTACACCCTGGGGAAGGAGGCACAGACTCCTCTTGGAGAGCCAGGGAGGGGATTTGCTGAGGGAAGGCCCTTCTTCCTCAGGCCAGCTCATCGTCACCTCTGAGCTTTCACCCTGTTGAAAGGCTGAAGCATCAGCTTGGCCTGCAGGCTCTGATCTTTCTGATGGGGGGTGGGTTGTCTTCCTCAGCCCAGAGGGAATTCAGAGCTGGGAACTTGACTGCTGCAGGTGCTGTATCACATAGTTTGGAAGCAGGGAGATCTCCATGCTCAAAAGCTGAGGGGGACAGGGAAGAGCAGAAGCATGCCCTGGTGACAAATCTTGGGTAGGACAGCACAGCCCCTGGCAATGAAGGCCATGGAGAACTGGCTGACCTCAGATATGGTGTGTGGGTGAGCACTGATGCTGTGATCAGAGCCTGGACCATCGCCCTGAAGCGCCAACTTCCTCCCTGGTTGTGGTGGTGCCAGTGTGCGTTCCCATCCACCCACTCCAGCCAGGCTCAGGGGTGCTCTTCTGCTGCAGGCTGGGATCTCCCAAACCTGTTTCCCCCTTGGGATCTGTCTCCCTTCCCCAGCCCTGTGCCTTCACACCCTGGCCATGATACCAAACATCTTTCTCATGGGTGAATTTGGCAGTGCCAGGGCCAGCTTTCTTGCCAGTGTGGCAACAGACACGGCTCTCAGCTTGTTAGACTGAAAGAATGTGCCGTTTTAATTAATGATATGTAAATATCCTTGAATGGGCCGCATTTGCATATTAAGAGAGATTTGCGGAATCTGCGGAGTAATATATTTTAATTAAGGATTAATTAAAAATAATGGGAATTTCATTTCGCCTGGCAGAATCCGTTTAGATCTTCGCACACGTCTGCTCGGGAGCCCGGTCGGCGCGCGCCGCC
>VWZN01016963.1:172033-183807 GCA_013396955.1 Regulus satrapa | reverse complement strand
GGCCGCCGGTGCCACCGCTCCTCGCCGGGCCCGGGCAGAGCCGGCAGAGCCGACGGCCGGTGTCCTTGGCCACACGGCCGGGCCCGGCTTTTCGGGCCGGTTTTTGATACTCTTTATGGCAAAATAAGCAAATGGCTGTGAGACACGGAACACTAGTTGTGTTGGCAATTATGTTAATAGCATGCTATTAGGCTATGATTCTATATGAGCAATTGGGGAGAAGAAATGCCTTACTGAGAGAGAATGATACAACAGACGTCTGTCTTATTGATATAGCTCCAGAGGAGCTTTCTGCGTAATTACGCTTGGCCACTTTTCGGAGGTGGGAGAGAGGCTGCGGCCACAGGGTGGAGGGGAGAGTGTCCCCCTGCATGTGCCCGCATCTGAGACAGAGATGCCTTGGGATGCCCTCGTGATGCTTCCAGGAGGGATTTGTTGCCCAGCTGCAGTGGGCTGGGTGTCCAAGTGTCCAGTGTGTTGCTTGGCATTCTGCTCTGGATGGTCTTGCAGAAAGGATTTGTCCTGCATCAATGGCCGAAGGGTCACTGGGGAGCTCTGGGGACCTTGGCTGGACCTGCTGCTTGGTTGTTTGAACCATGGTGATGGAGAGCATCAATTGGGAATCTCGTGGCATCTTTGGGAAAGTTGGCTGCCAAGCCAGGCAGATAGACAGGTGGCTCTGGTGGGACTGGGCGAGGAGCAGGGCGGCTCTTGAGGGCTTGAGGTGGGTGGGGAGCAGCAGGGGAGAGCAGGGAAGGGCGAGGGTGCTGCTCCCTCCATCCCACCCGCCTTTTCCCGGCGCTAAGCCAGCTGCAGCGTATCGAATGCAAATGGAGAAAATGCAGTTTGTGGTAAGTGTCCGCTAATAAATAACCTCCGAGTCTTCTCCCTATCAGGCAGTGACATCCTGCATTTCTCTTCCCCGCCGCACCAGCCCAAGACATTTAATGATGTGGTGCTCCTTACGGGATGTGCCGCCCATGCTAAATACCTCCAGCCTCCACAAAATGGTGGGCAGAGAGCCCGGCCCGGCCCCGCGCCGCTCTCCCGCCGCCCTGGGCACAAAGGTCAGCGGTGGCGGCCCCGCAGCCCCTCCTGTCCCCGGCGCCGCGGACCCCTCCGCCGCCGCGCTCGCCCGCGGTCGCTGGAGGATTTCATTAACTGCACCGAGTAAAAAATAATCAATTTCAGATGTTCCCAGTGTTTGTGGTAATGGTCTCTCTAACCATTCTGATTAGCCGAGTGAAATGGAATTTTTCTTTTAAATTACAGCGCGTTGACATTAAATATAGGGAAACTTTGTGTGTGCAGGGGGAGGGGACAGGCTTTCTACATTCATCCCTGTCCTTCTCCCCCCTCTTCCATCACTCTCCTTATCTTTCCATCACCCCTCCCCAATCACGCCAAAATCTCCAGCGGCTTCTTTCTGCTGCCCACCAGACTGGATTGTTTTTCTACACTGGGCTTTGTGAAACGTTTTCTGGTATTTTGAACTGGTGGGGGGTGCATTTTCCCCCCTTTCTTTTTTTGACATTTATTTCTTGTAATTTTTGAATATTTTCTGTGATGCTTTTGGGCTAGGGCCTGTGCCACCACCAGGCTGGGCTTCCTCCCTCCGTCTTCTGGACTGCTCACGCGGTGTTGCTTCGGTGTTGCTGCTCTCCCTTTTTGCTTTCCAGTTTCCTTTTGGATCCTGAGCAGTGCAGTCCAGAGTGGAACAGGGAGAGCCCTGGCCATGTGCCTTGGGGAATGACACTGGGTGCTTTCCTCCTCCCCTCCCCTCCCTGCACCCCTTCTCTTTACCCCAGGCTGCATTTTTCAGACTCCGACCAAGCCTGCAGCAGTCCTTCCATTATTAATTCTATTTTTTTTTCTTTATTTTTCATGCCTTTTGCCCCTACCTCCCTCTACTGGCCCTGTGGCCAGCACGTGGTGGATGCCAGTGTGGCAGGGATTTGGACTTCTCCTTTTGATAAGCTGTCATCCCCCGGCCTCACGTGGGGATTTGATCAGAGCTTACTCTCGACCCCGTGGAAGACATTAAACACCCTCCCAGACCCTTTTCTCTGTCTCCATCTCTGAACCTTTCACTCTCCTTTAATGAGAATTTCTCCTAATTATTTCAGTGGCTGCAGCACAGGGACCGCAGTGTAGTTAGATCTTGATACCAGGACGTGACTGTTATGCTGATAAAGGCAAAAGATCAATAATTTAGGCCCTAGCGTTAATGGCAGAGCTGAGAGCTTAAGTGTCTGTATTCAGGTTTAGTCCTGAAGGCTCCTGGAGTATTAATGGTTTCCAGAGGAATTCCCCCCCTTCCCCTTTCCCTGTGCTGCCATTGCTTTTTCCCTAGTCCTGTCTTTAAACCCCTTTTCTCCTCATACTTTTATTTAATTTGGTTTTTTTTTTCCCCTCATTGTTTCTCTACTCTGCAGCCATTCTGCTTCACTTTTGGGTCGGCCCTTTCACAGTTTATCTGGCAGTGTGTTAGGAAACCAAGGCGGAGGGGGGAACCTGGCTCAGGAGAAAGCACTGGAGGGGGGTAAAAAAAATCATCCATTCCTTTCTGTTTTGCTTTGGAGACTGCATGATTGCCTTCTCGAGGTCTCTGTGATGGTGCAGGTGGGGTTCTGCCTTCTTGCTTGCTGGATTTTCTCCCCCAGGCCAGCATGTCTGAACAGATCCAGAGATGACTGGAAGTGTTTGGAGGCCCAGAGTGGAAAAGGGGAAGTCTGAGAGAAGAGAGAGGGGTAGGGAACATTAACCAGTTTTCTAGGGGTTCAAAAGCACTTTCCTCATAGTTCTTTTTTTTTTTTTTTCCCCAGCCTGTTAGTACTTGAGAATTCAGGAAATACTGAGTTGATTTGAAGAAAGATGACAAATGATGAAGGGAAATTGGGGGGATAAAGACTGTGACTTAGCCATGAGGAGCCCTGGCTGGGAAACACTGCTACATGCATTAGCTGATTAATAGGAATTTTGCCTGGTTTATCTCCATCCTGATTAGGGAAGTAAGGCTTGGGGTGGGTGTGTGGCTGTTACGGCTTTTTGGTCTATTTGGCACCCTGGGGTGTCCTTTGCTGCAAAGGGAATGGGAAGGATTTCTTGAGAGTTGCAGAGCATCCCTCTCCTGCAGTTCTCCAGGCCTCTCCTGAGGACCTCTGCTCCTTGCCAGTTCTCCACTGCCATCCCCAGTCCAGGATCTGGGCAGGAAGTGGCAGAGCTTCCTCTGTCCTGGCAATGTCAAGAAGCATCTTGTATGTCCTGAGTGCCCCAAACCAGACTCCCCAGAGGAGCTGGAAATACTGGTTTGTGTTTTCTAAGGATATCTTAAGCCATGGGGGAAACCTCACTGCTGAGCCCTGCTCTTTCCTGAGGATCAGCACTGCTCTGTGCTGTGCTCTGTTTTCTGATGCCGTGTGTTGTGATTCTCATGGAGCTCTGAAGGGGAAAAAGAGTCCAAAAATGCAAGTGCTGCACTGAAACTGGCAGCCAGTGCCGCTGAGCTCTTCCCTCCAGCTGCAGAGCTGGTATCTGCTCTGGTTTGTTCCCTCTCTTTGCTGGCAGCCGAAGGGTTGTGCTGGCATCCTGGGCACGCAGTGCCCCTTTGCATACCCACGGACAGACAGAGCAGGCTGGGCCTTGCTGAACACTCCTGGAGCTCCAGAGTCCAGCTGGCTCCTCCTCACCAGCTCGCCTTGGCAGGGCAAGCCAGAGTATAAATTAATTTCAACTTATTGTAGTCACTGAAGTATAGAAATATAGCTGGGGACATGCGGGGAGAACATCTGGGCAGTGCAAAAGGGCTGGTTGGCTTTTATGGGACAGCAATAGTTGGGGCTGGGAGTGAGCAACCTCAACAACAGATTTTAATTTTTTTTTTCAGAGAACAAAAAAGTATTTGAGTGCTGCTTAGTTCCGTGCTGTTGACAAAAACACGTTTATGTGTGCAAATATCTGTCTGTGGACACTTGTAATTGCATGTGCAAAAAAGTAAATGTGGAATGAGGGGACTCTGAGCTGCTGGCCTGGTGTACAAGAAGCTGTGCTGTAGAGGTGTTCCAGGGAGTAAAGGGACCTCATGCAGGGTAGGGGGTCACATGTGACATTTCCTCATGGATGGTAAAAGGATGATGTGTCCTCATTCCAGATACTTCCTTTGATTACTGATAAAAGGGAGACTGACCTCGTTGAGAATGCGGCCACCAGGGCCACAGGAGGTCATCTCCTCATTGATGCTGACCCGTTATCCAGGCAAGAAACTTGAGCACCATCTTCAGTTTCACCTTGTATTTCCTCCTTGCTTTTCCTTGCTTCCATTCCTTCTCCTGGGCAGGAGGTTCAACAGCCACCTGATGTTCGTGTTTGAGTGTTTCCTGGTGTTTACACCTGGATGTTTGGTAGCCAAATTCAGTTGACTTCAGTAGGATGTTCCTTATCTCAGGCTGCCCAGTGTGTGTGTTGGATTTGCCAGGCTCACTCAGGAGGTTGATTTCTGGATGGATGCTCTGGCCATAGGTTGAGTATTTGCAGAGCTTGTCTCTTTGGCAAGCTTTGGAGAGGAGAGTACTTTTAGGGACAAAGAGGAGTAGCTGTAGGTTTTTGGAACCACCAGACTGGTGGTGAAGTAGGGGAGGATTGCCCAAAGCTCTGCTGATATTTGTGGTGGGTAGCCCTGGGGAGCAGGTATTTGTATCAGAAATGTTAATAGAGAGGCTGAATTGAATCGTGCGTGCTGTCGGGGGAGCAGTAAAAGCCATTTACAAAAGAAGCCAAGGGAAGATCAGTAGAAATGCACACAAACCCTAAAAATCCCAATGTGACGCCTGAATAATCGCCCATTTGTCTGGGGAAAGAGATTAATCCAGCCAGGGTTCAGTTTAACAGGATTATTGAATGGGCTGGGAGGGAAACAGAGGGAAAAAGGCTCTGGGATTTTTCCATATGACTTCAGACCATGGATCTTTCTTTTCCAATGGCCCCAGCAGGATGGGGAAGTGTCAGGAGCTGGGCTGGCTTTGCTAGATGCCAGTGGGTGAGCTGTGGTGGAACAGTGGGGATCACAGAGGCCTGGCCTGGTCCTTCCCTCTGTGTTGCCTCACTGGCCAGTTTGGAGCCCTTTGGGGGTGATGATGGAATCTGCTCCTTGTGAGAAGCATGAAGCAGCTGAAATTGGCAATTCAGTGGGTTTTAACCCTACTGTGAAGAAATACGTATTTTACCCAACCAGCAGCATGAAGTCCAGCTGTGCCTCCACGGGGTCTGCCATCAGGTCGTTTGTGTCCTTTGCAGTGCTACTGAAAGTGTCTGTCTTTGCAGAAGGCAGGACAGAGAAATGGGGGAATTTTTGAGAGGGACATAAACCTTCATCAGCCTCTGCTGAAAGGTATGGAAGGGGCTTCTGATGGGGCTGGAGTAGCCATTCAGTCACCAAGGGACCATCCTGCCTCCTGACGCACCTGGGGTTGATGAAAAAACCCTTTCACTGGGATCAGGTCCTAGAAGACGTTTGGGAACAAGGTATTTTCTGCCTGTCAGTGCTTGGCTGCCTTGTGCCCCTGATCACGGCAACTCTCCTGTCATAGGCTCCTTTCTAGGCATTAATGTGTTTTCTTCTTAAAGCAGCTTTTTTACCCTTAAAAGCACAGAAGATGCATGGATGAGAAGGGAGACGGTGCTGCTGCCTCCACAATGTCCCTGCAAAGCAGATCACACAAAATAAAGCAAAAGGAGAAATGTTCTTGTGTCATTGCCTGCATTTATGCGTGTGTCTGTGTCTCTTTGTGCATGCTTCATATTAAACAACTGCAATTGCTCTACAGTGCTCCCAGAGAGCTGTTGATGTGTGTCAGGTACTGAAACTTCTTTAAAGCTTACCTTGTGTGTAGGATATCTGGCATATTTGGTGATCAGAAAAAGAAGCAGGAGGGAAAACAAGGGGGCTGCTCTGGCTGTCCGTTGTGCTGTTTCTTCCTCCCTGCCCTCCCTTGTCTTGGCTCTTCAGGTGAATATCTATTTGTTAGTCTTTCCATGGGATCTATCTTTTTTTGGAAGAGGGAGAGCTCTGCTGGAGCTCCCATCTTTTGGGTGGTGGTGGATGCGTTCAGGGTGGGGTGGGATAAGTAATGTCCATGGCACTCACATAAAACAGCACCTCTCTCTTTCATAAAGGCATAATTTTCCTGTTTCCCTGTTCTCGTGCATCTTAACCCAGAGCTTAGTTTTAAAAACCCTTTCTGCAAGTAGCATTGCCTCTTACAAATGTTTGAGAGGAATAAATGTGATGTTACCTTCCAACCACTCTTTCTTCAGCCTGTCCTGTTCTCCTGCACTGTGCAGCAGAACCCTGTGTCCTTTTCCAGGCCATACTTGCTTCTCATTTTCCTACTCCTAGATGTTCCCACTCTCCATGCCCGCCTTGTTCCCTCCACTGCTCAGTTTCTGCCAGCTCCGTTTATTCAGCCATGCCTGCAAGGAGCTGAGGGTTGGGCATGGAGAGAAGACACAGCCATCTGCATCCATACCTGCATTTCCTTGGGGAATGCTGTGAGGTGAGCATGTTCTCACCGTGTAACCTTTGTATCTCCAGAACCCCACTGAGGGCTGCAGGTCACAAATCTGCCCAAAGGCTTGAAGCTGGGAGCTGGCTGAGGTGCTCCCCCAGCAGAGTGGTTGTTCTGGAAGGAGGAATGTGGGATGGAGCCTTAGCAGCACATCTGGTGCCTTGTCCCTGCAAGGCAAACCCTGTGTCCTGGGTAGGATGTTTGCTTGTGGTACCACGCTGAGAATCCTCTGTCTTCAAGATGGGGATACAGAGGTGGAAGACCTCTGGTGCGGGGTCCTGGAAGATTTAGGAGTCTTCCAGCACAGATACTGTCCTTCCACCTCTGGTGCATCTCATGGTTTAGTGTAGCTGTGAATACTCTTCTCAGCCTGTTCCTGAGAAATGGTGTTTCCCTGCTTAGCCTGGGAGCTTTCCTTCGATGGGATGGCTGAAGGCTGCACCCCAAGGCAAGCAAAGCTAAGGAAAGCTTTTCCCAAAGAAAGCTGCCTCTTTCCTAATGTCTGGTCCTTCTTAAGTCATTTCAATAGCAAATGAACTCCAGCAGGCTCTGCAGAAGGGTGAGGTTGGGGTTCAGCTTGTCCGTTTTTTTCCCCATGCCAGGTATGTGCTGAGCCAGGGATGAATGATTGGGAATCAACAAGGTGTTTAAACACCAGAATTGAAATTAATGTCCCCTCATTGCTGGTGAGGTTGCCAATACATTACAGCAAGCACCTTCCCAAAGTGAAATGAATGTTTGTTTATCCTCATGAAATATACATCAAAACATGTTGGTGGGAGAGGCTGCTAACGAGGACCGGACGGCTCTCCCTTAATTCCCATCTGGGAGCAGGCACTGCTCCTCTCCTTCCCTTTCCTCCCCGGGCCTCAGTTTTGAAGCCTACCCCATCCGCAGCTGTGTATCCAAAAGCATTAATATGGCTTTAATGAAAACTCCGGTTGATCTGTCCAAAGATATTGATGAGTGGTCCTCAATCGTATTAATCTTCTCATTGCGGGAGGAAATGAAGGCAGCGAGCGGGGCCGTCAGGTGCTGCTGGAAGAGCAGGGTGAGCCGGGAGCAGGGATGGTCACGGCCAGCCTGGCCCTGCCTCCAGGCCCGCGCCTTCTCCTGGTTCTGCCTGGTTTTTTCTTCTTCTTTTGGTTCTCTCAGAAACTGGAAATGAAGGGTTGGAATGCGCCACGCAATTCCAGGCCGGTATTTAACATTCAAATCATTAAATTTCCGCCAATAAATCCATTACCGTTAATTATATTGAAGGGGCTAACGATCCGTCGACAATATTCCGCCATTGATTCTCATTCCCGTCCAACGCCCGCCTCACCTCCAGCCCCTGCCAGGGTGCGTTTTTGGGGGGCTCCCCCCCCTGCTTTGCAGCTTTCTCCCCGGCACGGTGCTCCTGCCATCCCCTTCTCCCCGAGCGCAGGCTGCTCCTCGATAGGAACACGCTACACTTCTTTATGGCTTATGGCAAACTGCCTTGATTACTTCTACTGTTGTACCCATTATGTGAATTAAATATGTATTCAGTTGCATGCTGCTTGCGTTGTTATTGCAGGGTGACATATGGTAGTGACTCAATTAGAATGAAACTAGCATTAGATAACCCTTCTGATTACATGCATCCCAGCCCGCTCGGCAGCCTGGCTGCTGCTGCCACCGCCGCTGCCTCGCCTGATCTCCCGTTAGCGCCCGGCTGCAGGTCCCATTAGCCATCAGCAGATCCAGAGGTGGGCTCCAGGCAGCGGGAGGCTGTGCAGGATGAGGCCGTGGCCCCTGGGCGCCGTTGCGCTGCCTGCAGCAGGAGGGATGCTGCCGCTGGTGCTCACAGCGGTGCAGCGAGGCATTGTTTGCACGCTGGGCTTTCCCCGTGGATTTCCATCCCAACCCGCTTTACCTTTCCTTGCAGTAGTTCCTGGGTGTTTCAGAACCCAGAAAATTCCCAGGCACAGGGGCTCTCCGCTGATGGGAAGCAGTGCCACCCGTTGCAAGTGTCCGGCGTCACCAGGATCAAGCTCCTGATGTTTTACTTTTTCCTCAAAGCAGAGGCAAAATCACCTAAGTTTGGTGTGGTACACGGCTGCTTGTGGCTGCTGAATGGCACCAGGTTTTTTCTGTAAAGGAAAGGGATCACGTGGTCAGTGGTGGTGTTTTCCTGCCTTCTCTCTCTCGGTGGGAGTGCCTGGTCTTGGTGGGAGCTGGGTGTTTGGGGCTTTGCAGCAGGGCAGCGCTGGGTGGCTTTGGCACTGCTGCCCTCTGGTGCCACGCTGGCTGCTCCCCGGGGAGCTCTGGTGGGCCTTCAGTAGAACTGGAGCACCTTCTCCTTCCTCAGTTTCCTTCTGCCCGGCAAAAAACAGCCTAAATCTTATATATCCTGAAGCTAGGAAGGCTGGCTTTCCCTGCACGCTGCTTCCATCACTCTGTCCATTGGAGGGCTCTGCTGCAGGCACAGCAGAAGATGCTGCTGGTTCTGCAGGCAAGTCTCCAGCCTTGAATTTTGGTAACCAAAACCTGGAAGGTTTGGAATACCACACAACAGCCAAACTTGCTGTGTTTATCCACAGGGCATTGGGGACCAAATCAAACAAGTTGTGAGCCCTCCCTCTTACCCTGTACCCACTGATTTTGCTTTATAGGCTCTGCGAATTGTTTGTCAGCAAATCCTGATGCAAAAGTAAATAGGAAATGGATTAATTGTATAAGCATATGTGGGTTTCAGAAACAGATCTCAGAACTGTTTGCAAACATTTCTCTCCAGGGGTTGCTCTCTGGTTAGTCCCAGCGCCCAGTTTTCCTTCTCATGTTGGGCGAAGGAAGGGCCTTTTTTTATTTTTAATAATAAAGCGAATAATGGCAGCAATCAACGAGCAAATAACATACTTCCCAGTGACAGGACTGAGCTAAATACAAATTTTATCTGGGTACATATATAGCTATTGAGAGGGATGTTTATGAATGGGAAATAATACAGCTCGACAAAAAAACCCCAAACATTTGTGCGTTTTTCCACATCACAGCTCAAGAGTTTGGTTTGCACCTTTCATTGCGCCTTCGTTCTTTGTATTTCTCGTGCCTGTTCCCTGGGAGCGTGTGTGGGGGTGTGTGTACACAGGGGCTGCACGCACATTATGCTGTCAGACCACTGCGGGAAGCTTCATTCTTGCTTTTGCCAAGTGGGAAGTTTCTTTTCGCAGCGGAATAAAGGCCTTTCCCAGCGGAGAACCAGGAGTCTGTGGTAAGGTGGTTGCTCCTGGAGCCCTAATCCTTTAGCTCATTTCAGACAGGAGCCCAAATCCCATTAGTATCCTTCCAGGCTCAGGGTTTTCTGAGCAGCTCTGGGGGCTTTGCAGCACAGCCCAGCTTGTGCAGAGGACAGGCAGCATCTGGCCTGTGAGCCAGAGCTGTGGTGGGTGCTGCATGAGCCCCCCCAGCTCCGGGGGAATCCTGGAGAGGATGCTCACGTGCAAACCTTTCTGTGTGAGCTCTTCAAATTTTGGATGCTTAGGAGAGCTTGGTGTTGTTCTGGGGTCCTGAGGTGATGTTCTCCCTTTGCAGGAGTCAGAGCACCGAGTTCAGTTATCAAACCCGAAGCCTTTCTGCTTGCTGGGTGTGTTTTCCTCCCCAAGCAGAGGTGACGGTGACAGGGTTTTCCTCCCCAAGCAGAGCTGGGGGGGGTGTGGAGCTCTCGGAGCAGGATCCATCCCTTTATTGCTTGCCTTGCTATCGCTTGGGTTGCTTTGGGCTAGAAAACAGTCAGCTCATACAAATGACTGACAGCAGCCAGTGTCAGCCCTTGGCAGGTATGTAAACAAAAGAGAGAACCGTTTTCTGCTTGCTCTTTTCTTTTTAGCTTCTATTTTTTCTTCTTTTTTCTTTTTTTTTTGTAATTTGTTTTGTTTTGTCTGTTTGTTTACTTGAAAGCAATGTGGGGTGATGTCACATCCCCATTCAGGGCTGATGAGGGCCTTGCCTGGTGTCAAGCTGCAGGGTATCAGCTCGATTTTAGAGCTGATTTACACAAAGGAGTTGGAGAAGCAGATAACTGGGGGGCTGCAGGGGTGGTTGCCTGCTCCCCATGTTTTCTGAGCCCTTTAAACCTCCCTCTCCTCTGAGCATCCCCTCCAGCCTCATCCTTCGACTGCTGGCGGGTGCATCCCTGCTGGTTTCTGTAAAGCTGCCTGGTGAGCACTGCTCCCACATCTGCAGGCTGTCAAGGGCTGTCTCTCTCCAATTGATTGGAAAAGTTCTTGTGCATGTAATTATTTTAAAATTCTTTTTTCCCGGTGAAGAACACCACCTGAGCAGGTCTCTGTTTGTCAAGCCTGTGTGGCTCATGCAGCAAGCTTGCAAGTAGGGACTTAAAATGAACACCAATTCAGACCTATCAAGGAAAAGCAAAAATACTAGGAAAGGTGCATTTTTTTTTTCTGCTGGACTTCTGCTTTCTAAGGTGCTAGGCAGAAGCGGTATTTCTTAAATACCACTAAAGGTGGTATTTATTATTTTCGGGTTTATTATTACAAGCTGGCAATACTTACTTGGATGGGTTTCCCCCTTGCCCTCCCTACTGCTGGGGTCACCTGTGCAGGTGCAGAAGGGAACAAGCAAACCCCTGGTGTGGCAGCCTGGTTTCAACCCCAGGGAATTTCACAGGAGTGAAAGGAGATGAACAACACCGTGAGACCACTAAACCACGATCTGGAGTGGATTATTTAAGTGGATTAGGGATTTCTGACTGGGGCTGGTGTGGAGCAGATGGGGTTTTGCCTGCCGCTGCTTGGGGGTTATGGTGGCCAGTGCTAGGTTGAATGCTCCATCTCCGATATCTGCAATCTGTCTTCCCCTCTCTGCCCGGCCTCCACTCTTCCAAATAGCTTCTGTGACTGCTGCTCACCCCGTTCCTGCCCTTGGCTGTGGGCAGCTGCCTGCACTCACTCACCCTCAGCTGGCGTTGGAGGGGAGCTGGGCTGTGGTCCCCTGTCCCCCCTTTTTAAGCCATTTTGTCCCCAGGGAATCTGGGCACAGGGTGGGGGCAGTGGGCTCCCTGTTCCTGTGCACTGGAAGCACTGTGCTCATCTCTGAGGCTCTTTTAGGTGGGAAGGAAGCTCAGGCCTGTCTCACTCCACATGTAACGTGCCTGCACTTTTTCCCCTTTTTTCTCTCGCTCTCCTATTTTTTCCCTTCCTCAAAAAAAAAAAAAAAAAAAAA
>VWZN01016963.1:109723-157148 GCA_013396955.1 Regulus satrapa | reverse complement strand
CCAAGCCCTGAGCAGTTCCTGCTCCCTGCAGGGTTCGAGGGAGCCCGGTGGCTCCCTGGCCCCGTGCCGGCTCATCCCCACCAGGAGGGGATGGTGGGAGACCGTCGGCTCTTGGCTCAGAGCTGCCGCTTCCTCCTCCTCGAACATCCAGGCAGCTCTGAGGGGGCAGGTAGGGAGGTAGAAGGGGGCAGGGTGGGTGGGTGTGGGAGGGGTGCCCGGCAGAAAGGGTTAGTGCCAAACACAAACAAAAACACGATGCAAATGAGCTGCTTGCAACAGGTAGCCTTAATCAGATGCTGTCAGATGAATTCAGCATCTCTCCGATTGTCGCCTGCACTAGCCTCCCATTCGGAAGCCCTCATCTGCTCCAGATGTGGTTTAATTTACTGCGACTTGGCTAATTACTGTAATTAAGGATTAATTACTGTTAATTACTTTCACATAAACTCAACGCCAGTCAAAGAGCGGAGCCTTATGAAGCCTGCCACAGCAGCGAACACAACCACGGCAGCTTGGGTGGGCCCGCCGGGTCCTCGGGGCCATCCCGAGCTGGTGCCCACCGCCCGGCCGGCCCCTGGCCTTGACCCTCGCCCCACGGATCACCCGGCCCCTGCCCGGCCCTCCCGAGGCTGGCGGGCAGGCATGGCAGGGCTCCAGATGGCATCCAGCAAGCCAGCCACCGTTATTATTGTTAATAATTAGATGGAGCAGGGATTTGCTGCGCAAACCCCGGTTAGGAAGAGGAGGCCAGCGGCGTCTCCGGCAGGCTCTGGAAAGATGCAACAGATTAATGATACCTTTCCTATCCTTGGCTCTTCCCAACGCTCCCACCTGCCGTGTCCTCCACCACCCTGTCCCCACTCAGGGGCCTTGCTGAAATCCCTTAATATGTGAGAGATGCAAAACTGTTACGCTTCCGCCAGCGTCGCGCAAGCAAAAGGTGCTTTAGCAAACAAGGGAAGAAACCAACCCTGTATCTAAGGGAACAGTAGCCAGGAAAAGCTGCGGTGGGTGCGGGAAGGAGCGCCAAAATGATTCATGGACAGTGCAGCGTGTAGCGTTCCCATGGGAAACAAGTGTCTGCTGGTGGCGCAGGGCCTGCCCTGCTTCCCTGCCTCCCTTAGACTTGTTAGGCTCCGTATCTATCGGCCTTATTAGCTTTAAAAGTCCTGGGGCTTTTTCCATCACAGCAGAGGGAGGAAAAGCCTTGGAGGGGGGGGACGGGGGACGTGAGGTGTGATGGTGGCGGCAAAGCCGGGGTGGGCCGTGCCCCATCTTCACCCATCGCCTGCAGCCCCGGCCCGGTCTCGTGGCCACGCGTGTAATATGAAGGGAGGATGGGAGAGAAAAATTGGCATGATTAGATGGGTATTGTTCTATTAGATCTCTGCCTGCTTGCTCTTGTGTCTCAGCATTTGAAGATGAAACATATTCATTTAGCTCCCAGGATGAATGGTTTTAATAAGGGGAGCAAGATGAGGTGGGGTAGTCCTGATGACTTCAGAGACCCATCAGCTCTCCCCCTAAGGCCATTTCGGTGATGACATGGGCCACACTACCATTAACACTGCAATCAGGACAAGTTTTCCGTGTCCATGCGAATCCTTCAGCTGGGAAGAGCGTGTTTGGGAGCCCAGGAGGAGATGTGTATCAGCAGTAATCAGATTGAGCCTGCAGGGAGGGCAGGCAGGGGGTGAAGCAGGGGCTCCCTGGATCTGCTTCCTGGGGGGCAGGCAAGGGGGAGCAGAGATGCAGGCGGACCACCCAGCTTGTGTCTGCTGGATTTCCACCTTCCCAGCATCCTAGCACTCCACCGATGCCATCCTGATTAGGGGCCTAGACCTCGCAGCGCTCATTAGTTATTCCAGCAGGGCCCAGCGCCTCCCTGTGCCGCCCCACCCGGCCCCGCTGCCATCCGCCTCCAGGCTGGCTGTGGCCTGCTTTAGCCCCAAATCGAGATAATTCCCATTATCGGGAGCATCTCTGGGGGCAGGGCAAGGGACACCGGGCCGCTGCCGGTGCCCGCACGGCCCGGCCTCGCCGGCTGGGAGCCGGGGGTGCGCGGGGGAAGCACGCTCCGGTGAGCGAGACGGGGGAGCCAGCCGGCGCTCGGGCTGTCAGCTCTGCTCAGCCCGCCTGTCAGGCACGGGGATGCCCAGGCCCTCATTGCTTTAATTGACACCTTCCTCTGGCATCCCACGCTCGGCCGTCCCAGCCCCGTCCTGGCTTTCGTCTTCCTCCTCGTCTCCAGGAGGAAGCTGGGATGTGGTCCAGCCTCTTCCTTGCCCACCGTGCCCCTGGAGCCAAGGGCTGGACCAGGACGGGTTTAGGAGTGTGGCCAGCGTCCCTCATGTGACCATTTTGTGCGCCCTGATGTTCCCAAACGTTGGAACATCCCCTGAGGATTTCCTTCCCGCTTTCCTTTACTAAGGCACTGCAGGAATGTCTTGTGGCAGCACTCTCGGGTAATTGCTGCCCAGGAAAGGACCAGAGCCTGAAGAAGACCCATAGGATCTCTGGCCATGTTTTGCTCTGTGCGCTCATAAAACAAGGAGGAGCAAGAGCTGGTTGCTCTGTGGAGCATATTCTGGCTGTGCTGCAAGGCCTTGTGGAGTCCACAGAAGGGAAGATGGAGGTGGAGGAGCTGGTGGAATGGATTCATCTCCCCCAGTCATCTCCGATGCAGATCATGATGGACACACCAGGTTGTCATTCTGAAGGCCAGGAGAATTGACCACTTTCTGTGCCAGGAGCCAGGCAGATGTCCGTGAGGTTCTGGTGGTTTGGGGCTCCTTTTCCTGGAGGGGACATAAAGGCATCTTCTCACTCCCTGGTGAGCAGGTAGCAGCAGAGTTCATGTTCCTTGTCCATCAGGAGCTGCAGGCACTGCCTGTGACTCTGCTTGAAGAGGACAAAGGCTTCCTCTAGGAAGTTGCTGTTCAGGGGGAAGTACCTGTTTGGAAAACGCCATTTCAGAAGCTCCAGGTGCAATGGGTGCGTTAGTTCTGGGAAAAATGAGGTGTGTGACGCCTGGAACTGGTCCTTGGACCAACTGTGATGGCAGTCACTACTGTCAGGCGTGTGGCAGTGAATCCTGTCCCATCCTTTTCCACAACTTGACCTTGGTCTCTCTGTCCAGTGCCCCACAACTTGCTAACCTCAGATGGCAGACAGGCTCCACAGCTCGTCCCTCTGTTGAATGGAGGTTTCAGAAAGCTTTCCTGGGGCCACGGTCAGCCCTGCAAGGACCAGCCCCAGCTCTTTGCCTGGGCCTGCTGGGAGCCTGCCGTGCTAATAAAAACTGTGCCCCTCTTCCCCATTTGTCTTCACTGAGGGGGTCTTGTGAACTGGTACCTCCAACGTTCCTCCCAGGCGACCAGTGCAGGCAACGGGGAGAGATCTCCCGTGGACTGCTCCGTCTTTGCTCTCTATATTAAAGTTGGGAGCCCTTTGATGTCTGCTTTTGCAGCTCGGATTCTGCCAGGAGGCTCAGAGCAGCCTGTGTAATTAGCCCAGAAAAATGCTGCTTTCATGTGGGTCGGGGGACCCAAGCGGAGAAGAGATTTCCAAGGGCTTTGTTCTGCTGCAGGGAAATGTTCAGGCTTTGGTGGGTTTCGACAGAGCTCTTCTCGCCCTTCCCTTTTTCTCCTACTGTGGGGTGGAGCCCGGGGTTCTGGCAGGGAAAGCACACGTGGCAAGCTGCTGCTCCGCGGGAGACGGGCCCTTCGCTGCTGGGCTGGGGTTTGGGTACATGCAGAAGCAAGGGATCAGCCAGAGCCGTGCTCCAGCTGGCCCAGGGGAGGAGAAAAAACAACCCAGATATTGCAGGATTGCTTCCCACTGCTTCAGTTTTCTTCCTTATTTGCCCTAAGAAGCATTCAAGGCAGGGGCTGCTCTTCCAAGCCCTGGTGGTCCCTGCCTGCAGGCATTGCTGCCACACCAGTGCAGGGGTGTAAATCAGAGGGGTGCAAATCCGAGCAAGGTGATCCCTCTCTGGCTGTTTGTGCTGTTGGTCAGCTCTCAGGCCAGTTTTTGCCAGGGGTGGGTGGTGGTCGAGGATGGCAGCTCCGTGTTTGCTGCCCTGCTAGGGTGTGGAGAGACATTGCAGCTGTGCTGTAACTCCAGACATCCTTTCTTGCACCAGGAGTTTGCTAAAACACTGGAGACCTTTCAGGGTTGCCTTAGCACTTGGCGTTTTCAGCCTCATCTTTTACCTGCCTTTCCTTCAGCATCAGCAGATCCGTGGCAAGCAGGCCATGGGCTTTCCTCTTGCTTTTTGTGCAGGTAGGGCACCTCACTGCCTCCACCAAACCTTTTAATCTCATGCATCATCCTGGCTGGTCCTGGATCAGATTGAGAAGCACCTTCCTCTGTCCTAGGTGTGCTTTTGCCCCTTTCCTGCCTTTTTTTTTGGAGGGAGGCACAACCAACAGATTTCTCCTCAGACCAGGGCTGTGCCACCTGCTGTGGCCATGGGCAGAGGTCTTACCTTCTCCTGGTTATTTCTCATGTATCTCTTGCTTAAAGACCGTGTGCCATGTTCCTACCTAGAAGGGAGCCATGGGACCTCCCCGGGGATCCCCCTTCTCTTCTTGAGTCTGATTTCTTTCACCTTTTACTCAGGGATGAAGGCATGCAATGGAGCCCCCTGAACGCGGGGTCCCGGCACCATGCATGTGAGCATGTAGGGTGTGGGCTGTATATGGGATTATGGTATTTGGATCACATTAATGAGCATACAGGAGAGCGGGGAAAATAGATCATTCATGGTTGCGATCTGGCTACTGTCAAAATAGGGTGTTATTTTGACGGTTGCTTTGTCTTTGCTCTCCGAGCAATATGAAGATAGTTTCTTAGCAACAAAACTGTGTTCGCAAACAACACCGGTGAAAAACAACCCCCCAGAAAAAAAGGAGGCAGCCTCAAAAGCGCTGCTCCTTGTGTGTGTCCCCTGGCCACGCAGCATCCATTAATTAAGTGCAGAATGTCCTACTGGACAGCAGGTTCTTGTCCATGGTCATGGTCTCATGCCAGCACTGCCCTGGTGTGGTTTGCTGGCGTGGGTTGCTTGGGGTATGATCATGGTTCCTTTTGCAGAAGGGTAAACTGAGGCAGCTTGGGAAGAGCGTTACAGGGTGGTCTTTAGGTGACGTGGGAGGGTTTGATCCTGTGCCGAGTGCTGCTTGCCACGTGGTAGCTGGCAGGCACTGCCTCGGACCTTTCTTGGTCAAGGTCTTCTCCAGGGTCTTGTCCCTGCATCTCAGATGGATTCCAGAAGGAGGGCGGGAGGGAGCTGCCTGCGAGCCATTTTGGCAGCGGCTCTCCCGTGCAATTTGGAGCGTCTCTCCTTTGAAGGAGGCGCTGGGCCTGGTGTCTGTGCTGACGTTGGAGTCCATGAGAGCAAGTGGTTCCTCCAGCCAAGTATCTGCCAGGCTGTGTCGGGAGAACTTTTATCATTTCTGTCACAGACATCACAACTCGCTTGTCTTACCATACATCTTCCTAAATGTGACAGAATATTCAGCTGTTATTAATTGAATACTCTCTAATTTAACTGCTTAGCAGGACAGAGAGCGACTGGTTTGTCTCAGCAGCGAGAGCTGCTGTCAGGCATGCAGGAGGTTTTGGGGTGCACTGAAGTTATTTGGTGAGTGAAATGGGGCTTTTTTTTTTTTAATGTCTCCCCCCAGTGCCACTTTGCATGGGACTGAGCCTTATCCTGCCAGGGAGGGGCTGCAGCATCTGCTGTGGCTCCTGGTCCTGGGGCACGTGGCCAAGCCCAGGATGGAGATGCTGGGGACATTGCTGCTTCTCCATTCCCATCCTGACATTACCATCCAGGGTTAGAGAGGAAGGACATCCTGGGAGTATGGCCAGGAGCTGGTGAAGCTCCCTGGGTGCCCAGGATGGAGGAGTGATTTGGACTGGCTTTTCCCAGTCTCCATTCAGGCATGTAAATACCTTCTTCTGTGGGGAGCTGCTGGAAGCAAAGCTCAGTCCTTCAGTTTTCTCTTTGATAGAGTCACCTGCCCATCGTGGCCTGGCCATCCCTCAGTCCCTCACAAATCCCAGTTACAATTCCTTGTCTTCCTCCTCCTTCTTTACATCCATATCCAGAAGTGCCAGAGAAGACCTGTATGCAGACTGGATGTCATGTGAGGTTTGCTGAGAAGCTGGGATCTTTTGGAAGATGCAGGAGGCAGCTCTCCTTGCTGTCACCTGGGCAGCAGGCTGGTGGGGGACCGTCCCCTCCAGCCTCCCCAGGCCTCTGCCTGCTTGCAGGCGCGTTCACATCTCTCTGCTACTCTCCCAGAAAGTTCAAACCCAGAGTCAAGTTTATTGTTTCTATCTCGTTTATTTTAAGTATAGTTTTACACTTTATTATATGCTGTGACATCTTAAATGGAGCCTGTCACTCTATCTTGACTACTGCTAGGGGCTACAGCCACTTACTGTGTCAGGCTTTTCGGCAGCCCTGATTAACGATATCAAAACGAATGGATCCCAGCACAGGCACAAGCACGAAAATCAAGGGGTGATTTGCATACTCAAAGGGTGCAACACATCCAAAGGCTGCAGCCCGTGCAGGTATTGCACCGGCACAGCCCAGGGATGCACATTCCTGCTGTCCCTCATCCCCGTGTGCGGGACCTGTACCTGCTGGTAACTGCTCTGCACACCTAAGTCTGTTTATTCAGTGTCTTCAGCCTAAAGGAAAAGCCTTGCCCTTTTTAACAGCAGTTTTTTTCATCTCCCTGGACAACATATCAATTAGGATAGCGAAATGGAATAATATTTTTTTTTGTGTGCGCCCGTTGGGGTATGTTGCAGAATTACCCATGCAAATGCTTTTTTTTCCCTGAAAGTAACATTTTGTTAGGTTAATTCATGCACTGGAGAAACAAACTTTCTGTTCTTCCAGTCCAATCTCCACTTACAAGTCAGGTTTTTGTAACCCTGTCATTGAAATGCGAGGTAGCCTACAGTAATTTGAATATTTCATTCTGCCGGCTGCTAATGCACTCTGCATTACAGATGGTACTTGCTCCATCCTTCTGGACTGGGTTCAATTATAAATGAAAGTAGGGAGCTGAGATTTGTCTTTTTGTCTGTGCTTAGTTGGAATAACACAATAAAGCTTGATGGGTAAGAATTCCTCAAGCTGCCTCTTCTTTGCCCGCGACGTCTCCGGTGTAGCTTTCTTCTCTCGATAGCGGATCCCGCTTGCCTTTCAAGTCGAGCTTGGAGTATTAGGGTTGGCAGTGGTGGGGTTTTTCACAAGGAATTTTTGGCTCAGATGTCCCGTGTTTGGAAGTGCTTAGTTCGGTCCTCTTTCTAGCTGTTTATTTACTGGGCTCTGCACCCCCCTTTGCATCCCGGGCCAGGAGTGGTGGTAGGAGAAGCCTGCTTTGGCTGGGCAAGAAGGGTTGTGCGTGGCTTTTGGGGTGGTGGGGTTGTCTTCCCTCGCAGCGTTGACAGGGTCACCAACCTGGTCTGCAGCCACAGAGAAGCAATGAGGATGCAGAACAGCCCTCCTCCCTCCCAGGGCTGCTGCCATGGACTCTTCCCAAAGGCCCTAGGAATAAAAGGGCCCCTAGAGATCCAAAGAAAACATTTACCTCTGCTTGGTGATTAACAGAGAGGGGGGTTGGAAGCCTCCAGCCCAGCTGCACGGGGGCTCTCTATTACATACAGATGCCTTTTGCGAGCTCCTTGGCCATCCCGGCCGGTAAAAGCAATATTGCCGAGGGAGTCGGAGGAGGTGAGGGCAGGGCTTTCAATTTGGTTTTACATTTACAAGGACCAGATGGCCTCGCTGGAGATGATCTTTGATCTGGGATGCAGCCGGAGTTGGGCAAAGATTTTTTTGGGTTTGTTTTTTTGGGGTTTTTTTGCCCCCTCCCTTTTTAATCTCCTGGCTGGTTCTGGCGGGGCCTCTCCCTCAGGAGCAGGGGGAGCTGTGTGTCCGTATGTCTGGCTGGAGGGGCTGGGAGTGAGTCCCCCGTGCCCGTGGGGATGGGTGAGTTCAGTGGTGAAGCCCTGAGCGGGGTTGTCCGAGGTGGAAGGCAGAGCAGGATCCCGTTACACCACCGCCCCACAGCACGGAAATCTGCGTCAACAGCCTCTTGCATGGAATATAATTAAACACACTCAGGCGCCTCGAAACAGAAATGCCACTAATTTATTATTTTTAATTTTTTTCCCCCATTTTTTCTGGCGTCTCGCACCCTCACAGCCCTGCGGACATGTGGGGGCTCTCTCCTCCTGTCTTGCCTTGCCAGTTTTGGGTTTCTTTCTTCCCCCCACATGTTTTGAATGGAGCGGGAGCGAAGGCAGCCGATCCTATTTCACAAGCGCTTGGACTTGCAGCACTCTCCCTCCTGTCCAAACAGATCGTTTACAGAAGGGGCCTCTATTTAAAGAAGGAACTGAACGTTCAGAGCTGTTTTCTGGCCTTAAAACGCTGCCGACCGGCTGTTGCCTCTCAAAGAGTCGGGCTTTGTCTGGCACGCCCGAGGACCGGGTTTGACGCCAGGCTCAGCAGGTCGGCGCGGTGGCGCGAGGGACTGAGCATCGTGCAAAAAATGTGCTCCTTTGTCTGCTGCCATCGTTGGATCGCAGCAGAGTTGGGTTCAGGATAGCATCTCATCCATGGGAGCTCGGTGGAGTGTCTAGGTTTGGGCAAACCTCGCCTCTCTGTGGTGGTGTGGGTGGAACAAGCTTGGGAAGGAAGTAAATGGGAAAGGAGCTTTTGGATAGGTTTTGGTGGGATCTGTGTATGGCATGGAGAGAAAGACCCAGAGTCGTAGAATCACTGAGGTTGGGAAAGGCTTTCAGGATCATTGAGTCCATCTGTTAACCCAGCACTGCCAACTCCACCACTAAACCCTGCTCCTAAGAGGCACATCTACCTGTCTTCTAAATAGGGAAGTCACCTTCCCCTCCAGGGATGGTGACTCCACCTTGTGTGGAGGGAAGGAGTTAAAAGAAGCATGTAGTTCTGGAGAGCTGTGGTACTTCGAAACCACCGAGGGGTGACATGAATGCAGGCTCCAGGGAGGCTGGGTCTGGTCCTGTTATCTTGGTCTCATCTGCAACATTGAAAGTGGGTGCCTGAAATTGTCCATTGGTGAACATGTTGCATGTAAATGGATGAACCAGGAGTTGGGGTGGGATTTCTGACGGCTTTGGTTGTGGTTGCTTCTCTTGCTGTGCACTTGACCCATCCTCATAGGTGTATAACTTTTTTTCTGCTTTTTTGTGGAGAAGCCTTTGAATTGCCTGCTGCCGTGGCTGGCAAGAGGTGCAGGCGTGGAGGGATGGTTTCTAATGCTTCTGGAACAGGAGACCCTGTCTGTCAGGGATCAGCAGTAGGTTTCCTACTGCAAAACCCACCCCCAAGGTTTTACACTGGGTGGAGAATCCTTGCTTAATAGCTGCTTCTCCCTTCTCCTTTGTTTCCCCCTTATTCTCATGCACCAAAAAAAGAGGATATACTGCTCCTGCAGCCGCATCCTTCAAGTGAGCAAAAGAGTGACAGGGGCCACACTCAGCTCCTGGGATGTATCAGAAGGTTGCTGCTGGAAATGTGAAGGTGGTTCTGGGCAGAAAATGTGCCTGTAAGTGGGAGGCGGGGAGGTCCCTTGGCAGCAGAGGGACAGGATGTGGCCACAGAGCTCTCCGCAGTGGGAGCAGTTCCCTGTCTGTCCCCAGCTTTTGTAAAGATGTCTGTTGTGGTTCTGTGCTGCTCACTTTGGGAGAGAGAAAGGGAGGGAAGAGTGTATTCCATGCTATGGCTTAGCTCCAGGACCTGGAAGATCTTTCCTATATTGCACAAAATCCTGAATCTAGCCCATGGCAAGGCCATCAACTTGGCAGCAGAGTGGCAGCACTCTGGAAGTGTCATGGGCAGTGGGTACCTTCAGAGTATTTAGCAAACCTGAGGCTTGAGTAGGACATTGCCATCTGACGAGCTCCAAGCCAGCTTTCCTTGGATGGAGTCTTTTGAAGGATGGCAGGAGAAGGGAATCTGAAATGCAGCTTTTCAGCCTGGGCTTCTGCCAGTCTTTTCACTTAGGACTTTCATGCCCCAGCCACTCTGTGCATCGAGCAGCCTTTTGCAGAGAGTGTGTCCAGGGAAGATGACCTTTGGAGAGGGGAGCAGACTGGAAAAGCAGCTTCCTTCTGAGAGAGAACCTCTCTTTGTTTGTTCTCAGGTTTCAGGGCTTGGCCTGGGGCAGTTGAAGTGGGACCCTTGTCCTCAGAGGAGCTCTGGAGGCCCCAGCTTCTCATTAACAGATTCAGCTCATTCAAAGAACCCATTTCTTTTCAGAGGGAAGAATTCATATGCAAAGCACCCCGCAGATCCCAGCCCAACTCTCTGTTCAGAGGAGGGGGTTTATGGCTGGACCTGACCTGGGAGCAATCCCTTCCTTTGTTTGCTGATTTGTTCCTGCAGGGTTTAGCCCCAAGTCCAGCCTGGGATGCAGCTCCAGGCGTGAGGAGCACCAGGTCCTCCTCATTTCCTTGAGTGAGGACAGTGGCTTACTCTGTCCCTCAGTGACCATTTGTTCTCTTGGTGCTGCAGTGGGGCTCTGGTCCGTGTCCCAGACTCCAGCAGGAAAAGGTAAATTTCGGACACAGGCTATCTTGGAGGGACTGAAGCTTTTCTCTGTGGCTTATGCTGCTCCCCTGAGCCTGTGGTCAGTGAACTGGGTCACATAGTCTGCTCAAATCTGGCCCAGCAGCAGAGCAGTGGTGGATCTCACTCTGCTTTCCTTTAACTCCCACCACTGCTGCTCTGAGCAGCTGGAGGTTGGTCCTGGCTGTGGTGGGGTGGAGGAGGCTGAGTGGAGATGGCCGTGCACCATCTCTCCCTTACGCTGTGGTCAGTGCAGCTGGAGAGCTGGGGATGTGCTGGGCTTGCCCGTGCAGATAAGGGATTGATTATGATTCAGACCTGTGACTGGAGCCTGCTAATCCTGCCCTGCTTAGTTAGGAAAGGGAAAACTGCTTTGTGAGATAAGAGTGTGGGATTGCTCCAGCCAGCTTCAGCATTGCTGCCCTGCATCAGCCTGCTTCCTCAGACTGTGAGTCTGGCCGGGGGGTTGGAGGTGCTCAGTGGGATGGGGAGGGGACCTGTGCATGGCCAGGATTTATCCCTGCTCTTCCAGGGGCAGAGTGTGCCAGTAAGACAGCGCTGAGCCCTCTGAGCCCAGAGTTTGGCTCTGGGGTGATGGGTTGTTTGCAGTATTGCAGGGGGAAGCTGATGTGCCTAATCAGGTGGAGCTGTGAGGGTTTGTGCTTTGTGGGACATAGCAGAGGCAGGCTTGAAGCTGCTCTGAGTGGGAGGGGAAGAGGTGCTTCGTGCACTGGTGGGGTGTTAGGCTCTGGTTGCTTGGCCTTTAATGTGTGGAAGCAGTCCCAGCCTGCTTTCTGCTGCTGAACGCTCTGCTCAGCCATCTGCGTGTGGTGCAAGAGGCGCTCCCTGTCCCCGAATATCAGCTTGGAGAATTCCAGCTGGGGAATCTTGCTGCCCAAGCACACCAGCCTGCAGTGAGGCATCCACGAGGAAACGTGGATTTTGGCATCAGGACTGCAAGGAGAAAAGCAGAAAGTATTTAAATTTAAACCACAGTCAAACATAGCAATAACTGGGCTTGTGGAGCCGGTGTCAGAAATTTCCATGCCAGGCTCAGTTACTGGCCATGAGCCAAACTGGTCCCTTATCCCTAAACTGGTCCCTATTCCTGGAGCAGGATACAGGGAAGGACTGGAAAGACGAGCTCATCTGTGTTCATTCAGCTTCCCCACGGAGTCACATTTCATGGAGAATCTGGTTTTCAGTCATCTCAGTAACACTGTGCTTTATTTGTTCGTCTATTTTAGATAATTGTCCATCCAGTTTGGGGCGGGGGGGAATATTTTTTCCACAGAATATGTTAGTAATAATTTTCCAGATCTTTTGATCTGAGTTTTGCTGCCAGATCCTCGCTCGCTATGGCAACTCATTTGGCATTTGGGATGGGGTTAGGAGAAAACTGGTGCAGACTCTTTGCCAGCACTATGAAATAAGTGTCTCTCTTCTGCAGCTTCCGTGGCACATCCAAGCTGCATCCTCCTGAAGTGATGGAGAGCTGCTGCTGGGAGCTGAGAAACTTTTTGGCATGTGATAAATTCCCTTCTCCTGTTTCCTACACCCCAGAGTTAAAGTTTGAGGGAAATGCAGCTTCTTTTTTTGTTTTTGTTTTTTGTAATTTATGTTGGATTCAGCAAATAATTTGGACACTTCCACCCTAGAAAGATGGGAAGTTACTAATTTTTTTTTAAGTTACATTTTTAAAGCAGTTTAATTGGTTTGAAATTGACCCAAATTTTTATTTAGACAAGAGAGACAGAGAGAGAGGAAATGGGTAAAATGAAGTGGGAGATTTCATTCTTTGATTCGGGAAGCATTTTTGATTGATCTGAATTTGAGTTGTGATGCCAGTTTCCAAGCTGGTGGTGGGTAGGAGTGATCTGGGGGAAGTGCTGCTGCCCTGAGCATCTGATGCTTCTGTTGTTGGCCTTGGCTGAGTCTCCACTTGGGCTTGTTGGCCATGGCTGGAGCTGACCTCTAGGACTATGTGGACCCTTACTCTGAACTGATGTGACTCGCTCCTGTCCCTGTGGGAGTATCTTATCACAGTTTTATGGACTACAGGAACATTTCTCCACCTTTAAAAGCTTCTCTCTGCTTTGTTTCCAAAGAACCCAAGAGGACACTCCTGTGTTGGGAAAAGAGGTGGTTTTACAATGATCCAGGGTGGCTTTGCAGTGCTTATGGGTACAAGCCTCTCTCTTGATTTGTTGCTGGGATTTTTGGTATGTTTTATGGCTTCAGACAGTAAAAATTTGTGACAGAAACGGCCCATCAGTTTCACAGAGTTCCTCCTTTTGCTGGGAAATAAATAAAATAAGTAGATGCATAAAAAGCCATTTTGCCTGCTGATTTTTTCCATGCCTCATCTCACGGCAGCCTGTTTTGGAAAATTTGAGCAAAAATCTGTTCATCCATTTGTAAGTTTTGGAAAGGTTGAAGTAAGGAGGGGAACTTTAATGTCAACTCTAAGAAAAAAACCATAAGCTTCTCTTGACTCCTGCTCCCCGGAAGGGTGTGTGCCCATGTGTTTAGAAATTCCAGCTTCTGTTTATGTTGGAAATAGGTAATTGCATTTTGATGTTGATTTTCTCAGTGGCTTTACGTAAACACGGTGAATATATTCAACCAAGGCTTAAAACTCCTGTGATTACTTGACGTTGAAGTGCTCCACCTTGGTTACAAAGACTGTGATTCCCATTTAAGGTGGATGGTGCTTTGCCAAGAAGGGATTTCTGTTGTGTCACGTGGACCTTTGACCTGGCAGCGTGAAGACCCAGCAAGGGAGGAGTGCTTTAGTGCTCTCCACAACACTCTGTGGAGTCCATTTCATCTGAGCATTGGATATTGAAGGCAGATTTTGTGTTTAACGAGAGCACAGTGAGGGTGGTGAGGCCCTGGCACAGGCTGGACAGGGCTTGGAGCAACCTGAAGTAGTGGAAGGTGTCTCTCCCCATAGCAGGGCAGTGGAATGAGATGATCTTCAAGATCTCTTCCAACCTAAACCATTCCAGGATTATGTGGTAGCATCCAAGACTCTGGATTTTCCTTGCTGTGGGGGATTTGGTGTTTCAGAAGAAAGCAGGCATAGGAGAAAAAAACCCAAGAGTTTAGGTAGGTGCATGGGGTCTGGCGACTTCCTTGCACAGAGAAAGTTTGGGAAGAGCAACTCAAGCCTATGGCACCATGGATCAGCCAAGGAACAAGGCCCAGTTCTCCTGACTTGGTTACGACTGCACGTTACATGTATGAGTATGAGGAAGATGCAATCCCTGAACGTGCAGTTGTCCTCAAGCATGAGGCAGGTGGGGTTATTCTTGTCCCAAGTTCAGTCCTTTGATCCTCAGCTTTCACCAACGTAGTCTCAGGCTCCAGGGAATTTTGAGATAGGCTTAAAATAAGGTGATTAGTTACTGGTTTTGTTGGGAGAGGTGTTTGCTGACATGCCAGCTGAGCTGTGTTTGCTGGCTTTTGTTTAGACCTGGAGCTGTTAAAAAAAAAAGTTTAAAAACCTGACATTTTCCAGTGAGCTTGGGCGGCTCCTGAAGCTGGGTCTCCCCAAGCGAATTTTGCCTATCCTAAATCCCAAAAAGCTGGAAGAGAGCTGGTGTCCCAGGTGTATTTGAAAAGTGGGCTGTTTGCTGCATGGGCGTGTGCAGGAGTCTTGGGGCTCCCAGGGAGAATCTCCTCCTCATCCGTACCACCCTCACGGGCAGCCACTGTGCCAGGGAAGGATTTGGGCTACACCTTGGTGTCTGCCTCGGGTGTTCTCGGGGCAGATGAGTGCCTTGGTGGGGGAGGAGGCATCTAACCCACTTGTGGCCGTGTGAGACAACAGAGAGAGCAGCCAGAAATGCTCCACCAACGGTGGACATCTCTGGTTTCCCCATGACACCTAAGGCCCCCTCACAGCCTGACAAGAGGAATTGTCTGTCCGCCTCTCCCGAAATTCCGTTGCTGAGTGGGTTGTTCCTGCCTCCCAGTACATCTTAGGCACAGTGGAGGCAGGAAAGAAAACCCTTCTGAAAATCACAACGTAATTACTCCCATCTGCTCCGGCACTGCTTCCCATTTCTGCCTGCCAGGATGCTTGTCTCCGATGCTAAGTAGCACATTATTTTCGATAAGTTGCAATCATTTACTTGAAATCTCCTTCTCCTTTAAAAGGTCCCCCTGGAAAGGCAATTCCGCAAGTTGGGAATGGGCAGAAAGAACCATGATAAAACCCATCCAGAAGCAGCCGAGCTCGGGCGGGAGGGCGAGCGCTCCCCTCGAACTCATTAAAACTGCCCAGCGGGTTTCTTTGGAGGGTGGGTTTGTTTAAATGCCCACCAGCCACGGGGTCCAGCCCTTGCCTCAGCAAATGGGGCTGCAGAGAAACTGCCAGCTCGTGTCATGGGAGGGAATCTTAACCAGGTAGTCACAGAAGTTCCTCGGGACCGTGCTTCTGACTGCCAAAGTCGCCAGAGAAGGAGTCGCGCTGGCTCTGGGGACGGATTCCTTCCTTGTCACCACCTGCGCTGGAATCGTGTCTCACCACCACACCCTGTACCCTCTTGGGAGGGTAATAGAGAGTCTGGCCCTGCTGCCCACATCTCCTCAGCTTGAAGACACTGGCCACGGTAGGATAAATTGCCCTTCCTAGAGGAAAGATGGAGCTGGAAGGTCCTTTGCTGTCGTCACTGCTAAGCCACAGTCTCCTGCGTAGCTTCTGCCATCACCCCCAGCATGTCTGATTGCCTTTGTGATGTTGCTCTGTCTGTGTTGCCTGCACACCTCCAATTTGGAGGGTTTGGAAGGGCTGAAGAGGAAGGAGTTGCTAAGTGGAAGTACTTCGGCGTGGCCTTGGAGAAGACAGAGATGACTGCTCAGCTCCTGAGCTTTTCAGATGCCTTTGGGAAAACGCTCCCAGGAAAATGGAGTAAATAAGGTAGGGGATGGTGGCATGGAGTAGAGAGGAGTCTGGTACCCTCTGTGGATTTCTTGGGTGTCTTCACAGCCTAAGGCCATCCCCAGAGTGGAGTTCGTTCCCAGGGTGTCTGGCAAGTGCTCTTTCTCCTGCCCTGTGCCCCCCGCCCTGGCTGTACCTCAGGTGGCGTGACCTGAGGGGACAGTCTGTAGGGACATGTGGGGGGCTGGGGACTCATCTCACGTGATCATGGAGCTGGCTGCTTTGCCAGTTCCCCCTGGAAACATTGTGGGAAGCATCTTGGAGCATCTGGAAGCTTTGGTAGCTCAAGGCACTTTCCATCCTGTGTCCCCGAATCACAGGGCAGACAAGGAGCTGATTTTGGCTTTGTCTTCTCACCTGCTTCTCAGAGGTCTATCCTGCCACCTCTTCTCATGTCCTGCACTGCAGCCACACCACGGAGCCAGCCCAGGCCTGGGGTGTGTCAATGTCCTCTGAGCCCTGTGGCTGTGATCCCTTCCTCAAGAGGGGAGAAGGAGCAAGTGTGGGAGCTGGGAGCTGTTTTCCAGCTGCTGGAATGGGTCTGGTGGCCACCATCCCTGGACTGCAGGCTGGTGGCTCCACAGTCCCCAGGTGCTCCTGGGCTGCCATCAGGGATGGTGGCCCTGTGACAGCCACATTTGAGTTGGGCGTGCTGCAGGGACAGGTGCCTTGGGTTTACTTTTAAAACACACCCGTATATATATAACACACACACACACACACACACCCCTATATATATATATATTTGGGATTTTTTGTGTATATATTTACATCTAAAACTGCATTTTGATCAGCAGGAGACCTGGGTGGGGGCTGAGCACCATCTAGTGGCAAGCACCACGGCTCCGGAGGCTGCCGAGCCAGCAGGAAAGCAGCCAAGGACAGAAAGTCTTGCAGGAATTTTCCTCCCCCCCACCCCCTCCAGCTGCCAGTCGCTATCTTTCTTTTTGTTCTACCTTTTGTCCCCCTTTCTTTAATCAGGAGGAGCAAATGGAGGGGGTCCTGAGGATGCCTGTAGCCCCTTGGAGCACTGAGGATCATTCTGCTTCATTTATTCTGTTTCAGTTTGGTGGGAGAGCAGGGTTCTTTTGCCACCAGCTGCCCAGGCACTACAGGTTGGGTGCTGCCAAACCCATCCCAAACCCCCCCAGCCTGCAGAGCCTCATCCCATCCCAGGAGGCAGTTTAGAGGGTGGGAGCTGCCAAGGAGCTCAACATCCCAGGCATCCTGGCAGGAGGTGTGTCAGAGCTGGGTCCAGCGCTGGGAAGATAAAAAAGGAGCTTTTAAATAATCATTTTGTCTTCTTCTCGGCTGAGCACAGCCTTTCAGGGATAAATAAGCAGCATCAGTCCTGCTTAGACACATCGGCCTTTCCATTTATTTACTCCCAGGCTTTATTCTGAGTGAGCAGCCAAGCCCAGGCTGCGTTCGGGTCTCTGCTGTGGGGGACACTTCTCCTCCATCGGGTGCTGGTCTGTGCGTGTGGCACAGGAATAAAGCTCCCAGGAACACATAGCACTTTTCATCAAGAAGCAGCTCTCTAAACATAAACTAATTAATCACTCGTGCCTACCTGTCAGGTCAATGATTCTTGAGATTTTTAATCTAAAAATATTTCCCTTTTGAAATCCAGATGCGCCTGTTTTGGCAACTCCGCTTTTGATTTGTTTATTTGAGGTGTTTTTTAATACCTTTTTTTTTTAAAATTTTTAACCTGTGTTGCTTTCCTTTTGTATTTGGGCTTTTGATATGCTTTAATTGACTGGAGGTTTTTTTGGGTTTTTTGGGTTGTTTTTGTTTTTGGGTTTTTTTTTGTTTGTTTTTTTGGGGGTTTTTTTGTCCTGTAAAAATAGGAATTTATTCTCTTTTTATTTTCATGGCAAGTCTCTCTCCCTGCTGCATCCTGTCAACTTTCCTCTTCTCTTTTTAAGGGATTTGGCTACTTTTGCCTCATATTTCAGTTTATGGACCATAGACCCCAAGCCATTTTCTTGATGAAATCTGTCCTTTCCCCTTGGATCTATTTATCATGGCTGGGTGCCATGGGAAGCCTCCCGTGGTGAGGGGAGATGCTGGTCCTTGTCTCCCGAGGGCGCAGCTTCAGATTTGGCACTCTGCCCTCATTGCTCCATATAGAAATGATCCTCCCTAGTGTGGAATTCCTTATTATTAGTTCCAGTTTTACTGTTCTTGGGCTTTCTTCTGCTCACCTTCCCACCTTTGTTGACGGTACATATTTTAATCACGAAAAATGCCAATAAATGCATGAATGAATAACTGATCCAAATGCATGAATAAAAGAAAACTAAACGAATGAGTGAAATGTCCTGAAAATAGTAATTTCAGTAGGCTTTGGGGCTTTTTTAAAAAGCTCTTTTTAGTCTTAACCAAACCTCTCAACAGGGTCTTTTACTTCATTTTTATACTGATAATAGCTGTATCTTTAACTTATTGCAGAGTGGGAAAGACCATAACCAGTGGTTGCAGGGGTTTTTTAGGCACTCTGATTTTATTTCTTGTTGCTAACAGATCTTCCACTACTTTTTTTATTTTAAATGACAGCAATAATCACTTGCTCCTGTTTGTGCCCTGAATTGGGAGGGGGTGAAATTCATCTCAGGTGTCAGCGGGCACGGCTGACATCAAAACCCACTCAGCATTTCTCTGGATGTGCAGAGAGTGTGTGCTCGTGAGGTGTGTGTGCTCAGAGTCCCTGTGCCAGATGAGATGGGGAAATACGATTGTTTTCCCTTAGGAAATGCCTTTTTTTATTCGCTCATCAAGGATTTATTTTATTTATGTTGTTTATTACACAGCTGTGCATTTTTGCTGTTCTGTGTTTGAACACACACGGTGGAGGGGGGAGCACGTAGGGCACTTCCATTTTTCAGACATGGGACATCCCAGGCTGTTGGGATACTCTCAAGTTGTTTTTCCAGGAAAGCCCTCACAGCAGAATTTCTACTTGAAACAGTAATTTAGGCAGGGAGTACAAAAATGGGAGGAAGAGTCTCTTTTTAAAAAGTCATTCTGGGAGGATTAATTTGTTGTTGCTTCTTTTCTCAGCATGGTTTAGACATCGCTAAAATGACTAGATCCTTAAAGAAAAGGCATTTTTCCAATAATAAAATTTATTTCATACATGTTTTTGCATATGTGTTGTGTGGCTAAAAGCATGGACTTCAAGCCCTCTCCAGAGTCCGTATTTCAAGATGTGGAAACCAAGGCACAGTTGCCCTGGGCTCCGTGCGTCTTTCTCTGCCATCTGGGGTTGATGTAAATGACATGTTGGGTGACATGAGAGGACCCCTGAGCAAGATGAGATCAGGGCTAGAGATTTCCAACTTCCCATCTCATGCTTGAGTCTGGATGGGGTCCCTAGCACTCCTGGCAGCCAGCATGGGTACATTTATTGGTTTTTTTGGTTGCTGTTGCTAGGAGTTTTGCTGCTTGTTCGAGCAGAAAGTGTGGCTTTCTGGGTTAGCTCTGTGGTGAGCTCGCTGCCAGTTCTGCCCTACTTCTGTCCTGCGGGAAGGAAAGGAAGAGGTAGCGAGAGGAGCAGGGAGCTGGAGCAGCCCTGGAAGCCAAGCAGTGATGAGTGAAGCCAAGCTTGGTGATGAGTACTTGGAGCATCAGGATGCCTGTTGGGGAACCTGTTGGGAAGGGAGAAAACTGCTGCTGACAGGGTCAGTCCAGCTTGGGATTGATGCTTAAGGAGGCTGAGTTGGAACAGAGGCTAGACAGTGTTAAAGGAATAAAATAGGGATTTATTAAAAGGCCTTCGAAGGATACAGCTCAGGCAGAACAAGTGCCTGGCTGTGGCTACACCCAAGATGGACCCCAAGATGGACGAGTTTCACACTTTTATAAGCTTTGGTCCATTTCCATACTGGGGTTCATTGTCCAATTGCAGCTCCAGGTTATGCAGTCCCATCCTCCCAGGCTGCTCTCCTCAGTTCGCTGCTGTTTGCACTTTCTGGGCCTGAAGCTGCAACAGTGTCCTTGGTTCTGGGGCTGGAAAAGGATTGGTTTGAACTTGCTAGCGCTTTATATGAAGTTCAGAGTTACACACTAAAGCAGTACAGAATCTACAAAATACGAAAGCAAAATACAAAAGCAAAATATGAAGGCATCAGGATGAGCTTCTCTAAGTTCAGCCGCAGGTGTTACTCAGGCTTTCCTCTCCCTGTTGTGTCTCCTGCAGTGCTGAGCATCCGGGGGGCACAGGAGGAGGAGCCCACGGACCCCCAGCTGATGAGGTTAGACAACATGCTCCTGGCCGAGGGGGTGGCGGGCCCCGAGAAAGGAGGGGGCTCGGCCGCCGCTGCCGCCGCCGCCGCCGCGTCCGGAGGAGCCGGCTCCGACAACTCGGTGGAGCACTCTGACTACAGAGCCAAACTCTCCCAGATCCGACAGATCTACCACACGGAGCTGGAGAAGTATGAGCAGGTAACAGGCTCCTTCGTGGTGGTGCCCGTGGGCCGGTGGAGCGGAGCTGGATCACTGCTCCTGACGTCTGGAGTGCACGGGCAAACGGCGTGGGGGGTTGGAGTGAGAACGTGGTTTTTATAGGGTTGGGAGGTTGGGGTTTTATGCTGGGATGTGGCGTGAGAGTAGTCTCGGCATGGGTTGGCCCTTGGATTTTCACTTTTCACTCCTCCCCTGATATCTTACCCAGAATTGGCCGTAGAAGGAAAAGGCCTCTCTGACACGCTGGCCTCAGTGAGATGACAACTGTCAGAGCAGGACTTGAATTAGAGTCTTCCTTGCATATATTTTCTGCTTGAAAAGCTCTTTTTCCAGGAAAAAAAATTAGTAGTAAATCATTCTTTAAAAAGAAAAACTACCTGGGTTAATTCACACAGCTATTGGTAACACTGACAATTTCATTAAGAGCTTTGCAGGTCAACACTCAAAACAAGTTCCTTTCAAGTGCTTCCAGATGTTTTGTGGGTCTCTCTTGGCCGCTGTGCACCTTGCCCTTGTGGTTTCTACCCCAAGGTTATGGTTTATGGATGTAAGCAAGAAGGCATCACCTCTTTGGGTGGAAGACAAGCTCCACTGCCAGGGGCCAGGTGGGCTTTCAGATCTCTGGTTTAGAGGCAGTAAAAGCCTCCATTTTACCTGGCAAACTGGATGTGTGGTGGGGCTGGGCGATGTCTCCACCCCCATGACCACGCTGGCCAAGCTGAGGGAAGGGTGCCCCAAGGTTAGAGCCAGAATCAGGGTGGCCAGGCAGGGCTCTGGTAATGGCACAGTCGTGCCATGAGAGGCATTTTGGCAGAGCCTTAGGGCAGGCAGGGAGCAGGCAGAGGGCTGGTTGGAAGGATGACCTTCAGTGGCTCTCCTCAGCCCGTGCTGTCTCTCCCTTGAGGCACAGAGACAGGGAGGAGCCTCAGCCATCCCCACGGGTGGGAGTGGAGAGCACCTCAGGGATCATCTTTCAGGCTGAGGAGGGGTCGAGAGACCCATGTCCTCTGCTACCCAAGTCCAAGGAGAGGCCCTTGGCACAGACAGGGACAGGCTTCAGGGAAGGACCTTCTGCTTCTTCCTCCCCTTGGGCAGGAGTTCTGTTTGTTTGATGTTCTGATTCTGGTTTTGCTTTGCTTTTGCTCCTCAAAGAGACACCCAGGTGAGAGAAGCCTTTAGCCAGTCCTGGAGGGTGGGATGTGCCACGTCCTTCCTTCTCACAACCCAGTGGCAGGGTTTGTTTTTGCCACTCAGTGGCTTTGCAAGTGGCTGTGCTGGTCCACATCTCTGGTACCATTGCCCACAGCAATTCCTGCAGCACCAGGGCTCAGGGTTTTTCCACCTCCTTCCCACTCTCTCCAGTCCAGCTGTTGGGAGCTCAGCCCCTGGCCTCTCCGTCTGGCTGCTGCTTGGTCCACACGGCACTCAGTGGTGATTTTGCCTTTAATGCTCTTTATTTCATGCCAAGAGGAGATGATCTGAAATCATGGGTGGGGTGTCTGGGAGCAATGAGATGCCCAGCTGAGAGCTCTGATAGCCAGCACTCACCCTGGGAGATGGCAGTCAGCAGCTGGAGCTGGGGATGGGCAGTTGGAGAGGCTGTCTCCTTGTTGGGTCTGAGCCGTGGTGGGAATTCAGGGACGGGTGGGGTAAGATACAGCAAGTCAAGCTGATGTCACCAGTCCACAAATCCAGTGTTTCTTACCCTGCCAGTCCCTTTTTCCCCATCATGGGGTGGGAGCTGCAGACACTGTCCCCATAGCCCCCACCCACATCCCAGGAACACCAAAGGCTTCTCCAGCCATCACTGTCCAAGTGCTCCCCTGGTTTTTGGGGCTTGGTTCTAGGAATCAGAGAGTCCCATCGTGCCAGTGAGGTGCTTGTGGGGATGAAGGAGAAGGAAGTGGCCTTGATCTGGCCTCAAAATCCCTCCCTTGTGCCCTGGCTGCTGTCGCTGCCCTGTCCTCACGGCACAGCATGGGGACAGCAGGAGCAGCCAGACAGTGCTGTGCCAGCAGCAAACTAATTGGGATTGTTACCTGCTTGCCCTTATTTGTCAGGGCTCCTGCCTCACTCAGGTTTTAATTATTACCCTTATTTACTTCTTACCTGATGTGCCAAGAGCATGGAGCATGGCCGTGTCTCTCTGGGAGCTGCTCCTGTGAAGCACAAGGGGCTCTGCAGGACACATGATGGGGCTGTAGTAGTTGGGGCAGTGGGTCAAAAGCTTCATGGTCCTCCTCAGATAAATCTACGGCTCCTCCAGTCACAACCAGGAAAAGAATGGCCAGGACTTCTTCATGCTTTACATGAATTCTAGGCCTTCAGCTGCCCCAGTTCCATTTGTGATCCCCCTGAGAGCAAAGAAATCAGCTCCTGTCTTTCCCAGCGTGTTTGTTGGGAGTCTCTCACACCCTGTGCTTAACAGACCAGGAAAGTTTCTCTCTGCCTGATGCCTTTTTCGGGCTTAGCTAGAAACAGGCCAGACAAAGTTAAAAGGAAAAAAGCAGATATATTTAATGAAGGGCCTTCAGGTACATTAAGGGCAGATGAAGCCTCCAAGAGGGGTTACACCCAAAATGGACGATCTTCATGGGTTTTTCAGACAGATACATGTTTTGGTCTATTTGCATATCTGGGGTTAATTCTCCACTTACAGCTTCAGGTAATGAAGTCATATAGCCCCAGTTTGCTCCTCACCAATTCACTTTTGTTTATCCTTTTTGGGGTCTGAGGCAGAGGGTGTCCTTGGATCCCAGGCCTAGAAGGATTGCTTTTCTGACCAAAATGTGAAGAGAGTTAACTAACACTCTATATGGAGTTCAACGCAGGATCTGAAAAATACAAAAGCTAACATCCTAAGGCATCATCCCCTGAGCACCGTCGTGTTCTTGCCCTGAGCCTGCTCTGAAAAGCCCCAGCCGGCGAGGCCTGCGCTCACATCTCCCTCTGCAGCCACGCTGCCCGTGCCCTGCCCTCGACGCCGCCGAATGACCTTCCCATCCTGGGGTTTCTTTTGCTTTTCCTGCCATCCCAGGCGTGCAACGAGTTCACCACCCACGTGATGAACCTGCTGCGCGAGCAGAGCCGGACCCGGCCCATCTCGCCCAAGGAGATCGAGCGGATGGTGAGCATCATCCACCGCAAGTTCAGCTCCATCCAGATGCAGCTGAAGCAGAGCACGTGTGAAGCCGTCATGATCCTGCGCTCGCGATTTCTGGACGCACGGTGAGCCCGCCCTCCAAACCTTTCTGCCGCGTCCTTCGGGTCCGGGAGGTTTGTTGCTCAGGTTTGTCGGTTCTGGAGTGAGCCGAGGGCCAGCTGAAGGGGGTTTTTGCCTTCTTTATCCCCGTGTTTGTGGCTCAGCAGGGGAGGGGGCTGCAGTTCAAACCATGCATCGGTGAGGCTCCCAGCTGTACCTTGAGAATTGCACATCCTGGTTTTGCTGTGGCAGAAGGAAATCCTGTGGCATATTGCAACAAGCCTCTCTGGTGAAAACGTGCACTACAGTTAGGGATTAAAGTTTATCCTCCAGGCCATCCTGGCCCCCCTAGATTGCTATTCTTTTCCCGCTGTTTTTATTGTCCCAGATTTTCAGATTGCTGTAAAATTATTTCATTTCCCAAGCTGGTTAGGTGCAGACTGCAACTTGAGCTGTAGCTTGCGATGGGAAGGAGAGGCAGCTACACCAGGGGTATAAGGAAAGAGATGGCAGACAGGTAATAACGCCTAGGTGTGAATGGAACAGACTTCCCCAAGGATGTATCCAGCTCTGCTTCCTCAGCACAGAGCTTTGCAGGGTAGCACTGATGTCTTTGGTCACGACAGCCAGGTGTCAGGAGTCACCTTCTCAGGTGGAGGAGCTGGCTGCCAGTTTGCAGACTCTGCTGTGAGCTGGAGGATACAGTGATAAATTTGAGATGGAGACTCGCTTGCTTTGAAAAGTGCTGAGAGAGCAGTCACCAGCAAAGGGGCAGATAAGAAGCTTCCTGGCCATGAGTCCTGCACTCCATGCTCAGAGAAGCAGAGGGGAGAGGGAGGAAAGTGGGAAACTCAAGAATATCTAAAATTGCATCCTGGTTTTGGACCCCCGGTGCTCATTCCCTTTCCTTTTCCTTCTATTTCCCATTCTTTCTTCATGTGAAGGCGGAAGAGACGAAACTTCAACAAACAAGCCACGGAAATCCTGAATGAGTATTTCTATTCCCATCTCAGCAACCCTTATCCCAGTGAGGAAGCCAAAGAAGAGCTAGCCAAGAAATGTGGCATCACAGTCTCACAGGTGAGAGAGCTCAAAGCCTGGGCTAGTGAGAAACCTCAGCATGGGGAAGGGTATTCCAGACCTCAGACCAGTCAGCTATGTCCAGTGTTGAGCATTTAATTATTAAATCAGTTTAGTGCAAGTTAGTGAGAGTTGGGTGGGAGTGCAGATGGCACTTGTGGATTGAAGAGGAAGGTCGGAGATTGGATTTAGGAAGTATGAAGGCTCCATGGAGCAATGGCTGTGTGTGCAGCCAAGGTGCTGACAGCACAGAAATTACATGGCAGCAGGCAGAGGGGCAAAGTCTCCTCTAGGAACTAGTGCTGGCCTGGCCTGCAAGAAGAGTTTCTTTGATCTTAAAGTCCTTTCTTCAAGGGATTAAAAGCAGTAGGAAGAGTTGTGCAGGTTTTGCTTGATAAGATAGAATGGGTGAGTCCTGGTGGGAAGGATCTGGGTGTAACTCTTACAGTTTGTGTTCAGTGAGGGTGGGATTTCTCAGGGTCATTTCTCTCAGTCATTACCCTTGTGCTGCAGAACATGACACCTCCCTGACTTGCACATCCCTCAGAACACGGTGGTTAGTAAAGGCAAAATGAATTATTTCCATATGTTCAAGGAAGCCACATAGTTCCTGGAGCCTGTAGCTTTGACCTGGGAGCTGTGTGATTTGTGAGGAGCTCAGTCAGCCCTTGAAATGTTCAGCCATGTTCAGCTCAGGCCTGCCCTTCTCTATTTCCTCTCTTTTTGGAGCAGGCTGTGTGACTGAGAGCCAGTCTTTGTGGCCTGTGGTAGGCTTGTCCTCACGTGAGCTTAGCAGCCCCTCTAGGCTCCCGTGGCATTCCCTGTCTTGGGCTGCGTCCCAGCTCCAGGCACGTGCCTGCTCGTCACTCGAGTAAACTGCAGACAGCAGTAGCATCTGGTGTCCTTGTGGGAGCGTGTCTGCCTTCAGCAGGAGCAGCAGCATCCAGGGGTAGGTGTCATCACCGTGCTGAGTGCCTGCTGAGTGACTCCAATTGCCTCCCCTGGGCTGGAAGACCCAAACGTTGCTTCTTCCCAGAGTTACCTACAGGAGACAGCACTTATTGGCTTAAGTGAAGCTCCAGCTGTCCCAGTGCTTCTTCTCTCACTTCTAATTCATCTGTTCACACTTACAACTTCTCCTTTACAAAGACAAAATGCCCAGGAGAAATGCTGCTCTTAGGAGGTGTTTCTGAGCTTGCTGTATCGAGGCTGCTTTGTGCCTGTCTCCAGGATCTGCCTCCCTTCTTCCTCCAAATAAGGTAGAAGCAAACACACATCCAGGTCTGGTTTTGCTGAGACCAAGTGGGAGCACAGGTCCCATGTTTGTGTGCAAGTCGTGAGCAGAGTTGGTCAGAACTCAGAGTCTGACCAGATTAGGCAGGTGCTTCACAGATTTTTAAATGCAGATAGGTTGTGGTGGCTGTATATTCCAACCTCCTGCCCTGTGGTGCTCAGAGTTCACCCAGGATGTGAAGCCAGTCATGAGAAAAAATCATGAAGGAGCACATTGTCATCAGTGAGAAAGCTGGACCAAGAGCTGGAGTGGAGCTCCTTGCCAACAGCACCAGCTCCATCAAAGTGTTTGCTCCCGGATCTGGGCTGGGTGCTGATGAGAGTCTCTGCAGGTTATATTTTCTCTTTCCTGTTCTGTAGGGTTGGATACGTGTAGCTCAGTAGCCATTAAATTGGTGGATGAAGCCACCTCTGTGTGGAAGCTGCTGAATGCTCTAATAGCACTGCAGATAGAAAGCAGCACAGGAGTAAAAGGTTTCAGTTATCAACACCCAAGCCCAAGCAATTTCCCTAAGATAAGGAAAAAATCATGGGCTTCAAAGGATGAACATCCATTATTGTCTTCTGTGTCTTTAGTGCTTGCTCAGTTTGTTTGGAAGAGGGAGCACTGATGTAGCTGCTCACCAGCAAGCAAAGGGAAAATGTCCTTGGGATCTCACAGAAGGGGTCGGTCTTGCTAGCTCCAGATTGCAGCTCCAAGCAATTTTAGGAGTGTTGGAGCTTTTCTGGAGAGCTGCAGCATCCTCCTCATTTGCCCGTTCCCTTTATCCTGATAAGCTCTCTCAAACCAAGTCAGTAGTGGCTGGAAGTTGTCTTCTGCTTAGAGACCTGCACATAGGAAGACATCACCCTGATTCTCTGTGTTCATTGCTGATGAAGAAGAAGCTGAGAGCTGCTTCTCAAGCTGTAGGGTTGAATCTTTCCCATGTCTTCTCTGAAATAGTTCAGTGGAGATAGTGCCCATGAGTGAACAGGAATATCATCAGCATGTCTCTGGCCAAACACAGTGGAAACATCTTCCACCCCTTGTCAAGGTACACACTTCTTTCCTGGGACCAAAGCTGGGTTTTAGGACAAGTCCTGTGCTCCTTTTCCATCCTTCCCCTGAAGTTCCTGGTTTATGCAGTGGCTTATGCTAAACCTTACAAAGCTGAGCTCAGCCAGATGAAGAGCATCCACTTCTGCCTTGGTGCCTTGGTTCCCCTCAGATGGGTCAAAAAAGAGCTTTGCTGATACTGAGGCAGTTTTGTGTGTCAGCCTGGCCCCAGTCAATTCTCTGAGTGTTCTCCCTCAAAGCCATGCTGGTAATCAGGGCATCTGTCCCATCAGTGGGATGCTGAAGAGGGGGCAAATAAAAGTGATACATGCCTGTTCTCAAATTGTGTAATTTCGGGGTGATTTGACTTTGTCATGTTTCTTGGAATCCATCTGAAGATTTTTGTGGGGTGGGTCTAATGGTTCCTTTGGAGCATCCCATCTGTAGCAGAACCAGCCACATCCACACAAACCCGGTGCTCCCCTCAGCTCTCCTGGGCTTGTTGTGGCACACGCGGGTGGCAGGTGCTAATAAAACGGGGGGAGGAAAGAATCTGCAATGTTTAAGCTGAACTAATCCACTTTCCTCGCCCAGGCACACTTGGCAAAGCTGAAACCTTAACGTCCTTGTCTTCTCTTGAACTCGCTCTAGGTATCAAACTGGTTTGGAAATAAGAGAATCCGGTACAAGAAGAACATAGGTAAATTTCAAGAGGAAGCCAATATTTATGCTGCCAAAACGGCTGTCACGGCTACCAATGTGTCAGCCCATGGAAGCCAGGCTAACTCACCCTCAACTCCCAATTCAGCTGGTTAGTTTTTATTTTTCTTTTATTTTGGGTTGTTAGTGTTTGGTTTTTTGTTCGTTCTCCCCTCTCCCTCTAATCTCTCTCTTGTTTTCTCCTTTTGGTTATTTCAGCTTTTATTCTCTGGGTCTGGTTTGCTCACTTTCATGGTCTTAAAAAAAAAAAAAAAGGGAAATGGGTTTGGTTTGGTGGGGGTTTTTTTGGGGATTACTTTATTTTCTTTGCTTTTTTTCTCCCTGTTTTCTCCTTCTTTTTCCTCTTCCCCATCTCTGTTCTGTTTTATGTTGAAAAAAAAGGATGTGACCAGACCTTGTGACTGGTGGTGCTATGGTGGGCCACAAACCGGTGCTGGGATTGCCTACACATTGTGGGGAGAAAAAAGAATAATAGAAGAGTTATTGCATAATGATTTTATTTCACTGGGGCTGAAAGCATGAGTGATCCTAATGGATAAACCCCAGCATTTCTGAGATGCCCTAGCTCATGCATTGTAGGGGTTGTTTTGGGTAAATTTTTATCCTTTTATTTTCTTTCTGTTGTGGTTATCTCTTTGATTGCTTACATGACAGTGTCTGGATCACCTGCAAGAGTGTGCTCTGTGTGAATTTTATTTTCCTTTTGTGTCAGTGCAATCCAGAGAAATTCACGGGTCATTCCCTTCCCTTTCCCCCTTTCCTTCCCATTTGCTGTGGTTTCCATTTGTTTGTTTTGAGAGTCAAAGGCACAGAGCACTTTGCCCAGATTTCAACTCCTCTGCTAGAGAACGATGCTCAGTTCATGCGTGGTGCCTGCTGCAAGGTTGGCCAACCCAAAAATGACCAGGGGCTACGGATCCAAGAGAAATGGAAAATTGGGATTTTGGGATTGTTTACAAGGAGAGGGAAAAAATAACTTTGTGGGTGCCGTGTAATTCATAATCCATGCAAATAAGTGTGTACCTGCTTTCTTTTTAGGGGTGGGAGGGAGAGTGGGGATGTGCCACTCTTGAGGCTTTGAGCCGAGTGTCTGCTCACGGCGCCCTTCCCTGGGGATGTGGTGCTCGGTGTTACCAGAGAGGCAGGAAGGGAGCACAGAGGCTGGGGGGCAGCAGGATGTTACACAGACCGTGCAGATGCTGACTGCCATCAGGACATGCTTCTGTTGTGAGCACAGCCCTGCTGCCTCTGTAGGTATCAGAGGAATCACACTCCAGAAACACCCCTGGCTCTGGAGGATTCGAGTGGAAGGTGGAGAGCCAGAGCTCAAACAGAGGGAGGAAGCAGTGATGTGGGTCTCTGGTGGAACAATCTCTCCCACCTCCTTCTCACCCAGGGCTGTCTGCTCTGGCTCAGGTGCTCAGAGGGCTTAGGTGGATGCAGCAGAGCTCTGCAGAGGTGGTTTGCTGGAGTTTTGTTTGGTTCTTTTTTGGTTTGGGGATTTTTGTTCCCCTCCCGTTCTCTCAACTGATTAAGATTTAACTGCGTTTTCAAAAATGTCATTCTTTCCAAAGAGCTCACCCAAAATTCCTGGTCAGGTGGGCTCTCCTGATGTTCACAACCCCTGTAGAAAAGTCTGGAGGGAATTCTGCTGGAGAGGGCAGCATTGTGTGTGTTGAGGGAGAGGCCTGCTGCCTGTGATGCTGTCCTGCAGCCCACATCAGTCTGGACCAAAGAGATGCGGCTTTCCTTCTTTTCCTCTTTCTTCAGCTGGAGTCAGATCCAAAGGTCTGGAATAGCAAGGGAACAGCTTCAAGTTGCCTGAGTGGGTTTGGATCTGGGCTGCACGTAGGAGAATAAGCATTTCCTTAGTGCCTGACCAGCTAAATAGTGCTCCAGAGCAAGGCTGTTTCCTCGCCTTCCCCACAGGCAGCAGCGCGGTTGTTTCAGAGATAAATTGGCCAGTGCCCTGCAGTAAACAGCTGAGATAATCCCTGGATAACACTGCGCTTTCAAGAAAGGACAAACAGTCCTGTTATTAACAGGGAAGACTTGAGCTCCTGGGTCCTCTTTGTGGCTCACTTGTCTGCAGTTTGGAGTCATTGACCTCTTTTCACATGCCTGAAGTGTCAGCGGTGCTAAAGCAGTGTGAGAGGAGCTTGCAGGCCGCAGAGATCCTTCTTTTGCTTAGAGATAGAGTGTTCCTAACCTGGCCCAGGTCCCACACCCTGCCTGTAATGCTGCAACACTGGCAGAGCAGCGGGGAGGCCCCAGTTGCTCTGGATCAGCTTGCAGAGGTGGTGGGTATGGGTGTCCATGTCCTGGGAAGACAGCTGGAATGGCATGAGATTTTTATCTCCTGATGGTTGGGATCCCCCATCTGAACCACGCAGATGTAACAGCTCAGTTGAGCATCCCTTTATTATTGAATTTTGGGACAAAGATATGTCCCAAGGACATGCTGTGATTTCCCCTGCTACAAGTTGTTCTGTAGGTCCTAGCAGCAAGAAGCACAGCTGTACATGCAAGGTCTGAAATACCTGTCTGAGAAAGATTGGGGCAATTGTATCCTGGACCATGAGCCATCAGATGTGCTGAATTCTCTAGGGAGGATCATGGAAGCCAATGAAGAAGTGAAGAACTAAGATGGCCAGTGCCTCTCATTTTACACAGTGGATTTCTTTTTTATCCCACATGATGGGCTGAGACTTTGGTGAGGAAGTAGCCTGAACAAAGATAGGATTTTTGGGGAATTCATAGGAGTTTCTGGTTTAAATACATTATAGGGCATGTGGAAAGAAAGTAAACAGAAGACAGGTCATGAGAATGAAATGACCAGCAGTGTAGTCCCTGGAGGGCCGTGGTGTTGGAAGAGGAGGTGGAACTGGATGCAGTGGGACCTGGGACAGGAGCTAAATTCATTTCTGCTGTGGCTACACAGACCCATCTGTTCTCTCATCGATGCCCATGTTACTGGAGATCAGTGAATGGCTACAGTCAGTCAAAGAGATTGGCCACACATTGACAAGGGCAAGGATTGCATCTGTCTGGCCATCTGGCACGTTCAGAGCAGGGTCCCCCATCCTCAGTCACCCAGGCCTGAATGTCAAACACCTTTTCATCCGGAATACGTGCGGCTGGGCTCTATCAGCCAGATGTTCAAATAAGCTGAGAAGTCTGGCTCATTTGGGCTAACAACTCCCCATCCTCACTTTGATTTCCTGGACAATCTCAGCACAAAAACCACATGGCAAATGAAAGCTGTTTTATGTGGGCAGACCCTTTTTCAACCAGAGTCCTCAAGGGCCACACACAGGTGATGGCATCCAATGAAATCTTGAATGCAAAGCAGCCAAAGTTGTCCTGAGCTGTTTTTTTTACCTGCTCACCCTTTTGTTTTGTAAAATTCTTCTTGTGAAGCTGCTGCCTGGAAATGTACTTCATCAGGCACAGGTGTCTTCTCTGCCTTCCTCTATTTATGTCCAGAACACACCACTGGAGGGGACTGTGCTTCAGTGGAGACTGTTCTGGTCATGGCTTCACTGTCCTCAGTGTTGTTTGGAAGAAGTGGAAAAGAACAAATGTCCTGTGGGATCATCCCCGGCTTTTGGACCTGCTTTGTGGTTTTGTCCAGCTAAAGAGCTACACAGCCCATCACCACATTCTTCCCTCATTTTTGGCCACAGTAAAGGCAACACAAAAAGTCACAGGAGGCATAAATTTTGTGTGCTCTCAATACATCTCTGTGTCATTGCTGTTGACTTCAACTAGGAATCTTGTAGGCATGACCAAAGTCACTTCAGAGGTTCATTGTGCTGGATCTCTCTTGTTGGTGGTAGCTGGAATGAGGCAGCAGATGAGGATGGCTTGATTTCAGCTCCAGTGAACACCACTACCCTGTTAGTTTATTCATGGTACCATTTGAATTGTCAGATACTTTTACTAGAGGTTCTGGAAAATTGGAGGTGGAAGTCAAGTCAGAACACAGAAGACATCAAAGAAGCTGGAGAAGAAGCTCGGTGAAGAGCTAGAAAAGTGGTGCAAGGAATACCAGTGGTCAAGTTTGTGAAGATTTTTGAAATGGAGGCAAAACTGAGGTGGGCTCATCAGAGGTGTTAGGGGCAGAAGAAATCTCTTAGAAAGCATTGTTTTAATGTAGGCTTTCACCCAGGGCAAGATCTGACTGCCAGAGTTTGCTCAGACATTTCCAGGACTCTTTCTGAAGCTGGTGCTGTCCTGATAGAAACTCAACACCAAGAAATAATGGGGATAGGTCGTGGCTTTAAAAAGATGATGCTGAAGATGAAACACTCTTCCACACTGTACAAGCCATGGGTTTTCTGATCGGTTTTTTTGTTGTTGTCTATCCATAATAATTCCGGGGACTTCCATGCCAAGATCAGAGCTCAAAGATGAGCTTCTCTCATTCCCAGCCTCTCAATTCCTGAGGAACCCCAGACCAAATCAAAACCACCAAAAGCCTGTGGCGCATTCAGGAAAAGAGCGTTTCAGAGGGACAGGTTAGATTTACAGTGGGGCCTCCTCTGGTGGAAGGACTTGGCCTGTATTTCTGGATCTTAGCTCTGTGGAGGATATCTGAGTCCAGCTTTTCAGGGCCCCTCTTAGCTGTGTCTCTGAGACTTTGGGCCGCTGTGATTTTGGGGCGTGGTGAGTGCTGAAGCAGCAGCGCGGCGGCGCAGAGCGCTCCGCAATTACGGCTCTGATCCAAATGCATCCATACATGCGGGGCCATTGGTATGCGCATATTTATCTCTGCATCCACATCAGCAGCAAGACATATTTACCGTTTAGATATGCACATATATTGCAAAAACACCCCTTGCCAATAGCAGTGTATATCTTGTAAGTGACATTTCCAGCGCTCCTCATGATTTCCAAGACACCGTCGCTCTTCAGAACTGGAGTTTGTGGCTGTTTGTTTATTTTTATTTCCTCCCTCCCGGTCTCAATTTTATGGCCAGTTTTGTTAAGTTTCTATAAAATATCAGTTAAGTTTATGGCATTTTTATTTGTTATTGTTGTTATAATTTTCTTTTGGTAGGGGGGAAGGTGGGATGAATTGTTGCTCAGCTGAGGGCAGAGCAATAGCAGGTGCTTAGGAATTCCAGAGTCCTCTTTCCAGCTCTGCCACAGATTATTTGTGTGATCTCAAAGATTTCTGCTCACCTCAGAAAAGGAGGGAAATACTCTCTGCTTCTTGAGAACGGTAGCTGCAGAGTCTTTTGGTTCTCAGCCGCTGTGAGAGTACAAAGCTGCGTTACTGCCCTGTGCTTTTATTAAGGCGGTCAAGGCAATCACTCAGAAAATGGGGTCTGAAGCATCTTAGTGTGCATGAATCGTGCCTATCTTCACGCTTAAAGTTGAGCACTGTCAGGGTGGGCTGGCCCCAGTCTGCCAGCTCATTTCTCTAGGTTTTTTTGCCTTTAAAATAGCGAGTAACCTGAGAGGTCGGGAAGTGACAGGAGCCCTTTGCCAGCTGAGCAGAGGAGGTGATGGTTACAGCTGCCTCCTGACTAGTCCCGGTTATTTTACGCAGCGCTGTGGGATTGCTCTCTGGAACAGGTTGGGCAGGTTGACAGTGAGCACAGACAATGAGCTATTCCTGGCTTCGTTCTTTTCAGGCACCAGTGGGAGGGTCCTGATCCAAGACTCACTGTGCTCAAGATGAGTCTTTCTCTAGACTGTCTTGGATGTTGTATCTAGCAGTGATGTTTCTGCTTTCCTTTGATTCTGAGAGCTCCCAGCGCCTAACAAAAGAGCCGGTCACTAAGAGAGCAGCAGAGAATGTAGCGAACATGAAGTCCCCAGCACAGACCTCCCACCTGCTCCCTGACCTTTGTCAGAGGTGGTTTCCTTCAGAGGAGCCTTCCTGGTCTGCCTCCAGGGCACAGCTGGGATCTGTCCCTGTTTCTTCCCTCTCCAGCAAAGGGTGGGGGATTGCCAGGCATTTCTCAGAGCGTACGCATGAGCCATAGTTGGGCAATTCCACCAGGACTGTGGTTGCCAGTCTTCCAAGCTGGAAATGGCAATGTAGATGATGAGTGTGTATTTGGGACTGGAGCTGAAAGCGTAGCTGACCTGGGCCCCTGAAGTCTCTCCTTTCCAAGGCTAACGTCATGTATAACTAAACCTTGCACGTTGAGCTGTCTCACACTTAACGCGCTGATCTGCACGAAAAATTCTGAAATAATCCCATAAAACCTTTTTGTTTATTTTTAACCCCCTTGCTGCCTTCCCTGCCTTCCAGTTACATGATGGGTTTGTTTCTTCTGTTAAGTGGTTGAGGAGGTGCTCAGATATCTCAAAAATAAAACTTCTATTTCTGCAAAGGCAGGATTTATTTTTTCATTTGTGATTTTTTTTTTTTCTCCTGATCCCACCCAGTTGTCTTCACTGTTACAATTTTTTAGTGTAACTTTGATGACTGGCGCATGCAGTGGGGAGTTTGCTCACAGAGCTTGTTCTCCTGGGGCAGCTGGCCCAGGAGGGCTGTGACACCCTTGTGTTCTCTCACAGCCCATCACAATGAACGACTTTTGCCAGCGTGATGGGCACTGGGAGTCTAACCCAGGTGCCTTCACGTTTTTGTGAGCCTTTGCTCCTGGTGCTCTGCAGTTCCCACCAGTTCCTGGTGTCCCGAAGGCAAACCCCATGCACTGCTCCCTCGCAGAGCCCCTGTGGCTCAGCCAGAGCTCCAGCAGTGGGGCTGGATGGGCTCGGGATGTCTCACCCTGCAGGGAGCAGTACAGGCTAGAATTACTCACCCTGTTCTGAGCTTCTCGGCATGGGCTTGGTTCGCCTGCTGCAAAGGCTTCTGCTCTTGATGGCAGGGCTTGTCTGGGTGATTCTGGTCTCCAGTGCAGTCTGCTGGGTGGACACCTCCAACAACCGAGATCCTTTGGAGCTGTCTGAAGGATTCCGATGCTGTCCGAATCCTCCAGGCTGTGTTTTGTTTGTCTCAGTCAAAAGCATGAAGAGTCCTTCCTCCAGCTGAGGAGCTGTTGAAGAATGTTCTTGGCATTGAGCTGTAACAACATGTGGCTTTGAATAACCTCAGGANCCTTTTTTTTTTTTTATTTTTTTTGCTTGCTCTGTTCTTTATACTACTAACCTGACTGTGTGTTTTGTTTTTGTGGTTGCTTTGCATGTTGTTCCTTCCTCTTGGCTGAGAGTCATGGGGTGGATCTTTTTCCTTTCTGTGATTCAGGTGCCTCACTCTTTCCTTTCCAGGTTCTTCCAGTTCTTTTAACATGTCAAACTCTGGAGATTTGTTCATGAGCGTGCAGTCTCTCAATGGGGATTCTTACCAAGGGGCCCAGGTTGGAGCCAACGTGCAGTCACAGGTAGGGACCCATCCGATGTACTGCCAGTGAATGCATTAGTGTTGGAGGAGCCTTTGATTGTATTGGCACTTCTCCCTCCCGTCTGAAAAGAGCAAATCTCAACCAGCACAAATCAACCAACCAACACTTAAAAAAAGGCAAACCAAACCAAAAAAAACAACCAACCAACCAACCAAAAAAAAAAAAAAAAAGGCAACAGGAGCAACCACCAAAAAAAAGAAAACAAAAAAAACAAACCAAAAAACAATCCAAAAGAAATGATAACCAAACACCCAACCAAACCAACAACCATGGTCTTGAGGAGACTTGCCCACACTTTGTGAATGCATTTGGCTCTGGCTTGATAGTCGTACTAGGAGGAGAGAAGGTGTAAAAGAATAGGCACAAAGTCAAACAAAAGCAGCTCAGGTTTAGGTTCTGCTTGCTTTATTCTTCCAAGGGAATGGGCCAGATGTTTGGACTGGTGTCTCGTTTTACAAGACTTCCATTTACTCCTTTGATGCCAAACCCGGTATCTGCTGAAAGGCAATAAGTGTTCAAATATGTAGATAATTTTTTATTTATTTTTTTATAATTAAAAGCCACCCTTGACCATCTTACCACCTCCCCAAAGCACAGGCACTCACACCACCCCCGTACATACCAGGAGGAGAGAGCAAGGGAGCTTTGAGCAGCATTGCTGAGCCGTCAACCCCTGCCTGAGGCAAAAAGAAAGAATTTGAAATAGCCACAATCTCACTCAGATCTCCCACCTGCCATCCATCTATGTCCAGATATGCCATGAGTCCCCTCTCTGGCATCTAAGGCTCTGTTCTGTGCTGAGGGACGACAGCCACTCTGACACTTCTGCATTGGGCAAGGAGAGCTCTCTAAAGCCGAGGCTGCTCCCATGGGGCTGGATGTGGAGCACACATCATCCATGGGCGGTGAGACGGGCTCACCACATGTGCCATTGCTGGGGCTGGGCTGGGGGTGTGAGGGAGAGGAACGGGGTACCCAGAGGAGAGCTGCTGGTGCCTTTGCCATGGTAGGTATATTTCCTTTCTGGGACCTCCACAACGCTCAGCCAACTCCAAGGATCTCCTTCTGCTGCCGTGAGCAGTGCTTGGGGCCAGAGGTGTAAGGGGGAGGAAGGTGGGTCCTTGAGCACGATGGCTGCTGGAGATGGCTGCAGTGATGCTCTAGGAGATGCCACCCCACGCTTGTCACGCTGTTCTCCCTGCCCACTCTTTCTGTCAAAGGACAAGGGACCAAGGAGAGTGTGACAGGGCTGCTGGGGCAGGCAGGGGATGGTGAGGGAAGCAGGAGAAGGTTCTCTGGCGCATCTCTCTCCACAAGACCAACTGCGGCTCTCTTTTATCCCTCTTCGAATATACACCTTTATTTTTATGACGATGATGACCATGATTGTTGCTATTACTGTTTGTTTACTTTTATCTCGCCAAAGATGAACAGAAGCAGCTTTGGCCACTAACCTTTCCTTCCCTCTAATTTGTGTCTTTGTTGTTGTTGGTCTGTTTAGGTGGATACCCTTCGCCATGTTATCAGCCAGACAGGAGGATACAGTGACGGACTCGCGGCAAGTCAGATGTATAGTCCGCAGGGCATCAGTGTAAGGAAAAAAAACAGGCCTGGGTTCTGGTCTTTTGGTTGGGTTTTTGGTTTTTTTTTTCATTTTTGTTCTCTCACTACCAATTATTTCAAAGCCATAGGGCTCAGAATGCCACTTAGTAGGACTTGTCTTTGCTTTTACGGTCACCTAGTTTATTGCTTCTGTATCGGTCACGCCAGCGGCGGAGCTTTGCCCACAAAAAAAGTGGCGCCGGGGCAGGCTGCGTGCAGGCAGCTGGCGTCTCGGACTGTCACAGCCCATCAGCATTCGCCCGGCACCTGCGGCCACACGCGCTCGGCCGAGGGGAGCTGCTAAACAGGTGACACCTCGTGTAACCACGGTGGGGAATGTCACCGCAAACGCCCCGGCCCAGAGGTGGCTCCATCCTGGTGGCACCATCCTGGAGCTAAAAATAGCCCATCCCTGGCCGGCGTCCGAGAGCGCGGCGGCGATGGATGGGGTTGGCGGCGATAGCGGTTGTGAATAAAAGGAGGAAAAAAGCCCACAAAGCCAACCAACGTCAACCCAAGAAAACCTCGCCCAAGCGGGCTGGGGGGAGGATGCGAGGGGGAGGGCGGTCTCTGGAGCATCTTCTCCTTGTTCTTGGGTGCGCTGGCGGGTTCTGACTAGCATGAAAATTCGTAGCGACAAGCTGTGTCGCACAGGGGGAAATCGATCAGACACACACAAGGAGAACCCAGTGTAGATTCGGGACAGCAATCCAACTTCATTTCTCAGATCAATCGTCCACCATCTCAGTGGCGGTGACAGCAAGCTGGGAGAGGAGGACAGCCTGGAAAAGGAGGCTGTGAGCGCTGAGTGGGTGGTGGCAGTGGTGTCCGCGGTGGCACAGAGGAGGCAGCTGGCCCTGGACATGGGGACGCTGATGGTTGAGACAGGGTGGTCTTGAACTGGTCAGAGAGGTGATGATCCTCTGGGTGGGATGGTGGTCCTGCAGCCCAGCGTGGTGTACCAGCCAGTCCCATCACCCTCCAGTCCACTGGACCACTTGTCACCTGGCGTGTGACCATCCTGCAGGGCGGCCGCCGCTAGCGTGGAGGAGAGGGCCCAGGGAGAGCAGTGCCCTGGGACAGGGGGCTCTGCTCCCCTCTCCTGCGGGCGCCGGGACTTAGTGGGCGGCTTGACGTCAGGAGGCAGAGGCAGGGAGGATTTGTGAAGTAATGTAATTGAACATGTGCAGATAATTATGTCTCATTACATAAGCCCCTTGCAAAAACGGCACTTGGAAATGCCACATGAAAGAGCCTATCGTTCCGCATTAATTTCTCCGTGCGCTGAATTTATTCCCTTTCTGGCTTTTTAATACTTGGAGAGTAAATGAATCGCAGGCTGATCATGATAAGAGATGATACTTTTGTATAAATTAAAATACCCCCAAGGAAAGAGGCTGAGCTGATTACAGTTGCAGTTGGCTTGGAAAATAACAGTGGGCTGGGTTAAGCCAAAATTTGGGGGGGAGGGTTGCTGCCAGGGATTATTATGCAGGGAGGGGGTGATTGTGGAGAGGAAAAGGAAGAAAGAGCGAAAACTCAAAAGCTGAATAGGACAAGGAGAGCTGGGTTGGTGTTTCAGGCTGTGGTTCTCTGTGGGAAAACCAATGTTCCCATGAGTAGCAATGAGAACTGGTGAACTGAGAGTGGCAGGGGCTTGGCAGTTCCCTCTGTGCGTCCCAATTGGGGACCTGGCGTGTTTGCATGTGATGTGTTCTCAGGCTGGTTTTCAGAGAGGGCAGGAGCCCAAACTGACCCATACTGGATGTTGTCAGGAGAGGGGCAAGTTGGCAAAGGGGCCGCACTGTGTGAGTGACTCCTCAACTCCCCATAAAGCTGTGGTGGGCTTGGGGAATGAGGCAGGGAGTCCAGAGACGAGCAGACAGTTTAGGGAACACCCTCTGGATTGCCTGTTTGTTTCCCCATGTGTCCCAGTCAGTGTGCTCCAGCCTGATTGTCACTGAATGTCTTCCTATCCCGTGAGGTCCTGTGATGGATCCGAGTTTTTCCACCCTGAAGTGTGGCTGCCCTTTTGTAAGCACTGGTGCTGGGGAACTCCTCAGTGCAGACAGGGTGATTGTTTCCAGCAGGCAGGGCTTCCCTGCCTTTCCCTGAACCTTTCCACGCCGAGGAGGGGCAGCGAAATGCGGAGCAAAGCTGATTGTGACACAGAAAGCTGCCGTCCCCTCATCACCCGAGCGTCCCCGTGAGCTGCTGGAAGGAGATGAGCCGAAACCTAGTCAAGAGCCCTGTCACAATGATGTCTGCACGGGGCTGAGGTTAAGTCATCCCTGGAGCCCGTCAGCACCAGGAAGTCAGCGGCAGGTTGCCCAGCTCCACTGCTGGAAACCTTGGCAGGGGAGACAGCGCTCGGGGTTTGCCTTCCTTGATGGAGGATGAATTTTTAAAAGCGTGTAAGTCGTGACAGCTGAGAAGAGGGATCTACCCAGAGCCCAGTTCCCTGCGTGGCTCTGCTGCCGTGGCTGACAGGCTGCTCTGCAGGGCGGGAAGGGCTGGAGTCGGTTCTGCATCGTTAGCAGGATAATGGGCAATGCCCCAGCCATGGCCGGCGCCGTGACCCACGGTGATGGCTGAGGCAGAGGGGGAGCAGAGCCTTCTCCTCCACAGCTGGGGACAGCGCCTGTCCCAGCAAGGCATGGGACGTCTGACAGTGGAGGGGTGGTGGAGACACGAGCTGTCCTGAGGATACCCAGCCCTGGCTCACAGTGAGAAGAAGCAGGAACCTCCCCTCCTTTCAGGAGGTTTGGGGTGCGAGCCACCCCTTTAGGCAGATTTTGAGGATGTAGGGTTGTGCACCATTCAGGACAGCAGTCATTTCTCAGTGAGGTTATGAGTTCTCACTTCAGAAGTGAGAGTTGTTACATGTCTAGGCTGCATGGACAGTGTTTGTTCGTGGGGCTACACGTGTGTATCCAGGAGGTCCTCCAAGACCGAGGATCTCAAAGCATTTAGGAAAGCTCAGGTTCTTTTGGGTTTCAGTAGAGCTGGATCTTCATTGCCACAGTTCTCTGGAGGGTCCTACTCCAAAACATCACCTTTCCTGCCACTACCCTGTGGCTGTAAATCCACCAAGTGTTCTACTTCCCCCATATACTAATGAATGAGTGAACTACAGTCATCTTAAAGCCCTTGCAGAAATTTGGGTTCGGACTTAATTTAATTTACAGATGATTTAAACGTGTAAAATGATGAACTGTTCCTAAAGTTCATCAGAGAGTGGGTTTTGATTTAAAACTGCTGCTGTGCAGACCTGTGCCTGTTCACAGAGCAGTGTGTGTGTGACCTGGGCGGTGGTGGCCAGTGGCAGGGTGTGACAGGGGGTTTTGGGTCCACTCTTATCAGCAGGGAGTGGTACAGGAGGAAGCTGAAAGCTGTTTACTTGACCTGAGATCTTTTGTTCTGTAAAGTTGAGCCTTGAGGAAAAAAAAACTCACTGCTCTGTTCCTCAGCCAGCTGCAGTTCACCATCACAGTCAAGTTTTGGTTCGTGGTCACCAGCTGGGGTGTGGAAGTTGGTTTGGCAGGGCTTCAGTGCACAAGTTCCATCCATAAGGGATGCCTTTGTGTGCTCTGATGGCCGGGGATGCCTGGCCATGCCCCTTGGGAAGGAATGTCCTGACGAGGCTGGATTCTCGAAGACATTCAGTGCATATTGTACGGAGGCCCTGATAAAAGCTCTTAAAAGCTCAGAGGTCTGAAAAGCGGCTTTGAGGCTGCTGTCAGAGTGGCCAGTAACTGGTGTGATGTCCTGTTGGTGCGACAGGGATTTGGTCACAGGAGGTGGGGTGCTGAGACAGCCTCTGTGCTAAGCAGAAGGTGCCTTTAAAAATGGGCAGAAAGTCATCTCCCAGCCCCATGTAGGAGGCCTGGGCAGGGAGCCAGCCAGACTTGCTGGAGGTGGCAAAAATGCTGAGACTCGTGGAAATGAGCACCAAAACCAGTTGCTTCAGCAATCTTTCACTGGGGTTCCAGATGTGGATAGTCACCAAGGCTTTGCCTGTGCTTTGGCACCAGAAGATGGCATCTGAAGAGATGTCCTGGAGACCACTGCCCTGTCTTTGACATCTGCCCCTCCTGGAGAAGTCACAGCTGTGTGCAGGGGCTCTGCAAGGAGCAGAAGCCTCCTCAAAAGACTCCCTTGTCTTTGAGGGAGATCCCAACTGATTTACTACAGTCAAACCCCAGGGGATCTCCTTGCTTGGAAGAGGTAGAGCCATCTGGGTGGAATCGGATGAATCGCACATGTGGCTTGATCCATGCAGCAATGGAGTGAACTCCAGGGTGAGTGGGGATGGTGCCTGCCTGGCCTCTGCCCAGGGAAGGATCTGGCCTCCTCATGCAGGATTTTTCCATACCAAAGGATGGCGTCAAGATGTCACAGCCAACCTTGGGTCCTCCTTTCCATCACTTGACCCGCAGCTTACAGCCTTCCCAGGCCACACTGGCCTCTCCCTGACATTCCCTTGACTTCCCACTGGATGCGACCAAGGTTGTATTCTGCCACACAAATTCCCAAAGCACACGAAGGCTCATTCCCAATCTGCAATACCCTCCAAGGATTTCGGGGAGCAGGGTGCTGAACATGGAGCCGCAGCTCGGCTGCTTCTGTGGCTGGCAGGCGAAAGCCTCGCTAAAAATAGTCGAGCACAATAGGGCCAGAGCCCTGCTCCACACGGCCCCCGCCGCTCTCCCCCCTCCTGCTCGCCGTAACGACCCTGCAAACACTAAATGGCATCTGAGTGCATTAAGCAGCAAACTCTCCGGTGACATAGCAATTACGGCTCTGAAATAGATTTGGTGCGTCACGGAAGATAAGGGTTTTGAAAGTTTCTGTTGTGATTATAGCTTGTAACTCCAACAAATAACAGGCTTGGTAATAAGAGGCTGCCAGCACAGCTATTGTGGTTCTCTCTCACTGATGGCACGTAAATTGCTATTAATGTCCTAAGTGTACTTGAATATGCCAGTCTCGGGGCGGCGGAGTTGGCTCTGTGTCTCTCTTTACGCGGCCTGTCATTGTCGGGCTGATAATCTACAGTAATTGCTGCCTCTTGCAGCAGTCCAAGATGTGTAAGGGTGGATATTGCATCTCGGGAAGCACAGGGATGGTGGGTCAGGGCCTGGCTGTGGGTGGGAGCTGGTGGGGGCAGTGGGCACGGGGTACACGGGGCTGGTGATGCTCGTGCATCGTCTGGTGTCACACTTGCACCCAAGGGGGAGCAGAGTGGGGTTTGCTATCCTGTGAGCAAGCTGCGGTCATGATTCCTGCTTTCCTTGCTGTTGCTTGAACCCCTTTGCTCCCATGCACGTATGGAAGAGGACACAGGCACAGCGAGTGGTGTGCACACGACCTCTCGTCTTTTTTGTTTTGTGCGTGTCCCGTTGTGTGTTGGTCTGACTCCTCAAACGCGTGCTCTCCTGCCTGTCAGCTCTTTGCTCCCATCACAGCAGCCTCTCAGGCAGGCAGGAGCTGGGCAGCAGCACCTCAGGGTGGGGGGGTTTTCCTACCCTCATCCCTCTGAGGTGTGCAGGGTCCCAGCTGGCAGGGCCAGCGTTGGATGAGGCAGCAGGCAGTGGGACAGGCAGCCAGAGTGGGCAGAGCAGCCCGGGCGTGTCTAAAGCGGGACAGCGACTGCTGCCAACTGGAGCTTGGGCAGTGCTTGGGAAGGATTAATTAGCCAAGCACTGAATCAATGTCAGAGCAAGCAGAGGAGGTTGGGTGCGACATCTGCTCCTCTCCGAAGGGGATGGCAGCCGCAGAGGAGCAGCTTCTGTGCGCTGCCGGCTCCTGCCCGCGGCAGCCGGGGCCCTCCGGTAGCTCGGCTCTCCAGCGCCTGGAGAATTTGGCCCTGCATCTGTTTTTAGGAGAAGAAACAAGTCGTCTGCCATGGTTTGCTGCATGAACCCTCGGATGGGATGTAGTGGTGGCACCTCCGTTGCTCTGTGGCTCAGTTTCCCCCGACGAGGTGGGGACGTGGAGCTTTTCTGGGGGACACAGCACAGCTCAGCAGTTCTGTGGGACCCATAGCTTGTTCTGTGTTTTCACAGCTCTTGGGTTCAGATAACATTCAGGCTGCTGGTTCTGGAGTGAAGTGTTTGCTATTTTCTTTCTTCCATATGAGGAAGGGTCATAATCAGGGGTTAAAAAACACCAAACAGCCAGAGCTCAGAGTTCCAGTAAAATACTTTTTTTAAATTATTTTTTAAGGGATGGACTTTCTGTGAGCACTTGCAGTTTATCAAAATCCGTTTTCAACAGAAGAGGGGTAGAAATAGGCAGAAGGGTTTCTGCCCTATATCAGTGATGGAACCCTCCTGTGGTCTGGGGTGGGATGGGGGAGTCAGAGGGGACATCTTTGCCTCCTACACCAGTCCCAGCTGAGGGAGAAGCGAGGGGCTCTGAGGTGGATGGGTGTCTTGGGTTAAGGGCTCTTAGTGCCTTGCCATCAGGTGACTGATGTCTCTGTGTGTCCCTTCCTTCAGGCTAATGGAGGTTGGCAAGACGCTACTACCCCATCGTCGGTGACCTCCCCCACAGAAGGCCCTGGCAGCGTTCACTCTGATACCTCCAACTGATCTCCCAGCAAATTGCATCCCTGGCTGAGCCGGCCCCGGCGGGGGCGGGAGGGGAGGGGGCCTCTCCTAACACCGCAGCAGTCAGACTGGAGGTGAACCCAATCAGCACACACAAGAAGACTCCTTCTCTTCTCTTCTCTTCGTCGGGATGCTTTTTTCAGCCAATCTGGACACTTCTTTATACTCTCTTCCCTTTCTTTTCTGGGTAGAAGCCGCTCACCCCTCCCCGCCACCGCCACAACACCACTCCCTTCCCCTCCCCGCTTCCCACCCAAGGTAGAAGGATTTTAAGGAGGAAAAGCAAAAATCCACCACCACCACACAACCCAACCACAGAGCAGTGTACAGCCTCATGCTCGGGGTCTTTCTGAGGAGCTACTAATGTCCCTCAGTCACGTCTCGCTCCCTCACTAGCAGGCAGCCCCTGCCCCCCTTCCTTTCACGCTACCTCTCCGTAGGGAATTGCCACCGTAGGGAGTCTGCTCCCGCCTCGTCTCCGCAGCCTCCCGCACTCAGCCCTGCCCCAGGGAGCTGTCCCTCGGGTGCTGCAGGGACAGGGCAGGTGGCACAGCCCCCACGCACGTAGAAGGAGCCAGCATGCTCCCCCTCGCTTCCAAAAGGTACCGTTCCCATTCCCAGCCCCGGGGAAACTTCCCAGCGCCAGCCCTACGTGGCCAAGCATCCCTCCTGCTGGCTGCTGTGATCTGGATGAATCCCTGCTGTCCTGCCTGCCTGTTGCTGGAGGGGAGAAGAGGAGGGAAGGAAATGAGGCAGAGGCAGGTGAGAAACGGCCATCGCCGATAACGGAGGTGCTGCCACGATGGAGCTGTGTGGGATCGGGCATGGATGGCTGATGGGACACCAGCAGTTCTCTCCCAACACCTGGAGAAGCTGGTGGTGGAGTTCCCCTGCTCAGGGCAGTGTCACAGGGTGTTGGCTCCTGTTCCAGGAGGAGCTGGGTTCCGCAGTTCAGGCGGGACCCGCAGAGCTCTGTGCCACCCCCTGCATTCCCAAAGCCCCTGCCAATCCCAATGAGGGATGGGCAGCAGAATGCCAGGGGCTGGAAGTGTTGGGGTGAGTGTCTCGGGTGCTTTTGGTAGCACTTCATGCCACAGGTTTGCTCTGTAGGACGGGTGCCTGCCCCACTGGGGGATGTCTGTGTGCCGAAGCTGCTGGTTTTGCCCCAGGAGTTACCTGGACAGTGGCCGTGGAAGAACTCATGGGACTTTTTGCCCAACTTTTCTGGTCCACTGTTGGGACAAGCAGTGGTGGCTGGCAAGTGAGGCTTCATCCTGCCCCTTCAGGCTGATGCTGGGAGGACGTGGCTTTCCTGGAAGAGCAGGAAGAGGCAGCACCAGCTTCTCTGAGCAGCGAGCTGAGCTCCGTGCCAGGGTGGGACTTCTGGCTATCGGTTCTTTTAGTAGGCACGAAGAGGCTGAGCCAGTCTGCATCAAGACCCTGGGTGTGGTGGGGACTGGTGTGGGTACAGGATGTGTGACACCTGGTGATGGATCCCGGGATCCCTTGGGATCAATACCTCACGCTGCTGAATGCCCGTGCCCACCCTGCTTGCGCTGGTGTCGAGCTGGGAACTGCCAGTCGCGGAGCGGCATTAAGCAGAAACCATTTAAAATTAGAGCTCTGCCAAAAATATTTCAGCCCTTCTGCTGGGAAAAAATACCGGTCCTTGGCCTGCAGGGCACAGGGGTGGCGTGGCCACAGCCCCAGCACGCCGTCACCTTGCGGCACAGGGGCGTCACGTGTCCAGCGGTGACACCTCCTGCTCCTTCTGCATCCATGCCAGGAGTGGGGACCCTGTGGCAGTCAGGATGTGGCACGAGGGGCCTTAGGGCTGCCTCCCAGCTGTGTGTTAAGAGCATGGAGAAGGTTATTTTCCCATGAGGACGATCGGGAGGTGCTGCCCACCTTCCCCAGCTCTGCGCCTTCCCACTCTCCTCCTCCTCCTCTTCCCGTGGCCTCCCTCAGCGCTGCCTTTTGTCCACTTCCAGCTTATTTTACATGCACCCCTTCTGGCAAAGCGTTCCAGGGCCACAGGACTGGGTCGGGCCTGTCCTCCGGAGCGGCAGCAGTGCCGTGCCCGCGGGAACGCCGCCGTCCCTCTTGGAAACCACCTGGGAAGGAGCCGGAACCTCGGCCTGCAGGAGCCGGCCCAGGCTGGGGCTGCGCTGCCCTGCTGCTCCTCCTGCCCGGGCCAGGCCCTCGCTCCTCCACGGTACTTTGCAAATCCCCTCCTGGGTTCCCCAATTGGTCCCTCCAGTTTGTGTTGGCGTAACTGCTTGCTTGCCTTTTTATTTGCCTTTTTTATTTTTATTTTTAAATTTTTGGGTTTTGTTTCTCCTCCCTATTCTCCTCCCCTGCTCCAGCCCCGAGTGTTGTGGGGTTTTTTCTTCTTCTATTTTTTTATTATTATTTTTCTTTTCTGCCCAGAAAAACCTGACTTCGATACCAAAAAAACAAAACAAAACAAAACAAAAAAACCACAAAAAAAACACAAACAAAAAAAAAACCTGCAGAAACTAAAAAAAAAAAAAAAAAAAATAAAAAAAAAAACAAACACAAATTTCTGCCTCTTGTTCAAGCACACCTCTGCTCTAAAATCAGTCCTGNAAACAAAAAAAAAAAAAAAAAATTAAAAAAAAAAACACAAAAAAAAACTCGACGATTCTTTCAGCTTTATTAACATTTTCCATTGTTTCTTGCGATTTGTGTCTCGTTCTTTGTAGTATTGATGATAACGAACATTTGATAATGAATGTTCTTGTATATTCAGATAAAGGAGAAAAAAAAACCAAAAACGCAGTCGGAATTTAATAGTGTTTATAATAAAAGAATAAAAAATGACCCTCTTAGCACGCAAAATTGAGCAGGGGGAAAGTCCCATCCCTGTTCTTTCTGTGGCAACAAGCGCTTCATTCCTGTATAGTTTATAACATCAAACTACCTACATTCATCCTCCTTTTTTTTGTTTGTTTTTCCCCATGGTTTGGTTTTTTTTCCATTTTCTCGCATTTGTGAATTAGTTCAAGAATGCTAGAAAAGTGTAGAGTTGTGCACACTCATTTCTTCTTACACAATGTTTAAAAAGTGACGGTAATTCATTTTGTAAAACTTTAAAAAGAAAAAAAAATGGTTGGAATAGTGAGCATTAATAGGTACAGTCTAACACTTTATGTTTCTTAACGTTGAGACCCAGAAGTGAACCCTTTATTTTTTTTTTTTTCATTATTTGGGATGGGCGGAGGGAGCTTTGATGATGATAATGATGATGATGATGATGATGATGAGTTTATTTTGACCTGTCCCAGACGATGGCCTTGCCGCTTTTGAGCTGTGACCAGAGTGATGTGAAAAGCGATGGTGGTGGATTTGGGGGGAGCGTTCCTCCCCACTCCTTTCAGATCCCAGCTCCAGAAGATCCTCCTGTGGCTGCTCTGGGGCTGGGCAGTGGGAATTCCATCTCTGAAAAGAGAAGGAATTCCGAGGGGTTTTGGGGAGGAGATGGCGAGTCAAGCCCTGAGCCCCCATGGGTTTCCAGTCTGGGGGTGTTGCTGAGCTGCCTGGAAGGGATGAACAAGAAGCTTTCCCAAAACGTACATGGTTGGTTCTCTTCCCTGAATCCATGTCCCAAAACCGAGGGGTTTGGAGCAAGGAATGTTCCAACCTCATCCCGCCCTTGCTGAAGATGAGGTCTCACAGCCTCGCCCCAAGCCCTGGCTGCTCCAGCGTGCCGGGGCGGGACAGGGGGTGGGACGTGGCCAAAACGTCCCCAAATCCGGCCCCAAATCCCAGCGGCTGCAGCGCGGGGCTCAGGGAGAAGCGCCGAGCAAGGCGCGCCTTGGCCTCGCTTCAGTTTTCTCCCGAAACATTTCCTGCTCCTCCCAAAACCACCTGAGCTTTTCACATCACTGACTGGTTTAGGGTTTGGGGTGTTACTTTTAGTCCCAAGGTTTCCTGGAGTCCTTTTGTTTTCGTACACCTTTATTATTATTATTATTATTTTATTATTATTAAGAGGATGTAAATCAGACATTGCCTGGGGGGTTGGTTTTGTCGGTTTGCTTTTTTTTTTTTTGTTCTTGCAAAGTCCTTTCTAACCCTTGTAAAGGTGATCCAGTTTGGANTCAAAAAAAACCCCAAAACCATGAAACCAAACCTGGTGTGTTTTTTTCGGGTGGAAAAAGAAGAAAATTAGTTACCCTGGGGGTTTGTTTCCTCATGAGGTGCTGGGGGCAGGAAGGGTTTGGGGTGCAGAGGTGGGGGTGAACAAAGGCAATAAATAACCCTGGTTCTGGGATGGTGTGAGTTGAAGTGATGTGATTTTGCCTCTGCCCATGCCTCAGTTTCCCCGGGCAGAAGGAGGCCAGTTCTCATGGAAACATGGATCTGTCCACACACAAAAAAACCACCAAAAAAACAACAACAAAAAAAAA
>VWZN01016963.1:70482-100531 GCA_013396955.1 Regulus satrapa | reverse complement strand
TCGCGATTTTGAGGCGGTCGAGGGAGCCGGCGGAGCAGCCCGGGAGGGGGTCTGGCAGCCCCGGCACCCCCCCGCCCTTCCCCGGGTCCTCTTCTTCATTAAGCGAGAAGGTTAATGATTTCAATTAGGGAGGAGGCAAGCAGCTAAATGAGTATAAATAAAGCTTTTTCTGAGCCGTGGTAGGGAATAGGCAGGAAGGGTGTGGAGGGCAGCGAGGCTTACGGGGCCAGAGTGGGGCTCCCGCAGAAAAATACCTGCAGCAGGAGAAAGTGCTGCCTATCCCCCTGTGCTGGGCCCTCCACCTATCCCAGGTGGAAGTGCTTACAAAAATATCAACAGAGTGGTGACTCTTGCCTCCCCTCCTGACATTCCCCAAGGAATAAATTCTCCACGAGTAGAGACCCTGGCTCTCCTTCAGCCCTGGCAGAGCCTCACTTGCTCGCTGGCTCCAGCAGTCCTCAGCCGTGCCTGTGGCCAAAGCTGTCCTCAGCTTGATTCACACCGAGAAAAAATATTGTAGAAAGTTAGAACTAGCCCCATATGATGGGGAAAGGTGCAGGTTTCCTGAAGTTTCACAGGGCCTTGGCAGCTGTAGTGAAACTGGCACTTACTGTACACAGAAAAGACCATGGATGTCATCAAGGCCAGCAAGCAAAATTTGCAATATTATGGGTAAATTCTAATAGAGTTTATTCCAGGGTAAATCTGTGAGTCCCCCCTCACCGAGGTGTCCCTGCCAGTTTGTGGTGAGGGCTGGGAAGGTGAGCCTGGGCAGAGCATGCCAGGGAAGGAGCCTGGAGCAGGGGGGAGCAGCCCCTCCCTGTTCCCACCGCCTTGGACACTGCCAGGTTTCCTGGTTCAGCCCCCAGGACTGGGTTTTTCGGCAGGTGCCCACAAGCCTGTTGGGTGAGATGGCTCCCGGGGACAGTGGGAAAGCCCAGGCTGCAGCAGAGGTGTGTGGTGAAGTCCTGGGTAAAGTCACATTCAGGGGTATGACCACGGGAAGCAGGTTCAGCTTCCTCCCCTGCTGTGAGTTTGCAATTCAGCGTGAGACAAGGCGAGAAAAGGGATGGAGGGGGTTGGTGTTCTGGGGCTCGAATTAACATATTTTGGGGCACCTGGTGTTCAAACAGAAAAGCGTGTCCCTTCCAGCACAAACAGATCAGCTGCTGCACTGGGCTGGTTTAGCAGAAACTCAGAGCAGTTTCACAGAATGCAAAGCAGAAAAGGTCCAGGAGGTCGTGTGTGAGTCTCCCCCGTGCCACGGCACAGATACACAGGCGCAAATGTCCAAACCTGCTCGAACCAGCCCCTCAGCCCACCCAGAGATTCAGTGCAGACACATCTGTTCATGTCTCAGGGACCCCAGAGCATCTCTACCCTCTCTAACTCAACCTGAACAATGCAGCAGTGGGTGGCTCCTGGTCCAGAGGTGAGGGAAACCCTGGGTTCACCTCTGCAGCAGGGATGGGAATGGTCCATGAGGCTGGCATTGGCCAGGGCTGCGGGATGCCAGCGTCAGGATGGTGCTGCTCAGCTGCTGCAATGACAAGTTGTGCCCTTGGCATCCTGCAGGACATTTTCCCTTTGTGAGAAACTCAGCAGTATCTTTTCTCTGAAAAAAAAAAAAAAAAGTATTCCATGACTCATGGAAAAGGTAAGATAAAGTACAGCCCCCACACTTGAATAGATATGTGGCTATTTTAATAGATGAGGCAATAAATAAAACTTGGTAGAGATGTTTCAAGTTTTCATTCATTTTTGATAGAAAGAAATTACTCCTTTTCCTCCATAAATATAAAAAAAGTTCTCACTAGGGAGCTGGGAGCTCCCAGCACAATTTCCAGGTCACCCAGTTTCACCCTAAGGCGCCTGAAATGCCTTTTAAAGCCCCAGCTCTGGGAACTGAGAGCTTAGGTGTCAGATAGCAACCACAACAAAGTTTCCAGGTGCCTTGGAGGGAAGCCAAGCACCCTAAAAACCCCGGCCCTGGGAGGATTTATTTTAATTAGCTCGAGTCACTTATACCATGCAGCGTTTAAAAAGAAGCATTTTAGGCTGATCCCCTGATCTCAGAAAGGCTGAGCTCGGCAGCACGGGGTGGCCGTGCCTGTCTCCTCTGCTAAGTGTCAAACACGGGGGACTTCTCGAGAGGCTCAGGGAAGGCAGCTTCTCTCCTCTGCCAGCAAGAACCTTCTCAGGGCCAGCCGCGGCACGGCAGCGTCCCAAAACCCAGCCCCGGACCTCCCAAACGCCTTTGAGTTCACCTCTGAGATACATTTAGTAACTCGCCTTAATATTGATGCCCTCCACACACGGAAGGACTCTCGGCCTTGGCCAGCATAATTACGTGTTCAATATTCACAGTCTCCATCTGTCAAAGCTCGCTGGCGCCTGCCCGTCCTCATCCCGCAGGACGCGGCCGGAGCTCCACCGCTCCCAAACGGCGCCCGCCAGCCCCGGGAGAAGAAGCCCAGGTGGGTTTTGAGAGCACCTCCGAGCAGTTCAGGGGTTAGGCTGAAACACCTGGAGGTGCCAGTCCTCACCCAGTCCCCCAGCTCCTCTCGATTCGTCGGTCTCTTCCTGCCTGGAGTGCCGAGGTGGCTTTGGCCAGGCCAAACGAGAGTGGCACTTGGTGGCCAGAAGAGCTGAGCAAAGAGGATGATGCAGCAAAGGACCTGCAGCCATGTCTCACAGGGAAATGCCCTCAGCAGCTCCTTGACATGGTGTGCTGCAGGCTTGGGCTCTTTGCAGGGCTTTTTTATGGCTTGCAGTGCTTTTTTTGGCACTTTTGCAGGGCTGCAGGTGGCCCCAGCTGTGCACCCCTAATTTATTATTCCCCAATTCCATGGGGAACCCATTATGTTTGGAGGCACACAGGTCCACGTGCATGGGCTGGCCGACGTGGGGGCCACAGCGAGGGGCCCAAGGGCTCTCTCTCCATCCCACACATGAGCCTCTCACGTCACACAGAGCTGTGCAGTGACCTTGTCCAGGGAGGGTCACACCATCACCATCAGCAGGCCACTGCCAGGCTGGTGACACGGGCATTCCCTTTGCCAGCCAGGACCCCCACTCTCTGCAGTGTCTGGGCAGCCCCTGGAACAACAGTCTCTGTGAGGATGGCAAAGCAAGATAAAAGGGCTTTTCCTAGCTGATCCTTTCTTCTATTAGGGCCTTGTCCTCTGGGTAAGCGTGAAGTCTGCCTCTTTCCTGGCTGTTATTAAAAGTCAGGGCTAAAATCCCTTTGGGAATGGGGAAGGCAGATAATCCTCACTCCTCCTGACCTTCTTTCCCTTCTTGCTTTGCAGGCTTATTACAACTCCCCGGGAGTACCTGCTCTGTTTGTTATACTCTTTCTCCTCCAGAAAAAGACCCTCAAAACAGACATTTGCACCGGGGATCAGCCAGAAGGGTCCCAGCAGCTGGAGCCAACTGCCCCCAAAGCACCCCATCACCCCCCGGGGCTGGATGGGCGATGCCTTCCACAAACAGCAGCTGCAGAGTCAGCTGGCAATATACATCTTAAACCTACCAGAAGGGCAAAAAAGGAGGGGGAAAGAAAGGGGAAGGAAAAAAAAAAAGGCCTTAAACCACCAAACTCCTCTGCTATTCCTCCTCTGCAGAATAAACAGCTCAGAGCAGTTTACCCTTCCCTTGCACAGAGTGGCAGACATCTGTCCCCAAGGCTGCGGAGCCGCGTGATGAACTGCAGCAGTGGCAGGGTGGGAGTGGGGGTGTGTCCGCCTCTGCTTTTCCAAAAGCGCCCAAACTTCGGGATTTGACACCGAGAGCAAGCGCTGGCGCAGCTCCGGGCGTGCGGGGCGCGGGAGAGGAGCAGGGCGAGCCCCTCCCGGGCCGGGATGGGTGCCTTCGATGGCAGGTCCATCACTTCCAGCGCGGCTGCTTTGGGGCTGGCCGTGTGCGAATCGCAGCGCTGGCGGGCGGGTTGTGCGTGGCTCCAGCTACCTCTAGTGGAAAGCAGGCAGAAGCGGCCCCTCCGCATCCCCCTGCCTGGAAGCCTCCTCGCAACATTAAGCTGCCAAAAAAAAAACCAAACCCTATAAAACCACTTCGCCCTGTTGTTCTCAGCCCAAACTGGGTTGGATGCAGCAATTGTTGTTGGGTTTGGGTGGCTTTTCTCTTCCATAAAGACCCGGGACCTGCTCATCCCACAAGGCGGGGCTGACTGCAGAAGCTCCCCGTTAAGAGCTCAGCGAGCTGCTCCCAGCAGGGATTTTGCAGGAGCACAGGCAGGATCCCGTTTTTCCCGGGGTGCCTGGCTTGGCAGGGCTCTGTGACCTCCCTGTGGGGACACCCAGCGAGGCTGGGAGCAGAAGGATGGGCACCCTTCTCCTGGTGTCACCAGCCACAGAGACACGTCCTCACTTAGCACTGAAACCTGCATATACATCAGGAAAAGCGGTGTTCAATGCAGGAACTTTTCACTGTCAGCACTGCAATAATCGCTGCAGAGGTGGATGGTGGCAAGGAGCTGCCAGAAACACCAGGGATGAGCAGGACAAACTTTCCTCTGCTTTTCCATGGCCTATCCGTGCCCAGGAAAAAGCCCTTTCACTGGATTTTTTAGCTGTAACCCCATGGACACCAAATCCACTTCTTGTTTTCTTCTAGCCTCGAAACCCATTGTACTTTCCACAAGCACTGAAGTGATTTTATTTCAAAAAAATAAAGGAAAGCCACTTACCTATTCACACGAAGCCAGGAGCCGACACTTTGCACAAGGTGCCCACATCAATTGCCCTTGACAGCAGCAGAGCAGCAGGAGGAGGCAGCAGCTACAAGCCCTCAATTCCACAGCCCCGCAGGGTTCTGCACCCACAAACAACTGCTGTGCACATGCCCTTCAAAACCCTAATGAAATTATAAAGAAACAGGAATATTTTGCCTCCAGTAAGCTCTGGCTTTGCCTGGAAGATACTTTTTAAAAAAATAAAGGTGGGCCAGGCAGCTGGAAAGAGTGGCAGCCAGTGGCTTCCAAAACAGAAACCACTTTTTTCATGCTGTTGTTTGCACTGTCACCTGAAGGCAAGGAAAGGAGGCTGTGCCATTTTTTACCCACCCCCGCCAGGTCCAGAAGTCCCTGAAAACCACTGCAAAAAATGGTTAACAAGCTCCAAGTGTCAGGGACAAGTGGGGCTGATGGGAAGGATTAGACATTAATGAGAGCCATCTTCCAAAGCATCCATCACTCCGCTTTCATGGGTTTCTTAATGCGGTGGGAACTCTGCCATAGCTGGAGTCTTTTTATTTAAAGCAGAGATAAAAAGCTGGAGAGGTATTAATATTAATTAAGAGACAGACATTTGCAGAAACTTTCTTTACCCTGCGTCACACCCAGCTCTCAGTCCCACTTCAGGGAACAACCAGATTTTTTCCAGAAAGAACGAAATTGTTCTGCAGAATTTATGAGTCTTTGTCACTTCTGCTGGGACTTTTATCCCACAGGGCAGGAAGAGAAGGCTGCACCAGATGAAAGCTGCTCACAACCCAGTTCTCTATCCTGGGGTGTCTTGCAAATGTTTCCATTTTTTCTTGAAATTCCCTGTAGAATTTCTGAAACGGGAGGGGGAATCTTGTGCTGATGCTGAAATAAGATCCTAATTTTTGGAAAGTGGGAAGAAAGAAGTTGTAGGGGAATGCACGTTTCCCTCATTAGGGAAGTGAGCTGAGGGGTTTAGGTGACCAAGCTGCTGGATGCTGTGAGGCAGAGCTGGTCCCTGCATGGATTAAAGGGGTTGCAACGAGGGTCGGGCTGGGAGAGAAGCTAAGGCAGAAGATGCTAATTTGAAATAGGGAAACTGAGGCACACAGACTTTCCTCACCCTGGGATGAGCATCCCACTCCCCCCATGTTTAAGGGATGAGAGAGCAGGAACATCACAGGACTCCAGGCTGATGAACATAAGGGATAAATCCTGCCCAGGCACAGCCCTGCTCCTGATGCCCCCAGCCAAAGGCCAGCAGATCCCAAGGAGATGGGAAACCAGGGCTGGGGGAGGTCCCCTCTCATCCCTCAGCCATGCACCAGCACCCCAAAGATGCCCCAATGCCTAATTTTACCCTGCTTCCGTTTGAGCCCAGCTTCAGAGATAAAATTGGGAGGAAAAAAAACCCCATAAATAAAGCCTTGTAACCTTCTGGGAAACTTTTGACTGCACGAAGAGATCAAGAGTGGAAATTAAAAATATCCAGCTCAATCCGGGGGGACTCCACGAATTTTCGCGGGGGAGGGAAGAAGGCGATTCTATGGCCACTGATGTACAACAGGGCTGTGGGTTGTGGGGGCTTCTCGTGAGCCCCGCAGGTGAGGACACAGCCCCTGCTCCCAGCCCTCCTTGTCCCCAGTCTGTCGTTCGGGACTCGGCCACGAGATGGAGGCTTCTGCCCGCAGAGAGGAGCAGGGCAGCCCTGCAGAGCCCCAGGGAGGTCTCCAGCCAGCTGCGGGGTCCCCAGCTGCTGTCCCCAGCCCTTGGGGACACGCCGGGGCTGCCCAGGCCCTTTGGGGATGGATGGAGATCTGGCCAAAGAGCATTCCCAAATGCGTCCTGATCCTCCCGTCCTGAAGCCAGGTCACCACCGGCGTTTGCTGCACAACCTCCTGGTTCAACTCGGTGGAAAGCTGGAGTAAACAGGAGGGGAATCCTTCGGCCCCTTCCCAACACCACTGCCTCCTCGGGGGGAACAAGCTGTGAAGGCAAAATGGGGCTGGAGTGACCCACTGGATACTCCTGCTTGGGGGAAAGTTGTCAGGAATTCCAGTCAGATAGTCCCAGCGAAAAAAACTTCATGTTTCAGCATTTCTCCACTCGGGATTTTTTGTTTGTTTGTTTGATTGTTTGTGTTTGTTTGTTCTTGTTTGGTTTGGGTTTTGGGGGTTTTGTTTGTTTGCTTGCTTGCTTTTTTACTTAGTTGTTTTTTCATCTAACTATCAGGGAAACTGGGAAAAAGCAATCTGAGTGGGTGCTTGAGGTTCTGGTTGGCGAGCTGAAATTGCAGCAGCACACGGCCGTGCCAGAGCGAACAAGGACAACACTCCCAAAGAGAAACGAGCCCCGCTGCCCGGGTCATTCAGAAGGTGCAGATCTCTCCAGGGGAGGGGAATTCCCCTTCCTGCCTGTGTGAACCCCTCACAGCTGCAGGCACGGACGCCGTGTGTCCCTGTCCCCGGGTGCCCGATCTCCCCGTGGCGAATGACCCCGCGGGTTTACGGGGTGGCCGTGTCGGTGCGAGGCGGGAGAAGGGAGCTTTCCCGACCCTTCCCGACCTCGCCAGAACCCGACTGCGCGGAGCGAGCCGGGCGGCTCCGGCTGTCGGCGGCTCCGAGGGACAGCGCGGGGACAAACCCAGGGCGCTGCGGCCGAGGCGATTAATTAGCGCGGTGTGTCGGCCTCCTCATCTGCCCCTCGTCAGCGGGGCACCGTCAGCGAGGTGTCACCGCGGTGTCGCCGCTTTGCCGCTCGCCTCCTTCCCCGACGAGATCGGCTGCGACATCCGCGCCAGCTGCTCCGAGCGGGCCAGCGCCAGCCCGGCCACGGGCAGCTCCTGCCGAGGCGCTCCCTGGCTGCCCCGGACCGTGTCCCCGCGGTCCCTGCAGTGGCACCTGCGTGTCCCTCCCCGATGCTGAGGCAGGAGGCTCCGTATCCCGCCTGGCAAGCCCTTGGGTTGCCCGGGTTGCCCCTGCTGCATTAGTGGCTAACGCGATCGTTCACAGCGTGCCGGGGGTGATTATCGGCTCAGCAAAGCTCGGCAAAGCCGCTTGCGGCTGCTCTTAGGTGAGGTGGGACGGTGACAAGCGCTCGGAGCCTCTGAACCAAGCGGGCAGAGAGAGACACACGCGACCGGCACACACCACGCAGCCCCGGTAGCTGGCACAAGCACAGATGGGCTTTTTATCCTTAAGGAATTTTTAAAGTCCCTTTGTTGTCCACATGCGAGTTCCTTTTTGGGATGGACTGGGATCTCGCTGTGCTGTCTAAAGTCCCATCCTTTCCCCCGGCAGACCCAGCGTTGGAAAACCCCCGCTCAGCATCGTTCCCGATTTCCCAGCCCAGGTCCCAGGAAGCGCTTCCCACAAAGCAGGCAGCCGCCTTTCCTGGCTCAGCCTTCCACCCGCAGAAGCCCTCATCACATGCCTTTCCTCCGCCTGCCTCTTTTCACAGAACTTGTAGGAACTTAATTATCTCTGAGACTTCTCCCCCTGTCAAACCAGGCTGCAACGGGCCAGCAGCCTTCAAGAGATAATAACAGGGACGGACAGGCGGCGAGCACGGGAGCTCCGCATCCTCCGCCAGCAAGGTCAAAACCCATCCCTGCCTCCCCTCCAAACCCAAGCGGTGAGGGCAGGGCCATCCCTTCCTCGCTGCCTCGCCCTCACCGCAGCCACAAGTGGGAATTGGGGCGACGAGGAGGCGAGAGATGCTGGTGCCGGCCGTCAAGCAGCGGGCCAGTAATAACCTCATTATGAGGCTGGAGATGCCGGGCAGGGGGGGCAGGTGCCGTCCTTCTGCTGCCCACGCTGCACCGGCAGCTTGTGGAGCCAGAGAGTTGTCAGGCTGTCTCCTGCCTCTCACCTTGCTTCTCATTAGCTCCCCGCCGTGCTGCCGTGCGGGCAGATGGGGCAGGGCCCCACCGCCGTGCCGGGCGTGCTGGGGGCACGGGCGCTGCTCAGATCCCGTCCGTGTTTCCCAGGGTGGGGATGGGTGGCTGTGCTCGCCAGCCGGGGCGATGCCTGAGCGTCCCGGTGGGTGATGTGTCTGTCAGGAGGGTGAGCTGGAAGGAGGAAAGCTCTCGTGGCTCTGTGCAGCACCACAGCCCCGGTGGCCCTGGCAGGGCCGTGTCCTGGGACGAGGGTGTGTCCAAGGCCTGGTGCTGTGTTTGGGGTGTCCGGGGGGCTGGGTTCAACAAGTCGGATCACCAAGGGTGATCTTGGGCAGTCGCAGGATGAATTCCCTGCCAAGGCAAGGCACACATCTCCCAGCAAGAGCAGCCAGAGCTCTGGGATGCTGCCTGGGCAGCCTCCAAAGCAGGAGAGCGACCAAGAGAAATGAAAGTCAGCAGCAAGGACCAAGCCAGAAAGGACAAGCACAAGCAGAGGGACAGGGATGGGACCAGTTGGTCAATTCCTTCTAGATGCCATCTCCAGGAAAGGGGCTCCTACACACTTCTCCCTATCCTCTGCGTCGGCAATGTTTCCAGGGCAAGAGATAGGTCTGGAAACACAACCCTGTGCTTTTCACAAGAACAGTGCAAAGAACAGGCCCCTGCATTTGTCCAGAATAAGCAACACTTCCAGGATGGACAGATTCCCAGCCAGAGCTAAGTTATCCAAGAGTATGGCAAGAGCTGAGCCCACTATCCAGAGCAAGGGTTCCCTGCAATTTATTGCCTAAGGATCAAATTGCTTAAGCATCTCCAGCAAGCCAGAACCCGCAGGAGCATCAGCAGGTGGGGCAGAGTCACTGTTGGAGGCCACAGGCTCCCAGCACCACAGGGGGACACACGCTGCAGCTGTTCTGCCCAGGGGACTGTGTAAGACCCCCAGAAACGCCATGAGAATGAGAACCTGGAGAATGCCCGGATGCCCTCCCAAGCCAAAGCAGCCCGTGGTGCTTTTTGACCACCTTTGGGGACCGTCCCTGGTGGTCTGCTGGAAGGGCACAGTGAAGGTGGGAGCTGCAGGAGGGCAGTGGTGCTGCCGTGTCAGCGTGGGAGGAGATGACCCAGTGTATCCCTCTTATCCAAGAACCTGAGCAGTTTTGTCACTATCAGGATATCCAGCCACCCTGACTCCATCCTTGATCTTGGCTACCCAGCAACACCTGGAGCAGCAGCACCAAAGCACTGAATTGGGGGAGGGTGGGGAGGGGACTCTGCACACCCCTGTACCTTCTGCTGTGCGCGGCTTTTTCCGCCAGTCCTCCCCAGAAATGTCGAGCTGTCTTTCTAAGCACAGCGATTTCCCCCTCTCCCTGTGTGCTGCTCCCACTGCAGTGACCCACAGAGCCCAGAGCAGCCTCTCTGGGCTCCTGGCCATGCTGGGGGGTGGCCTTGCTCTTGCTGCAACCATGGTGATGGTCACACCACCGAGAGTCAGGGCCCCAAACAGGCCTCCTCAAGCTAATATTTGCCTAAAGCAGCATTCAAGATCACCATGGATGAGCCCTCTCAGTTGTCCTAAAACAAACCAGGACACCTCTGCACCGAAACCGCAGAGGCCCCAACAGCAGCCATCTGCCAAGCTGTGGCTGTTCACATCAGGGGAGAACCTGGCCGTGGAAATAGGATTTTTTTTTTTTTCTGATGTTATCCTTCACTTGAATAAAGCCTGTTTTGGAGGAGCGGCACAAATGCCCCCTCAGTGCCCTCCAATTCCCCCACATGCAGGCCAAGAAGCTGGCTCAGCCCTGCCAGCCCCTCACCTCCCACAGGCCACCACAGGGATGCCCCAACCACCAGCAGAACTGAGGAGACACCTCTGCCCCAGAGCCACCAGGTTCATTGAGGTCCTCAACCCCACAGAGGAGACAGGGAATGGGGGCCTCCCAGTTCAGCCCAAGGGCCACAGCCCCACTAACTGGGGCAGAACGAGGCCTTTTTGCTCCTTTTGTCCAGGCAGGCTGCAGGGGCAGGGAAGGAGCTTTAAAGGCACGCGGTACCTGTGCAGAGAGAAGGGGGTGGGGGGTGTGTGCGAGCGTACAGAGCTATTAATTAAAATTGCTCAGTCAGATGCTATAGAGAGATTAGTTGTCACATTGTGTTAATGGCAAGCTTGGCAACGCCGTGAGAAGGGGCAGGACTGCCCGCCGTCCCCTCAGCTGTTCAAGTGCCACGTTTATACCCAGCCAGAATGACTAATTGGCAGGTTTTGTCGAACAGAAGCCCCCTTGTTATTGGGAAGAGATCAGTGCCTTAATGAAGGAGAGGGAGGAAGGGGACATGTGGGTACAGAGAAGCTGCAGCCACCTCTGCGGCAGAGGTCCCTGGGGAGGCAGAGCTGCTGTCCTGTCCTTGTGGCACAGGGAGGCTGGAAAAGCCCAGAGCCATGGAATGGCACATCACTGGGCTCTTCAACAATGCATCAAAACCCACAGTCAGCCCCAGAGCTGTGTGCCTATAAAGAGATGGAAATGTCTTCCTGGACCCTCCCAGCTTGATCATAGGACAGGACTCCCCAGCTCTGCTCTTCATCCTCCTCAAGTGTCAGATTCTCTCTCCTCCTTTGTGCTCCTCACCTCCTTTTTCTTGCTACAGGGAGAAAGGGAGCACAGAAAAAGGCTTGGGGAAGCTCCCAAATGGCAGCTCCAAGAGAGGGTCATAGCTAGGAGAGCATGGCTACTGGAGGATACTCAGTGCAGGTTGGGCGAGCACGGAGCACAGACCTCACCCAGCCTTGCCTGGGGGCATGAGATAGGAGGCCCCTGCTGCCAATTCTAGCTGTAATTTCTCCCCTTCTTTTCCACTGAGGTGGCCTTCCAAATTTTTATGCCCAAATTAACTCCTTTGTGATGTGGAAAGAGCTGATCTGGGCCCTCTGCCCCCACCAGCTGGGACAGAGATGTGCTGAGCTCCGTGCCTGGGCACAATCCAGGGAAAAGCTTTTGGTGAACACAGATGTCAGCAACACAGAAAAGCACAGGGTAGTTTGGTACTAGCCCTGCAATCTTTGAAAAGATTGGTGGCAATAGGCAATGTTTCTGCCCTCTGATGGACAACCATATCCTGAAGGAGGAGGAATCAGGGGAAAATGCTCTTCTCCCCATTTTACAGAAAGAAATTCAGCTATGGGGTCACAGAGATCTACAGGTGTCCATCATGCCCAGAGCCTTCATGATTTATGCACCTTGAATCTTGTCCTGCTTGGTTTGACAAGGTGCCTCTTGGAAAAGTGATGGGTGTAAAAAAAACCCACTCCAGGGACTTGCCTAGGTACCCCCATCCAGGTGTTTTCCTGAGGTTTTCAAACTGATCAGCCTGTTTAGCCTAACCAACATAGATCCCACAGGCCTGATTCTGCCTGGAACAACTGGTTCTCCCCCACCCCAAACTCAGCTTTACTTTGTGGATTCTGGCCATGCTGGAGGACAGTGGGGAGCACACACGTGGGTGCTGATGTAGAGCAGCAAGACTTTTCTTCTCCCCCAGGCAGTAGTTTGAGAAACTAGTTGAAACTCATTGAAAATGAGCTTTGTGCGAGGGTTATCAGCAAGTTTCCAAGCTTCCCAAGATGTAACCCTCTGATTGCCGTGGAGAAGACAGGTGAACACCAAGCACATTCAGCGGGTGTGCAGTGGGAAGGTGACTTCCTTCCCAAGGAGGGGTGGAGGGGCTGTTATCCCTCTGCCACCTCCAGGTAGCCCCAGGCCAACAGCAACTTGCCCCAAGAGATTTGGGGGTGCCAAGAGTTCAGCAGTAACCTCGGGTGGGAAGCAGCTTTTTACTTGGACTAAAATGCATAGCTCTGGGGCAGGATGGAAAGCTGTTCAGGCACGTTGTGTGCACGGCAAAGCTGGAATTTCTTCACAGTAGCTAAGCTGGACGTGAATTGAACTTAAAGCCACGGCCAGTGGAGTAATTTCATCCCCCAAACCAAGCTCTGTGCTTCCACAGCTGTTCATGGCTACCCAGCTAGGCTCTCTTGAAATCAGCTCAATCACATTCCCCCTCCAGCCATCAGGCACCTTAGCTGACCGTGTCAGCAGCCCCCAAGCTGTCTGTGGATGCAGGTGGGGCAGAGAGGTCACCATCAACGCCATTCGCTCCCCGAGGCCAGATTTGGGGTGGGGTGATGTGACAGCCGGACAGGCAAAAATTCCCACAGCACCGGTGTCGTTCACACCTTCAAACAGACTGTCCCTGAACAGTTTTTTGGAAGGTCGCTGAGTAATACCTTTAAACAGTCCTGCAAGTCCCCCCCCCAGCCCCAGGGTGTACCTGGAGATGACCAATCAACCTGGTGTGTCATTCCTTAGCACTGCTCCAAGACAGTCCAGAACAGAATGCCAAACTTCTCCATGTACTTCCCCCTGCTGATGGTTTCCTGTTGTTTCACTTTTTTCTCCAACTTGCCATATTCACATGTAATTTCCTTAGTAAGGACATTTCACAAATCCTTACTAAGCAAATTTCTGCAAGCTCCTCACTGCCCATCAGGAGGGACAAGATGGGGTTGTGTCCTGAAGACTTTGTTTCCTTTGCAACTTTCTGCAAGCTTGGTTTGTTTTTTGGTTTGTTTTTGTTTGGGTTTTTTGTTTGTTTTGTTTTTGTTTTGTTTGTTTGGTTTTTGTTTTTGTTTTTTTGTACTTAATCCTTTTTTCCCAAGATGTGACACTGACCAAACTAGACCCAAGTGAGGAAAGTATTGCATCAGACTGAAAAAAACCCCAAACCAACACAAATAGCAGTGGACCCAAACTTTTTCTTTGTTGTCTGCTTTTGGCCACTCTAAGCCACTCACTGCCATCCCACATGCAGCAGTTACCTGTCACAGAAGACACTTTGTTCAGGTGTTTGAGGCCAAGTTCTAATCACTGAATATAATAGGGCAAGATGAGTGATAGATTGACACAATTAATTTCCGTGTTCCCACTAGTAACACTGATTTTAGGGCACTCAGTCTTTACAAGTCACTGAATGCAAGGGAAAACTTGGCTCTGATCTGTTCAGTAAAGGTCAAAAGGGTGCTCAGACCTTCGCATGGGAGCTCAGCTGCTCAAATGCCCTTCAGGGTTTTGACGTCTGGGAGCCAGGGATTGCCTCTGGCTGCCTTTGCTGAGAAAGGGCCCCCTGAGATGGTTCTGTGGACACATCTGTGGTACTGCTTGGACACTCCAGGCTTCCCTGAACCTGTCCATCTACAGAGCAGAAACAGGGGTTGAGTTCCACTGGCTGTTGATCTTCTAAAGACTGGCTCCAGTGCCCAATCCTTTTCCCTCTTTCCTAACCTGGAGCTGATTGGCCAGCCCTGGGATTTGTCCCGGTTGTAACGGCTCTTGCAGCTCTCACCTGCAGAATGTCCACCTGCCCTTCCCATCCTGGCCCAGCTGGAAGGACACAGGTCCCATGAGAGCAGACATGAACAACAACCAGTCCACGTGGTTGAGAGAAGAGGGGCAGAGAGGTCCCATCGGGAGTTTACACTGCTGGGAGACACTCAGAAATGAACCAGCCAGGAATCTATTCTAGACCTGCTTGTGGCTACCTGGGTCATGTCCTGGTCTGTGGTCTGGGGTGTCCAGGGTGGGATCTGGCCTGACTTTTCTCCTTGCAGAGAACTCCATGGTACCATGAGTGGTGCTCTTGAAGTATCCTATGAAGTGAGTGGGAGGGTGTTAAAGAAGCCTATGAAGCCTGGTTTCATGGCCCATCTGGGGGAGTTCTTTAGACACAATCAGCAGATTGTAACAAACATAGGAGGAGATTATTTTCAAATCCAGCCTGGCTCCTTTCTCTGAGCATCCAACACGAGATCCTGGGCTCACCGAATCTCTGGCCAAAGGTGCTCCCAGCCTCCACATTCCCCCAGACCTTTCCCCGTCCCCAGGCTGCCCCATCCTGTGCTCTGCTCTGCTCCCCTCCTCCATGCCCTGCTGTGGAACAAAGCCTGTCCTAAGAGAGCGGCCCGGCCAGCAGGTGAGCGCGGCACAAAGCAGCCGTGCTATGCGCGGCATCCCCGCGGCCGAGCCAAGCCGGGAGATTCACCTGTGCGGCCCAGACAGTGAAGAATTGTTTGGAGCAAAACACTGTGCAATCAAGTGGAGATAGCAGAGGCAATGGGGTCAGGCAGGCTGCCTGGGGCATCTTTCATCTCCAGCTTCGGGAGGTGGGGTGTAAAGCGCGTGCTGGCTGGGCCCAAGGCGGGCTCAAAGGCGGCCTTGTTCTGCCAGCTATCTGCCATCTCTCTGATGTCACACGTTTCATTTGGGCAGCTCACTTCAAAGGCCCCCTTCTCGTGCCCCCTCCCTCCCTTTCTCCCTTCTGGTTTGGATTTTGCTATTGGAGGGATAATAGCTCAGCTTTCCAAAAACGCATGATGTTGCTGTACAATTAAAAAAAAAGAAAAAATTCTTAAAGAGCAGCTGCTCAAGTTAACCCAGTTCAAGCAGGGCACGGCTGGGACAGTCACCAGGAAACCAAGGTCTCTTATTCTCCTTCCCAGCAGCAAATCTAAACTTCTCCTGCTTCTCCAGCACCCCAAATCCTCCTCCACTGACAAGAGGATCCCCCTTATTTCTGCATCCACACCTACATTTGGTGCAGGTCCCTTTGTGTCCTGGCTCCTGCCAGCCACACGTGCAGCCCCTACCAGAGGTCCAGTTTTGGCTGGAGTTTCTGACAACCCCTGCTTGAAGCGCATCAAGCAGCACCTCAGCACAGCTGTGGCATCAGGACACGCAGCATCCAGCTCCACAGCCCTTGCTGGGTGCCTTGAGGCACGTCCTGCAGGCGGGAGGCCAAAATACCAGCCGGAATAGCAGCCACCATGTGCTGGCCATGCCAAGACAAGACATCTTGCTCAGCTGCAGCCTCTTGTTGAACAACTGTCTCTCTGCCAAGCTACACAAACTTGTCCAATGCTGCACAAGAGAAAGATGGCATTTCAAAGGGCTAATAAGGCTCTGGATGCAAACTGCCTACTGGGAAAATGTGCATCCTAGTAAGTGAAGCCTAAAGAGCAGAACACATCCAGACACAGTCAGCAGCACCCTGGCCAGAACAAGTACTAGGTGACTTCTGAGTTTAGAGACTTCAGCAAGGGCAATTTCAAGCTTTTTTTTTCCTCCACAACTGGAACCTATCCAATATAGCCAATATCTTCCTGCACACACCACACTTCCAAAAGCTGGGGATTTAGTGGGTGGGGGGAAAAAGCTGTGGGAGGAAAGGAGTGGAGGGTGTACTGGTACCCAACAGAGGCCCAAAGATCCTGGACAGAAGCTGTTTGAGCTGCACCACATCTGCACACCCTCTGCCACACAGCACCCCTTCACATGGCAGCCACTTCATCACACGGACATCTGGCAGCTGTTCCTTGGCTCACCTCTGCGCTGAGGCCACCTCAGTTTTGGTGACAGCAGTGGGAAAAGGTGCATAAATATTCAAATAAAAAGATGAGAAATTCAGTAGAGGGAGGAAAAAAATCACGTCGACCGCAGACCCATCAGCCTGCTGACCTGTACAAGGGTGCCTGGGCTGCAGGCCATAACCTTTCTAGATGAAGCCAAGCCTGCCTGAAGGGCAGCTGGCAGCTTGTCTCAGGGGTGCCCTGATCCTTAGCTGCTGGACTGTAGCCCCTGGGGGTCCCCCAGATGTCCCTCACACCCCAGCACCCTGCCCTGGACAGGCAGGAGTTGAGATGTGCTGCTGCCCCTCCTCTGCCTGGAGCCTGCTGGGGCACCCCCAGCCCCACCCTGAGCATCACCTCGTCCCACAAGGAGAAGGGATACAGTTTGCATCCAGGAAGCTGTTCTGAGACCTCGGGGAACGTCGTGGCAGAAATCCCTCGAGGCCAATCCTTAATGCTGACAGCTGGGAGAGGGGCAGAGGTACCCTGAATGCTGGCAGTGTAAGCAGCAGCCTTTGCTCCCCAACCCGAGCATCCACAGGAGGATTTAAAGGACTCACAGAACTTACTGGCAGGTATTAAAAGTTCACTGGGGCTGTAATAGCAATCTGTCAGCCTGCTGCTAATCCGTCTTGACAGAAACTTTATAAGAAGCTGAAGCGTGTTAAATAGTCCTGGAGTTACAGCAGAGCAAACACAAGGAGGGTGGTTTAAAGCAAAGGGTGCTTTCCATGGACCTCTGACCAAAAGCCTATGGAGCAGCTCAGGATTTGACTCCTTAAATGTCTTCTCTGGAGGAGGAAGAGGAGAGACATTTATAGAAAACACCGGGACAGCAGCACCCTGAGCAGCTGAGGTGCTGTCCCACGGGCAGCTGGGGCACGGGCACAATAGCGGCTCTGTGCGCCCGGGGGCCGGGGACAGCCCACTGAGGGGTGCTCAGAGCCACCATCTGATGCACCTGCGCTCACCTCCGAGTCAAGAATGCAAATAATTCACATCTGCAAATCCTGGGAAAGCCATTAGCACTGAAACTGGATCCGTTCAGCCCACGAGGGAAGTTTGCCTGTGCATCGCTGCGGTTTCGGGGACGGCGGTGTCAGCTGGGTATGACAGAGCCCTCAGTCTGGGCTGTGTCATACAGGTGGCGTGTGGAGAGCTGTGTCCTCGAATCCATGGATGCTAACAGGCAGGATAACCAGGTACAGCCTCCTGGGAAAGCAGCCTGGGGGTGTCTCCTAGGGCAGCAAGCCTGCTGCAGGAGTGTCACACCAGTTACCCACCAGTGCAAACCACACCGAAAGCACAGCTCAGAGCAATAGGACTGCACGGAAGGACAGCTTCCCGTGGCTCTCCAGCAGAAAGGTGAGGCTTCCAGGTGCACTGGAGATTTTATTAGAGACCAGCAGCTGAGATGCTGATCCCAGTGGGTTTCCGCACCAGCAGGACTGCAAACATTGCTGGGGCAAGTTTGTGTGTGTTGGCACTGCTCTTAATATTCCCTGCAGTAGGTTTGCTCTGGAGCAGATGGCAAAGTTTCATCACCATCTCTGTCTTTCACTGCTCTGTTTCCCAGAGACCTCCTAAGTCTTCTGCCCTTTAGCTGAGAGTCCTGCTCCCTCACTGAAGCATCCCCCACTGCACCAGGAAAAGTTATTATTAGGGTGACTCAAGACTTGCTCACAGGAAGAGCTTTGCACACTGTTAAACTCTCAGCGAGAACCTCCAGAGTTTTTTTCAGTCTCACATTCGCTACAGCTTGCCGCTGAAAGAGGGATGGAAAGTAAGACTTTTAGCTAGAAGGAAAACTAAAGGACTTTTAGCACCCTGCCAAGACACAGACACCTGGGTCAGAGGCAAATAGAGCCAACAAATAACAGCAGACCCAGTATGGAGCCAGCAGAGAAGAGTGAGCTGTAGCGGTAACACATCTCCACACTCCAGCACACCAAATGTACCTGTGGGTCTCAAATCAGCTGAGCAAAACCCCTGGGCTTTCTCCAGCAGAGAAACCTGTTGGCCAGAAGGACTCAGTAGCAGCCCAGCTACTGGGAAGCCTGGTCTGCCATGGCTTTGTGAATCCCTCTGGTGGGCAGCCACAACCCCTTCCTCACACCTCACCTGCAGGTGTGACATCCTGGCGGTGCTTGCCAACTCAATTCCGGCAGTCCAGCAAGGCATGTGCTCCCACTGAAAACTCCCCATGGAGCAGGAGGGAACTAGAGGACAGATTTATAAATCCCTCCAGCATCCCTTTATGTAAGACCCAGAGAAACTTAACCTCCAAAATTATTCTGGCAAGGAGCTGACAGTCGCATAAGCCTTGCCTGAGCAGAAGAGCAAGGTAGAAACCTCCGCTGGGAAAGAAAAGAGAAGCTCCACTTGCCTTGCTGGGAATGCAAAGTGAGACCTGTAAATGGTAGCTAAAAAGGGAATATGTGTACTTGGGTGAAAATTTGAGTAAACAAGCATCATGACAGATGTCAGCAGGAGCAGGGAGATGCAGACCAGGTAATCCACTATAAAGCCCCAGATGCTCACTGACTTCTTACTAAGGAAGCACCTTGAAACAATCCCAGAGGAATCCACAGGTTTGTGTAATTTTTTTCTTTCTTCTTTTTCTTTTTCTTTTTTTTCCCCAAGGCCCGCTTCCCTTCAGCACGTTGTCATCGTCTTCCCCAGGAGCAGAGTTGCTCCCAAGAAACCAGATCCCGCCGGGCACAAAGCTCCTACTGTGCTCACCCCACGCTATCGGGAGGGGCACGCGGTCAGGCAGCACCTAAGCTCGGGTGGCCCAGGGTTTTGGGATGAAACAAGACTCCTCCTCCTCCTCCCCCAGCACGCCACAGCTTTGAGGCCATCGTGGGGAGGACTGAAAACGCAGCATCTCCTTTGCCTATTCATATTTCACGGGGAAGCTCCGGCCCTGGCTGACACAACTCTCCACCAGGTGCTTCTGTCAATCCCTTTACGAAAGCCAGCACTGCCGTGAACCTTTGTGAGCTCCTCACGAGCTCCTGGCTGGAGGTGAGCTGGTCATATCAACAGCAGATCTTTGTTTCCAGGGAAGGAAAAAGTAAGCAAGTCAAGGAAACAGCTGTTAAACGGCAGGAATAATCAATTAGGAGGCAATTTCATCATTTTGAATAAGCTTGCTCGTAATTAAAAGCCTTCTGAAGGAAGTGATTATGCTCTAATTGATGGGAACTGTAAAGCCCAGGAAAGAGGCAGAGCAATGGTTTGTACAACGATTTCTGGGGCATGGAATGGGCTGCAGGACCCACCCCTGCTGCCCTGCACATTGCAGTGCTTTTGAGGATGGCACCTGCCTTTCGGGCTTCTTCATGGCTCTAGCTCCTTGCCAAAGCCTCACTCATGTTTTTCTCTGGATTCATTGCCCTTTCCCCATCCCACACTCCCAGGGAGCCCAGCCTGATGTGGTGTCCAAACACCAGCCACTCTGCTCTCCTTCCCTACCACCGTTTGCAGATGCCCCGCCAGGCTCAGCCTGCTGGTGCTCAGAATTGGCCCCATTTCTCACAGCTAAAACCTGAGTATCCAAACAGGCTTTCAGGTGGTTCACGGTGCCTCTGCTTAGCCCTCCTAGTCAGCCGTGGTGGGACTGCTCCTTTCATCTCACAGGGAAGTGACCACCTACCTCATGTTCCCCAACCACCCTGCTCCCAGCTAACATCGCCTTTTTTAAATCTCTGCCACATTTGTCCCTGTCCTGTAAACACCATGTCCTGCCTGAGCTCCCCATCCTGTCTCCAGCTCTGACACCCCAGCCTTTGTTGAAAAAGCAGTTCTGGCCCCACGGGATTAGGCTTCATATGCCCCAGCCCCCAGGTCTTCTGCTGGGATGTCACCGCTCCTTCCTCACCCCTCCGCCTACTCCAGGAGGAGACAGAGCAGCCAACAGTCAGTTATAGCTTCTGGCAGGCTCCAGCTAATCCTTTTGGAAGAGTTTCACCAGCCTCCTCTCCCCAAACTCCTCAGGGGCTCTCCAGTTACTTCCCAAATACCTCCACGCACTCGGCTGCAGAGCCAAACCCTCCAAGCCTGGGACACCAGTGTGAGGTTGTCAGGACAACATAACCAGCCACCCAAGGCACAGGTGTTACGCTGCATCTCCAGTTCCATGATCTCATGCTGCGTTTTCCAGGCAGTCCCTGCCTCTCTGAGCAGGGTTGCTCACTGTTTCCCCTCTCCTCCTTGCTCTCCCATGCACAGCCTCGGGGCTCTCCGTGCTTTCATATTATTTTGAGCTTGTGTTGAGCACAGACTTGTTTCCTCGCAGATGCTCTTGGGAATGTGCAGAAAAAGCCTAAGGCTTCGTGGGTACCTCCCTGCACAGCCCCTCCTCTCCCAAGCAGATACTATTGCATCTGTACTGCAAGGAACAGAGGCCAGAGAGCCAGAGCTGCGGGGGCCAGCCAGTTTCAGAGCCCTGAGCTGAGATGCCAAAACTCGGCTCTCCAGAGCCCTGGTCTTGCCTGGGCTCTCTAAGAGTCTGAAATTAGACTGGTTAGGAGCAATTGGTCGAGGCTCTTTGCCCCACTCGAGGCCACCAAATCGGTAGGGCTGTAGGGCAGTGCCTTCTGGGGCTCACCAGCAGCTCCCCATCCCTTTGCCACAGGGATTTGCCTCCTGCTGCAGATTCACCCTGCGCTGAGACCGCGATCCAACCCACCAGGCATCCCTCTGAATGAGCCCCCTGTTCTCGGGGTCATCAGAGGAGAAATCTGATCTCCCCTCTGAAGCGGCGGCTCCGAGGGCCCCGGGGCGGTGGGAATCTGCTGCTCCTCACCGAAAGTGCTGTGGGTATTTGATCACTCGCAGTGTTTTGACATGGTTTGCAGTTGGATACGCTCGTCCTCAGCCTGTGAACTTAGACGTGTCAATCAGGCGAGCACATGTCAGCCTCCACATCAGCGTCTAGGAGGTCTACAGCTGACAAGATAACCTTTTCATGACCAACACAGTTGCCACTTAGAGGAATGGAGACAAGAATTTGGTCTGATCTCCAACAAGATAAGAAGTTGTTATTCACCTTTATACACCTGAGGAGCTTCTAACCCTTTTCTTGCCTTTCCATCTCAAGTCTTCACCATTTTATAGAGTGGTTTTTTGTTCCTTTTTCAAATAAGTTTTCCATGCAGATGACCAACAGTGGAAGAAAATACTTACCAAATGCAAGTAACAGCTTTGGACAGCTGGTGCTACCTGGGATCTTGCTCACTGGCCCACCATAAAGCCAAGGCACTGGTCCTCAGTGGTTTGAGTCCTATCGTGACACAAGACAAGCATTTTCTAATGGTGGGTGACATTTAGGTCCCAGAAGAGTGCCAATGTAGGTATCAAACATCTGCCCAATTATTTCACTCTGGAAAGGTGATAGGAACAACCAAAGCTTTGGCACTTCCCCTCCGCCCAAAAAAAAAAGAAACAAACCCAGAATTTGTCACCTCTTATGTCCAGTTCCAGGAAAGGACCCTGCCTATGGGTTCCTTGGGATTGCGGCCCTCTCCACCTTCTACGTGCAGGGAGGTAATGCATGAAGGTGGGCTCATGAGAAACTCTCCTGCAGGTTCTTCTCCCCCAGGACATGCCCACGCCACAGCAGAAAGCAGCCCCCAAACGCCCGGAGCAGCAAGAGGCTGCAGACCTGGCTGTGACCTGGGCTTCCCTCACGGGTGTGTCCCCACTGCACCAGGATCTCTGCTGGGTTTGGGGGGCTCCTCCCGCCCACACCCAGCTGGCAGGAGACAGCAGAACTCCGCTGACTGCAGTTACATGCTGAGCCACGCCACTCAGAGCAAGACAAGGCTCCAGCCCTTCTCCTGGAGGTGGTTTTCCTAGACAGCCAAGTCACATCCTTCCAGGAAGGTTGCTTGCTCCTGTGTCTGTGCCCTACAAGTCTCCAACAAGTACCTAAAACCACCACCAAGACCCAAATACCCAGCTGCAAACCCAGCCAGCATTGGCCAATGCCACTTTGATTTTCACTCCAGGCTGCATCTGCCACAAGCTCCTGAGCCGTCCATTCACAAAGAGCAAGTTAATTAACATAGTATCACTCAGAGCTGGCTGCCTATCAGTATCATCTAATCAGTGTCCTCAACTGACAAGTAATCTCTGACTTGATCTCTCCTTGGCCACCGAGCAGCGCCGGAACAGAAGCAGCTTTGTTTGGAGTCACTAGAGATGCAAAGGTCAGCTCCCAGCCTGGCATTGCCCTTGCCTTGGAGAGCAAGGTAGAACCTGTTCTCATGTCAGACCTTGCTCTTTTCTTCCTGCCCTTGACAAGGAGGTATCATCTGTCCTGGGGAGCCACTCCCCAGCTGAGAGTGGGCTCGGACGTGGAGCACAGTACGGCAAAGCAGCCCCACAAAGGGACATCCCAGGGGAACAAACCAAGGGACACCTGACAACCCACCCAGCCTGACAACAGTCACCTGCCATGCAGGGACTCCATCACCTGCAGAAGATAAGGCCCAGCCAGTTTTGCTTTGGCAGGATCCATCCACACCCTGAAATAAGGAACAGGAGGAATATGAAATCCAGATGACAGGAGGACCCACATCTGCTACTCCATGGCAAGATTGCAAACTGGGCTCATGTTCGGCCTGTGTCGAGCACAGGGCCAACTGGCAGAAGAACAGGTTTAAAACCATGAATTCTCCTGATTTTGCTAGAGAAAAATCTGCCCTCACCCATAATTCTGATCCTTTCCCAAAATTACATACTCTAGATAGTAATTGTATAGATATACCCACATTTGCATCAAGAGACTCTTATTATAGGGTCTCATTACATTTTTGCAAGATTTTAAAAGTAGGCAACCAGTCTGTATGACATGGGATTTTATTTGGGGGAAGCAATTTAGCAAGTGTAAATTGGCAGTTGGGCTGATGAAAAACCAGATGATGTACCTGAGCATGTTTCAAACAGGAAATATCTGTGGGTGGGGAAGACAAACCTTTTATCTTTAAAACATTTATAATAAACTCTCACAAATTTAAACGTGACCTTTCAAGAAGTATCCAAGTGAGAGGAATTTTTGAGGCAGTTTTAATAACCATTAAGGGAAACCTATTGTTACAGTGCAAGCCTGGTTGGTGTTAACCCAGCCACTGCTTAGAGCTGATCCTACAAACCATGCTGGTTTTGTGGGCCACAGCAGCTCCTCCACATCGCCTATAATCCATCTCTCCCAGAACTGCCCTCTTTTCCATACAGCACCAGCCAAGTATTTCTCCGAGACTGCCAAGCCTGGTGTCTGAGAAACCTCAAGCCATAACTTCCCAAACCTGTCCACCACAAGACAAATCCAACCCTTTTCCCTTCTGCTGTCTTGAAACAGAGCAAAACCCCAAACCAACCCAGGCAATCCAGGCTGCTCTTGGGCTCTTTATTTTACAACTTGGAAAATAAAAATGACAAGTTTCCTTCTCACAGTCACGCCATTTTGGATTTTTTTTTTTTCAAGTTGGACTTAGAAAACATTTTCTAGCACAGGAGCTGCGGAGCAGAGACTGATGACAGGAGGGAAGGAGCACACCTTGTTTCGAACAACTCAGAAAATGAGCTGTGGATCCCCATTTGCTGGCATATTTGTGGAACCTCTCTGTGTCTGGGAGGTGTGATAAGAGCAACTCGTTTTGGAACCACCCGCCTGTACCTTTAAGGCAGTCCTAACATGGAGTTGCTCATGGTCCTGACGTGGAGGGCTGGAGGTCATGAAGTGCTACTCCAGGTGAGAGCCTGGTGAAGACCCCCAGCAAGCCCCACTCTGCCACCTTGGGTGGGAGCCAGAGACAGCTGTCTCACCTTCCAGACCCACCAATCTGCATTTGTTGGATGCAGAGGATGCTCCAAGGGCCGGTTTAATCCCAGACAACAGAACATGATGAGTTTTGGACACAGATTGCCCAGAGAAGCTGTGGATGCTCCACCCCTGGAAGTGTTCAAGGCCAGGTTGGATGGGGCTTGCAACAACTCGATCTATTGGAAGATGTCCCTGCCCATGGCAGCGGGGTGGAACCGGGTGGTCTTTCAAGTCCTTTCCAACCCACACCGTGATAGGGTCTACGATTCTGTGAATACTTGATATTGAAAACCCATTCATCAAAAACTTCTCAGTACATCCTACACAAGACCTTGCTGCCTTTGGAGATGACTCAAACCTTTCCCTCTCCCAGTCAAGAGGACACAACCATGCAAGAAAACACCAGGCATTTTTTCCTTTTTTTTTATAACAGAGGTTTTTTTTTTGTGGTTTTTTTTTTTTTTTGTCTTTTTAATTTCATCTTGGTGCGTGATTTCTGACAGTGTTGTCAGCATCTCCCGCCGGGTCAGCCATCTCCAGACCCTGCTACATTCAGTGTCAGACCGGACGGCGGCGATGAGCCAGTGTTTCGAGCCTCACAGTCACTTGCACGTCTTTACGGGTTGTCGCTTACACCATTTGTGAACAGCAGCACAAAAGGACACAACGCATGAAAACGAGAGTGGGGATGAGGTGAGGGCCAGCTGAAGGCTCGACCCCAAGGAGAACTTTCCCCAGGTTCCCACAGGGCTGGCAGGGATGAAGGCGAGCACGGGGTGGGAAAGGCAGGGTTGTCCCTCCTTTCTGCTTCCCCTGAGGGCTGGGGACTTGGGCTGCAGCGTTTCCCAGGGCCAGGACACCAGCTCACACCGGCCTAGCACCTGCATTTGAGGATATGGGACGGGGTCACTGGTGGAGGCAGGCTGGGCCCTGCTGGGGAAGGAAAATGTGATGTGGAGAAGCATGGCTGGGCTGGGATGTCCACCAGCTCCAGCACGTCCACCCCACACTGACCTCCTAGACACGTCCAGCGGTGGGGACAGGACCTGGTCACCACACTGCCCCCATCAATCTGCTGGCAAAAAGCAGGTTTCTGGACCCAGCTCTGCTTTGTGTTTCAACTGCACCTTGAAACCAGTGGGGTAACCTGAGAACACCAAAAACAACCAACCCCGAAACCCAAACCTGTCGCCTGAAATGAACTGATGTTCCTTCCCTGCCACTGGGCTTTTGCAACCTAAACATAACGTTTATAAAAAGTAAAATTATTTCCTCTTATAACTTAAGTGCATTGAGTATTTCCTTAAATATGGTTCACACTGAAAATAAAGTTACTTTTGCTGTACAGTAAATTTCTGATAGACTTAGAAATAAACTTTTTGTCGATACAATCTGGCAGGTGTGGCCGTGCAGTGAAACACTCCCAGCCACACGGCTCTGCACGCACACACGTGCGTGTCCACACACACACACACATCCACACACACAGCCCCGTCCTCGGGGACAGGGACAATGTTAGGGGTTTCTAGCTTTCTAAACTCACATGGGAACAGCTATCTTAAAAGTCTCTACGTTTAAGCAGCGGGCACTCAAACTGGTTGAGGGAACAGAGGAAAACAAACCAAACCCCACAGCGACATCTTCCCCTCGTGTCTCCCCAGAGCGCTGTCAGCTTTTCAAATTCCGAAGCCCAGCTGATGCTGCAGGATTTCCCCATGAAGATCAGCAGTTTGCTCTTTCAAAAGATGGGATACAGCAATGGGATGCTCCTACAGAAGAATCCCCCTCCCCAATCCCCCTCTTGCCGGAACAAGAAATTTCTGTCCCTGTTTGAAATTTGAAAATCCACCAGCCAGCTGCAAAAACCACTCCTGTCCCTAATCCTAGGCTCCTAAGAGAAACATGAAACTATGCAACCCATAACTTAACTCGCTCCTTGGGAATCCCAAGCTACAACATTATTTGACGGCATCCCAGCAGCGTTGCTCCCCTCCCTCCCAACCCCAGGAGCTCCGTGGCCCCTCCTGGGGGGACCACGCTGCGCTCAGGAGGTGAAGTAGGAGTTCTGCATGGAGTACAGGTGGTCGATGGGGTTTCCCACTCGTGCCTGGAGCGGCCCCGCGTCTGCCGTGCCAAGGAAGCAGTCCCCCAGGTTGCTCAGTGAGGTATCATCGCTGTCCAGGTCGTGGAAGAGGGGCTCGGCACCTTGGGAAGCAATGAAGGGACAGAAGGGATTCAGAGCCAGCTTCCCTGACATTGCCTGGTACCCCCCAGCTCTTGTGGTGATGCCTTAGGATTTTAGCTTCCGTATTTTTCAAATCCTGTACTGCTTTAGTGTGTAACTCTAAACTCCACATAGAGTGTGAGCTACTTCTTCACATTTTGGTCAGACAAGACAATTCCTCTGGGCCTGAAACTCAAGGACACACTACAGCAACAGACCCCAAAAGGGATAAACAAAAGTCAATTGAGGGAGGGGGCAAACTGGAGGTTTATGACTTCATTACCTGAAGCTGCAATTGGAGGATTAACCCCTGATATGGAAATGGACCAAACTTATAAATGTCTGAAAAACTCGTGACATCTATTTTGGGTGTAAGCCCTTAGGGAGTCTTCATCTGCCCTTAACGTACCTGAAGTCCCCCTGTTAAATGTATCCGCTTTTCTCCTTTTAACTTCTTCTGGCCTCTGTTCTTAGCTAAGCCCGAAAAAGGCATCAGTAGCATGAGGCATTTAGGGGTGAGGGGACCCCACCGCAACCCAGCATCTCTCGGAAGGAGAGAAGGCAACGAGACCATCCCCAGAGCCCTACCGTAGGGGTGCATGTGGTCCCCGGGCATCTGGGGCGGGGTGAGCCCTTGCCGGAAAGGGTCGGAGCCGTAGACACTCTGCTCCATGCCCAGCAGCTGCTGGGGAGGGGGCAGGCTGGTGTAGGGGTTCAGCATCCCCTCCAGCCCCGTGCCGCCGCTGCCACCATTTGTCTGGGCTGCAAGGGAAGATCAAGGGAAGATCAAGTCGTCGCTGCTGCTTTTTGGGTGGCTGAGCTCGGCTGAGAAGCCTGGAGAGGGCTGGGAAATGGGGAAACCCAAATGGTGAGAGGGGTACCTGAGCTCAGGCGCTGCGTGTTTTGCTGGTCCTGCTGCTGCTGCTGCTGCCTCCTGGCGAGCTTCTTCATCTGGGAGAGGAGAAAGGGAAAACAAGAGAATGAAATCATGCCCTGGGCAAAGCCAGGAGGGAGGGAGCCCCAGCAGGGGATGCTGGCAGCCCTGGTACCCACCTTTGCCCGCTGGTTCTGGAACCAGACCTGCACCACACGGACACTCAGCCCTGTCTCTGCTGCCAGCGTCTCCCGCACCTGGGAGACAAGAGGGACAGCGGCTCCTCTCAGCCCACTCAGCTTGTAAGGGGGGCTTCAGGAAGGACCAGATCAGCCAGGGCAAGCCCATGCTCAGCACTCAGGACATCCCCAAGAGCTGGAGATGGCTGGGCATGGGCCCTTCTCCCCATACCTTCCTGCAGGGCTTGGAGGAGACCTCGAACGATGCCTTGAACGCCCTCCGCTGCTGTGTGGTTAGGATGGTCCGGGGCCTCTTGGGCCGTTTGTGATCCTTCCCATCCTCAGCACCTTTCCCCGAGGCCTGGCCCAACTTGCAGATGCTGTCCTCATCATCGCTTTTGCCTAAGGGTGAAAAAAAAGCAGGTCCTTTACAGACAACAGGCGGCACACACCATCTCCAGCATGATAAAAATAATCTAGGAGATTTAAAACATCCTGGTGTTGGTGGGGACCTTGTTCTGAGTATGAGAAGCTGAGGTTTGGCACTGGCTGCCCCACGGCAGCTCAGAAAGTCGGGGAGAGCTACTGCCACCTGAAGTCTGTGACTGCTCAGCCAGCAGATGTGCTTTTGGGTCCTTCTTTTCCCCAAGAGCCTGAGCAGCTGCAATGTGAAACCCTGGGACAGCTGATTTTCCCTCCACCAGAGCCAGGTCTCTGCCTGCCTCACAAGAATTTCCAGCCAGGCCACAGCTGGGGACACATCTGGACAGAGACACACAGGTCACATCCACGTGAGGGGCCAGCAGTCATCAAGGGCCACTGTGTCCCTGGGGCTGTCCCCCAGCCCAGGTGGAGACAGAGATGGGTTCCCTCCACCCAGGCAGACCAGGCTGGGGAAGGTCAGGGTGAGGGTGAGCAGGGATGATCTGAGAGGGCAACATGTTAGCCAAGAACCCCCCACAAACATCTGATCTGCTCTACCATGGAGGACAACTCCCTTTAGAGCACAGATTTTTATTCATACATATAAGGGGGCACATTTCTGCCTGATATTTCCTTCTTTCTGTGGAGTTTTACATCTCCCTGGACAGAAACCCAGGGTCTTTCAGCCTTCACCCCTCAGGTACTCACTGTAATGTGCTTCTCCACTGCATTCCCAGGCACTGGGGTGTGTCTGCCTGCTGCTCTCCACCACTCAGGGCACGGAGCCTTTGGGCAGGAGCTGCTCCGGGAAAGTGGACAATGCCCCTTCCCAGCTCTCCTCATTTACTGCATCTCCTCTGCTGATGGCCTTGCTTGCTCAGCCCGTGTGGGAAGGGCTGTGATGCAGGTTTGACAGCACCTTCCCTCTGGCTGGCTCTAAATCACTTACAGCCTTTTCCAGAAAGCCCCCGCATGGTTCCTCTGGGAATGGATAATGGAGCTGAGGTGCTGGCTGGATACAGATACGGGCTCCGCAAGGCTGTGCTTGGCCCAAGCCCATCCCAGGGCTGCCGTGGCTCTGGGAGATGGGGATGCACCAGGGAGCATGAGCCTGGCTCAGGGTAATTCGTGGTGAAAACGGGCCAGGCCAAACCCCATGACAAGAGCTAATCATGGACCATACACAGCAGAAAAGTTTCAACCTGACGCCAGCCCAGGTGGAATGAGGAAAGATGGGAGCAGATCTCCAGGGTGGGGGGAGGCAAAGATCCCAGTGGAGCAGCAAGAATGCCCTCAGGCACCAGTTACCTGTCCTCCCCACACTAGTGGGCTCTCTCCTGGGTTCCAGGCAACACAGAGACCTTCTCTGTTAGTGGGCTGGGAGGGATGGGACAGCGAGAGCTCTTCATGCTGGCAGTCCCCAAACAGCCGGGAGCTGGCCCCGGGGAATCAGAGCCGTGCTGCTTGCTCGAGCTCCCTTCTCACTCATGGCACATCCTTGACACTCCCACACCAGCAGGAAAGACAAACTCCTGTTTCCTGGGATGTCCCAGCCCGAGGGATGCCACACCATAGGTGTAAGGACCCCAGCGAGGGGATGGCCAAGCTGTGGGGCCTCTGATGGCTGATGGGGCTGAGCAGTGGCTGCTGCCTCCTTCTCACTGCCAGGTCCCTGCTCTGCCAAGCTGCTGTCCTCCCTGAATGCTGAAGGAGTTTAATTTTGAAGGAAAGGTAGAGATTTTTACAGATCGTGGGGGAAGGAATGTCAATTGGTGCCCGAACCCGCTGGCACCTGAGCATGAGGTCGGCACCCCACTGCCCTGCAGTCCAGGAGGGGCAGAGCCCGGCATGGCAGAGCCACGGGCTCATGGGCTACATCAAGTCCATGATGCTCAAAACCCACTCCAAGGGGGAAAACCCGCTCAGAGCAGCCTCTCCAAGCCCTCCCCCCACCAACACCTGCTCCCCAAATCCCTACCAGTGTCAAAGGGAAAGAAGGGAAAGTGAAGCCGGATTTGGCGGGATATTACTTTTAATTAACTCTCCCTTTCAAGCCTTTCCCCACTGAGGAGGGGGGAGAAATTAATGAGTGTCTGGGGCTGCCCCTGACGTCACCTGGGAAGGGGCCGGGGCGATGGATATTGTGCAGTGTGCCCTCAGTCCGACCTGCCGAGCCCACATCCCGCCGCCGGGGCCAGGACATTCCTCGCTCAGGAGGATTTAGGGAGAGGAGAAACGTTAGGACGCTTTTAATTGGAAAGCAGGGTCCTCTTTCAGAGGGGCTTGTTTACTTAGGCTGGGCGGCGGAGGCTCGGGGGAGGCAGTAATTGAAGCGAGGGTTTGGGAGATTACAGACAACATATGGCTCGCTTTTTATCTGCGCTTTCTCATAAAGTGGCCCTTGGTGTGCGGCAGCCGGGGGGAGGGAGGGAGAG
>VWZN01016963.1:40254-70463 GCA_013396955.1 Regulus satrapa | reverse complement strand
GGGGGGGGGCACAGGGAAGAGGCTGGAGGAGCTCATCACATGCTGCTGGTGAATCCAGCATCCACGCATCCGGGAGTGGTGCTGGAGAAGGGACAGCACTCTGCCTCTCCTGGCACGGCAGTGGGGTCTGGGGGGATGCAGCAGGAGGGGGAGAGGCCAACACACACTGAGCATCCATGGGGGATGTGTACCTGGGCTGGTCCCTGCTGTGTCACTGTCCCCAGAGCCATGCAATGTCCCAAGACAAACCTGGTAGCCACCACAAGCAGACAGGGATGGTGGTGGGGCCAAGCTATGGGGTCTGCAGGGAAATGGGAAGGGCCGGGACCCCCCAGCCAGAGGCCATGGGGCTTTGGGTTAGGTTTCTGAACAGCCAAGGGGTTGCCTTGCCCTTTTGACTTCCACACTGGCCCTTCACATCCCTCAGGTCTCAGCTGGAGTTTCCACCAAAATAAGTCTTTCCCCTGGAGGCTTTTGCTAAGCTGAAGCTCTTGGTTTGGCCCGAGCTGCTGGCAGCAGGGCTGGACCACAGGCTGATGAGTCGCTGGGGAGGAAAAGCTCCCCAACCTTTCCCCAACTGCCCTTTTCCCCCACTAGGAACAAACCCAAACCATTGTGGCTGATTTGCTTTCTCTTCTGCATGATATTTCCTCATTGGTTCTTATTTTAACTGAAAAGGGTTTGTATATTCCAGAGGAAAAAATAGTAATAGTAAAATCAGTTAAGGACTTTCCCAGGGCTAAGGCAAGGNTCCAGTGACAGAGAGCACCAGGCTTTGTCATGTCCCTGCTTCACACCTTAACAACACACTCCTAATCTTGATTTCTGCCTTTTTAAAATCCAGTGTTTTGCTCCAGCAGGAAAAAGACAGCCCCACTTCCCCCCCGCCCCCCCACAGTTGCTGGCAGCTCTTTCCAGAGCAGAGAATTTAAAAGGTAAATCTTTTCCCTCCACAAAGCAGACTTTTCCCAGTGAGGGATTTTAAGGGGAACCATGAGACTGGTGAGGAGCAGGGCTCTGTGGGGATGCTGTTATCACGAGGATTTTGGCTAGAGAATCGGCAGATCATTTCCACCCTCCCAGTCCCCAGTGCTGGGCTTTCTTACTAAATTTGTCTTCCTGGGAAACATTTGGGTTTAATTTGCACTGACTACGGATACATATTTTAATGCTGGTCTGATGCTCTGGGCAACCTAACCCAGATGTGACACCCTGGCTGGAGCAGGATGCCAGCCCCCTGCCCACTCCCACAGTGCCCCCTCTCCTGCAGCCCCTGCTCTGCGGTGTCCCCATGATGGGTCAGCAGGCTGGTTCTGGCCATCAGCTGCCTCAGAAGCCGCTGGGGACACAAGGTTTGCGGACTGCCTGCTGCCAGCCCATGNCAGGCTGATGAGTCGCTGGGGAGGAAAAGCTCCCCAACCTTTCCCCAACTGCCCTTTTCCCCCACTAGGAACAAACCCAAACCATTGTGGCTGATTTGCTTTCTCTTCTGCATGATATTTCCTCATTGGTTCTTATTTTAACTGAAAAGGGTTTGTATATTCCAGAGGAAAAAATAGTAATTCTTCAATCAGTTAAGGACTTTCCCAGGGCTAAGGCAAGGGCCAGTGCCAGTGGGCTGGATCCTCCTGCACTCCTGCCTCTCCAGCTCCTCCAGAGCTGCACCATCACTCACCAGCTCCCCCCAGCCACCTCCTGCTTTGGACTCACTCTAATTTTTAAACATCACTACCGTTAATTGCAAGGAGGACTTTTTCGTCCTGAGCAAGCAGGGTTGCAGAGTTCACAGAGAATCCACACAGGCAGTGCTACAGGACAGATGGAGCACAATATTAAAGAGAAATACAGGTTTGGGGCAATTTTTGCTTCTATGAAAACCATCCCCTCCCATCCCTTCATAAATCTTCTCCCAGCTACAGCACTCCAGTGACAGAGAGCACCAGGCTTTGTCATGTCCCTGCTTCACACCTTAACAACACACTCCTAATCTTGATTTCTGCCTTTTTAAAATCCAGTGTTTTGCTCCAGCAGGAAANTGGGCAACCTAACCCAGATGTGACACCCTGGCTGGAGCCGGATGCCAGCCCCATGCCCAATTCCACAGTGCCCCCTCTCCTGCAGCCCCTGCTCTGCGGTGTCCCCATGATGAGTCAGCAGGCTGGTTCTGGCCATCAGCTGCCTCAGAAGCCGCTGGGGACACAAGGTTTGCGGACTGCCTGCTGCCAGCCCATGTTTCAGTGCCGTGCCTCAGTTTCCCCGTGTTATTAAAAGGGATGACTACAGCAGAAGCCGCTCACTTCTTGTTCTCAGCCTTTCCAGAGTGCCAGGCAGGGACAATGAGGCACAGGGGAGGGACAAAGGTTTAGCCCGAGGTAGTCAATGGCCAGCTCTCCCTCCCGTGTCCAGGGAAGCTGCACACCCCTTGGGGGGCGTGCTGGTGCTCCACACAGGCCAGGAGCACAAACCCCTACAGAATGAGGTGGGATGGTCCAGCAGAACATCCTCCAGCCCTGCAGCCCCTCACCGCTGAGCTCCCTGCTCAAGCCCTCACCACTGAGGTGGCAGAGACCTGCTGGAGAACCCAATGGTGCTTTACAGAGCTTATCCCCTCAGACCAAAGGGCAGAAGTTCAGGGCAGCAAGCCCAAACCTCACCTCCAGACCTCCCCAGGGCCCTCGGAGCAGGACCAGCCAGGGAGACGCCGGGCGCGGGCGGCCCCTTACCAGAATCCGACAGAGCCGGGCTCACCAAGCTCAGCAGCTCCCGCTCCTTCTCGTAGTCGCCCTTACAGAGGAGCTGCCCCTCCTTCAGCACGAACTCGTCGCCCTTCTGCAGACGCCGCTCGCAGACGCAGCAGCAGAAGCAGTGCAGGTGGTAGACGCTCTTCTGGGCGCGCATCACCAGCTCGCTGGGCGCCACGGCCTCCAGGCAGCCCGCGCATTTCACCGCGAACAGCCTGCGGGACAAGCAAGAGGACAGCCCGCCGTGACACCCCGCAGGTGCTGGGACAAGGGACGGGGTACCCATGGCAGGGACACGGGCCATCAGCACAGCGCCGCCGCGTCACCCCCTTGGTGTGCGCGTTGCGATGAGGGGCTGGGGACAACGGTGCTGGCACCCCACAGGGACAGGGGACGTGCCCTCAGAGCTGGAACTCAGCCAGAGCTGGTGGGGGGGATGCTGCTTTTGGATCAACTTTAGCAGTTTTGGGGCTTACCATGAATGTGGCCAAGTGATCAAGACCCTGACATCCAGGGGTCTCCAGGTGAAAATAAAAGGTATCGAACCCAACAGCCCAAGTACGACCACCACAAGACAGTACCACTGCCATGCGCGTTTTATCAAGCCAACTCCACATGTCACCTCCCTCCAGCTCATGCCTAGACCCAAGGAGGTGCTGGAGACAGCAGTGGGGTCACGGATCTCATTCTGTGCCTCTCCGCAGAAAAGCATCCCCACCCTCCCTCAGCCACAAACCACCCCATCCCTCTGGCCCAGGTCACCCCATCCTCACTTGCAAACACATTAGGAATGTCTAATACATCATAAAATTCTCCAAGGCAGCAAATTTGGGGTTAAGGCCAGTGCCAGACTGAAGATTTGACACGTCAAAAGGAAAAGCTCAGCTTGTTCCTTGACATTGATGTGACAGCGTTTGAGGCATCCCTAATTAAACCATTCCCAGGTTTCAAGACTCTGGCTTTAGACTTAAAAGCCAATAATATTAACAACAGCAATAGCACTTTAGGTTGGAGCAGAGCTTTTCTTTCTCCAAGTTTAAATGTCCTTAGGGAGAATGATCAATGATTTACAGCAGGGGGGAAACTGAGGTGAGAAGAGCAGAGGTGGCAGCGTGAGTGCTGGCTTCAGAGGACTTAGAGGCACCTGGAATTAACCTTAGGGCCAGATATTTTCAGTAAATGGGATGACCAGCAGAGATGTTTGAAGGTATCAAACCAGAACCTCTTCGCCACACCCAGATATTTGAGTTCTTGGCTTGACATAGAAAAAACCCCACTGTTTACCCAGGCTTGTCCGAAATATCTGTGGGAACTGGACATTATTATTCCCCTGTCTTGGTGACTTTGGCCCAGAAAAGAAAAGTCAAAAGTCAGCACACATCCTGCAGAGGTTACCTCCGAGCTTTCAATCCTTTTTTTTTTTTGGCTGTTACAAAAACCCACATAGGAAAAGTGCTGAATCAGCCCTGTTCTGACAAGCAGAGGACCAGATATATGCAAAACCCTCCTGGGAAAACCATCAGAAAATGGGGATTGTTTGAAAAAGTGCCTGCTCCCTACTGGATTTTCCCCAAACAGTGTTGGCAAGCACGAGGGTCTGGTGCAACACTCCCCATGCCAGCTAAATCATGGGTAACGCTCAGCGAAAGGTGGCATTCCCAACGAAGTAGGAAAGGTGTGTTATAAAGCATTTATAAAACACTATCATCACCACAGAAAGTGGGAAATAATCAAATAAAATGTAGAGGTTAGGGAGTCTGTAATTCCACATATTGCCATTAGTAGCTTTTCCTTCCCTACATTCAGCTTTGATTCCCCAAGTTTACCTACAACCACCTGTCCCTAGGATGTATTTCCAACATCCCTATGACTGCCCTGGAGGAGAAGGATGTGTAGTCCCTTGAAAGCATCCCTTCTGAAGGGTCATTTTTCTCTTGTTCCAGCTCAAACATACACTGGCTTCGCGTTAATATTTCTGTAGTCGCTTCATCTTTAATTATGTCTCTTTTATGTCAAAGTGGAGGCTATTTGTATTCGTCTGGCAACACAACTCTCATCCTGTTTAAATGATGTCTAAGCCCTACCTGTTGGGATTACCAACTGCTCTCAGCAATAAAATATTGATAAGATATTACATTACTGCCATCTAATCTCCAGGAATAAATGTGCCCAAAATTTGTTTCCGAGGCACTTATTAGAGAGGCACAAACCTCTGCCAACCAGGCACAGCCGCACCAACCCAGCAGTGGATGTTTCCAAGCCCAAAGCGTGCTGCACAGCAGGAAGGTGTGAGATTGAGGTAAATGGCTGCCTGATATCAGACACTTAAAGCCATTCTTAGGTCGCTGAATAAACAACTTTATTTCCAAAGCAGCTCCCACTGAGGGATGCCGTTCAGTCCAGGTACTTCACTGCCCAGCGCAGGACTCCCCCATCCTGGGGCAACGTGAGCTGCAGACAAATCCCCACAGAACCTCTTCCACAGTAGGAAGCCATAAAGAGCTCCTTAAAAACACACAATACACTGAGAAGTCGGGCACTAAAAGGCCACAGGCAGAAAAAACCACAATCTGACACAGGTAGTAATGGAGAGAGAGCAAAGGGTCCTGATGGTGTCCCAACTCCCTTGAGACCCCGACTGTACCAGCTACTCTACAGGGAATAACATGGATATTGCATGGAAAACGCCTCATACAGATAACCCCAAACACGGATAACCCCACACACGGATAACCCCACATATGGATGCTGCCCTTTGGGGCTAAGCCCACCTCGGGCACAGATAACCCAGCTGGAACTCCCCTGCTCAGCCTGACATGGGACTAAGGAAAATCTTCTTGCAGCTCCAGCTCTAACAATTAATTTAACATTTTAGCCTGAGTGAGACCCACCAGCCTGGATCAAGAGAGGCTCTCCTCCATCTCTGGGGCCTTCAGCTCCATGCTCAGCTCTTTCCTGCTGCACTTAAGGCATCTTAGGGATGCTTTACTTCTCAGTAGGGGATTTTTCCCCCATAACCTGTGGCTCCAAAGCTAAGTCAGGCCTGACTGGTAGCACTGGGTTTGTTTAGCCAGGTGGGAAGCTGTCTAGGGCACCAGACAGGAGACCCGCTCAGCACTGGGATGCTTGGTGGAGAACCAGGCTGCCACCAACAGCTCAGTAAACATCTCATTGAAGCCCTGAGAGTGAGTATTTGTAAATAAAACCAACACACTCAACTTAGGAGGAATTGGAACAAAAAGGTAGCGATGTGAGCGATTTTTATCACCACACACAGCCTTTTGTGTCTGATCTTAAAAATATTCCTGTTCTTGTTTTGATTAATTTGCCTTTAGGTCTCTTTTGAAATGTTTTAAAATGACAATCTGCAGCTTTGAAGCCAAAAGGGGCCCAGTTGTGGCTTTCAAGAAAATCTTGAAGCAAAACATTTCGGCATTTCCAAAAGCGCAACGTTTCCGGCGGCGTTAGGCATATCCCCCAGGATGCAGTCCCAGTTCTCCATGCCATTCCTCTTCCACAAAAAAGCATCCCAGACCTCTCCTTTGGGGTTTCACATCCACACAGCATCACCGAAAGCTGAAAACATCACCACAGGGCCACAACGATCACCTCGGGATGCTGCAGGCCGTGTCTCCTCCCGATGGCCGGGGTGCAGCGGAGCCACCACGGCCTCTTTCCCCCTTTCTTCAGAGGTGACAGGCTGAAAGGGGCTGTGATTGACGGGCGCTTCCCGGCTGCTGTCTGTCTGTGTGCGCCGCATACAAACGCGGCCCCGGGAGCCTCCCGGGGCGCCGGCGGCGGGGCAGAGACGCCGATATTAAATCGTGACGGACAAATCTCAATCGCCGCGCGCAGCCTTGGGTTCTGGAGGCAGCTCTGCTTCCCTCCCTGCCCGCAGCAGGGATGTGGCGAGAGGGGCAGGGGCAGCCCCTGAGTGGCCCCGCGCTGGCACCGTGGCGGGGATGCTGCATTTCCCAATGCGCCTCTGCAGAGACCTGCCCAGCTCACCCCGTGTGCTGGTCACGGCTCAGGAGGAGCCTGAGAACATCCTGACCCACCCGTGAGGAGCTGCTGGGAGCTCCAGCCTGGCCATCTCCAAATGATGAATGCCACCAAGGCCATGGCGCTGGCGTGGGCATGAGCCAAGGGCCACGCACAGCCCAAGGGGCGCGGGAGGAGGATGGCAGGGAGTGCCAGCAATGAGCCACAGGGAGTGAGGACATGGGATTGAACTGTCTTGGCACTTGGTCATCTTCTCACTCACTGCCACTCGCTGGAAGGGGGGACATCAGCACCAGGTCCTCGAGAGGCTGGCAGTGAAAAAATGCCACTTGCTGTCAACCCTGCACCCATGGCTTGGGAATGAGCCGCTGCCCTGCTGCCTGCTGCTGGGCTCTCGTCACCCTGTCCCTGCTCTGGCCCTCATAGAGGCATAGGGCATGGACTGTGGCCAAGCAGGAAGGGGGATGGTGACAGTGAGGGTATCCCCCAGCTGCAGCCATGGGGCACCATGGGGATCCTTGGCCCTGGCAGGATCCACGCTGAGACAACAGGAAGAGCTCAGGAAGGGCTGAGTCCATCTCAGAGCTGTGGAGAGCAGGCCGGCACATCCTGGGGATGGGAAGCACAACCCAGAGGGCAACTCCACACCAAGATCCCGGGCACCTCCAAACCCACTCAGTGTCTCCAGGCTCCCAAGCCAATGGAGGAAAGCGCCTGCAGCCACCCTCACTTCCCTTCCTGCGCACCCCAAGCCCTCAGGGAGCTCTCCAGTGGGACAGAGGAGGGATGTTTTCCCCGGGGCTCTTCTCCTGACCCTTCCCCGTCTCCCAGCTCCCTCCCCCCCGAGGCGGACAAGTGTTCGCTTTACTGCCTGGCAACGGGGCCGGGGCTAAGCTTGCTAAAATATGAGTGTTTTTTGGCTGGAGTACCAGAAGGCTGCAGTCCTACAGAGAGAAAAAAATTGAGCACTCCATGCCATGGCTCCAGAAAGGGGGAGAATTAGGTTTCACACCGAGCAGGCTGGACCATGGCATTCTTTAGTTAATGCTTAACAAACGCCCAAACAAAAGCAGCCAACTTCGCTGCATGTTTGTAAAATGTATTCTCAGCAGATTCAGGTTTATTGGAGAATTCACTCGCTCTGCAGCAAGTGGCGTTTTCCTTTTTTTTTTTTTTTTCTCCTTTAATTTCCCTTCTCCTCCCTCCCCCCCAGCTCAAGCCCTTCTCATTCCTGCTGCCTGAATGCGTATTCCAACACTTTGAGGGGACATGGCAACCAGGCTGAAATGGTTTTATTTCACCCCAGGGGCTGACGTGAGCTCGCCTCCATGGTCCTGGGGTGCAAGGTCTCCCCAGGGTTCAGCTGAGCTGCTGCTGCCAACAGGGAACAGGGAGTCCAAAAAGCCAAGATCTGGCCTCTGGCAGATTCATCCCTGAGCACTCGGCTGGTGGCTGTATGCTCTGAGAGGCCAGGAGAGTGAGGAAGACAGGTGAAGCCTGAGAGCCCTGGTTTAGGCCTTTCTTCACCTAACCCAGGGTCCTAACCCAGTGCTTCTACCCCATCCATCTACCCCATCCACTGTGCCATGCATTCTCAGAGAGCCCACCAAGGCAGAGGATGCCGGTAAACACAGCTTGCTCTCAAAAGGCAGAGCCTGCATTGGGGATGGCTGAGGTGTGGAGGAGGGGGCAGCTCCATCCAGGGACCCAGAGGCTTTGAGGAGGTTAAATTATGGGGTCTTGGCATGGCTGTTATGCAGGAGCATCCCTGAAGGAGCTCCTGCTCTGACGCAAATACCTGAGCAGGTCCCATGTCCCTCCCCAGGGCCAGCACCCCGGTGATGGAGCTGGTGGAAGAGAGGGAAGGGGGGGGCAGCTGAGGAGAGGGGGTTGATGCTGGGCTGTTCAACCCTCCTTCTGCTGCATGGGAACCATCCCAGCTTTCCCAGGAAAGGGCACCTTTGCCCCTGACTCCTGGATGGGGTCCAAAAAGTGGTCACTTAACACCTCCCGGATCCTCCAGAGACCGCGGCGTGACACGCAGGGGCACTGCTACAATGATGGGGTTAAGTAAACAGACAAACGAAGCCTTCCCAGTGAGCAGCCGCTGCCAAAACACACCAGCAACCCTCAAACCTTGCCTGCATCCAAGTAAAAGGTCGAGCAAGTGCATATCTTCCAAGGCTGTTTTGTGTTGCTCCATTTCTGATCAAGGACTCACAAATAAGACTTTCACTAACAAGGTCCTACAGCAGCTGATGGCTCTGTCCCCCCTCCAGGATCATGATAAAAATCCTCAGCTTGATTGCAGAAGTGGCAAGAAAGTGATCTCCTGGACAAGGCCAGAAGGCCAAGACCAAAATGCTGGTTTTCCTCCCCATTTCCTCAAAGGCCCATTCTTTCTGTGTCCCTCCCCCACCCTTGTGTGCAGCATCAGACAGGGAGTTTGGTCCCATCCCAGCACCAATGAAGGACCAGGTTTCAGAGGCAGGAGGGACACAGGTAGGAGAGGGAGAGGCCCACACAATACCACATCCAAGCCCAAATGCCATCCCAGCAAAGCCAACCCAAGGATCAGTCCCATCCAGCCCACAGTCCATCATCAGTTCTGCATCCAAGCGATGCATCTCCCACCAAGCTGAATTTTGAGCAGCGACCCCCCTCATCCCCCCCCATGCCCCCAAGAAAACAAGGATAATTGAAAAACCACAATATCACTAGTCAAATTTAATATTGAGAGTGAGTGAGCGGGAGCCAGAGGTCAGAATTAATTACACCCCACCATATTTCAGCACGCTGCCGCAGCTCCGTGTCCTTTCCTTGGGGAGCAGTGCTTCCACAGAGAGGTCGACAGACATTATTAGAAAGGACTGATTTAAACGTACCCCCAGGAGCTTTTCAGCTTGTCTCTTCAGAGCCTTTGTTTGTACTGAGATTAATGGAGAGGCAAATGATGGAAAAGCAAAGTCACCAGGAGCAAGAGGATGTGCCATTGCTGCCGCCACCACCCCGATTTGGCTGGCTTTGTGAGCAGGGCAGAAATAATCAGGAGAGAAGGAAATGCTGTTTGTGTCATTGATTTTGTGGATAAAAATGTGAAGATCTTGAAAACTATTCTTGTTTGTTTGTTTTCCAAGAAAAAGATATCCTGGCTAAAACCTCCTGCAGGCTGGCTTTCCTATCCCCTTGGGGATTTTACACACACGCTGTTTTTTTGACGTGCTGTACCACTGTGGGGGAAGGAGCTATTTTCATTCTGCTCCAGATTAATGTACTCTTCTTGCAAGTCATTATATTTGTTTCTGATTTTTTTTTTAAACCTCCTGTGATGGAAAATTAATACAGACAGAAACCAAAATTAAACCTTTCTATTTTTCATTCAGATTTTCAAAAGAAGAGTTATAAAAGAAAAAAAAAAATCAAACAAAGGAAAGGAAAGGAAAGAGAGCATTCAGATCAAACAGAGAAATCTCATTTCTTGGGCACAGCCAATACTTTACTGGTTCCAGCCCTGAATCTTCATCCAAGTGAGAGCTGCTCCAAGCAGAAGAAGGACTGAGAAGATTACCGGGTCTTTCCAGCCCAAACGCCCTTGTGACACCACAAATTCACCTCCACCTTGTACCAACAGGTTCAAAAAAGGGATCAGGCAAATCCAGGGGACTGAGTTCAAAACCTGCCTGGACCCACAAGTCCAGCCTCACCTTCAGGACCCCTAAATCCCAAAGGGCAGCATGAGCTCCCCCAGCCTTGTGAGGCCTTCCTGGAGCATCACCACTGAGGCCGGCGCGGGTGCACGGGGTCCAGCCAGCAGCCTCGACTGCTCCCGAGTCTCCTAGGCTACAATCAAGGCTTGTCTTTTCCTTTATTAAACAGAAAACCCACGTTGCCCTCAAGGACTCTCGGAGCATCCAGGGATGGGGCTGCAGGAGCTGCCGTTTCCCAGGCGTTTAAAATTCATAGGGTGTTTGTGCCGACGTGCCGACGCGGCAAATTCTCATTAGGAGGCGGCCAATATCCTGTGGAGCTTCCCGGCGCTCCGGTGGCCATAAAAATCGCTGGGCTGTATAAAAGCTAAACAGAGTAAACTCAGTCGGACACAGGGACCAGCTGCTTCGGAGCAGCTCGGCAAACAGAGATCGGCGGGAGCGCACCGGGCGCTGCCGGCAGGGAGATAGCGCTCTCCCGCCCGCCTTATTTCTTGCCTTATCTTTTATTTCCCTCACCCTCGCGCAGGGTTTTGCATAAATATCATCTGCGTGTGTTGTCAAGTTGTTGGGATGGGGTTGAGGGTTTGGTTAGGTTTTTTTTTTTTTTTTTCTCCCCCTCTCAACAGCCTTTCCACAATGGGAAGCAGCTGTTGCAGCTAGCGGGCTGCTCTGGAGCAAAAGCTGAGCTCGCATCGAGATATCTCAGAAGAGGCATCCTTCATACATAGCTCCGTGCACTAGAGAGCACTATAACATGTGTTTCCATGAAGTTTGTTAACTACTCTGCTAAACAGGCGTGCTGGAAATGCCAGAGGAATATGCTCTGGAATGAATGGAAATACTCATCTAAAAAGACATTAAATTCAAGCCATCTTTTTTTCCCCCCCTCCTTGCTTTGCTGAGCTGCTGTTGCTGCTCTCTCCTAGTGCATGCTCTCAGGATGGCATTTCGGGAGAAAGAAATGTTCGGGGTGTGTTTTCCAGCCTCGTGGCACTTAAGAGAGAGACTGAGTCATGATACATGGGGGGGGGAATTTCATGCCATCATTGGTTCTGGGGATGCAGAGGCAGAGCCAGTCCAGCCACGGGCAGCAGCTCATCCTCCGTAATCCCTGTGAGAGACCTGCTCCCAAATGACTGCTCACGTGTGGAAAAACAGAGCCTTTCATGAGTATCAGCTTCTGGGAGGTACAGAGCATCCTGGAGGGGCTCAGTCTTACAATAAGAGGGATAAAACCTCAGGAAAATTTGACTATTGAGAGTTCCAAATTTGCTTGAGCTTCTCTAGAGCTTCCTCCTCTTCAGCCTGAGGAAGTTGGCATTTTTAGCCAATATCCTCTTGAAAATTCAGTGATACACCACTGCAAATCTTAATCTCCTTTTGACTTCTGTGTAGTGAATGCATTTCAAGGCAATTCCAGCAGCCCCCAGAAAAGGCTCTAACTGATGCCAGTAAATGACAGGATGCCTCAGATCCTGACACCAATCAGAGGGGTCAATATCCATCACAGGGGGAATATGCTCAAAAGGCTCCAAAGTGGCCCAAAGATGTTTAGAATTGGAGCTGCTTAAGAGCTTCCCCATAAAATTATTTTCATTTGTTATACCTGCTCTATTTTGTACATATATATAGTGTGTACATATATGTACACATATATAAATATACGTATATGTGTGCATGAGGTATTTTTTCCTGAAAAATCTTAGCTTTACACAGAGATTTTTAAATTCAGCCACGAGCCTAAGTTCAAGCCACACTGCGGGGCTGTGCCCAGGGATGCTGAGCCATCTGGCAAAGAGGGACTCGGGTGCTTTGCTCCATCCAGCCAAAGCCCTGGCTGGATGCCATCTCACCACTCCCTACCCAGAACGTTTTTCTGGAGCTTTTTGATCTAAAAAAAAATTTTTTTTTTTTTGGTCCCCTTAACCATTTGTTTTTTTACACCAACGAGTGCAGAGGCACTGAATCTCCTTCCAGGCAGGAACTACTGATGCTCTTTCCCAAACACCCCTCACACCCCACAGCACCCACAGCCCTCCCCACCCAGTGTGCTCTCATCACCGAGGCACCAGAGAAGACTGAGCAGGGACATGGCAGCAAAGAGACCCCTACAAGAGGAGGCAAAGGTGCAGGGACACCCCTGTCCCCTGTGCCACCACTGGGTTTATGCCACAGTCATGGTGGCAGGGGTTCAGGGACAGTGCCCAGCTTGCCAGGCTACCTGAGACAGGTCCCAGTGCTGTCAAGGCAGCAGGATGAGCTTTTGATGAATTAGATGGCAAAAGCAAACATGCTTTCTCTAGGAAACAGGTTCCTGCCACTCGTCTGCTCAGGGTTATCGCAGCATCAGGGGCAGCAGCCCTTCCCGGCAGCCTCCGGCAGCTATGGAGGCAGGATATTACTTTGTTGCTTATTCATTTTATTGCTTCTCCTTTCTAAATATTTGCTTGGCAGGGGAAGGATTCCCTTTACACCCTATCTGTTTTTACAGGTCAATTGAATTTCTGGCGCTCTCAATCCCTCTTTCCCTCCAATTGCATTTGCAAAACAAATATTGATTGTACCAATTAGCTGCGAACCCCTCGCAGAAGATATCCCAACGCCTTCAGGAGAAAGCTCTCCCAGCAAGTGGGTGTGCCAGTGGGATGGGAGTCCACTGCCAGAGTGGCAATGTCACAAATTCCACCCACAGCAGCCAGAAATGTGTCCAGGTAGGAGGTTAGATCTAACCAACACACAGGTTCTTGCTGAATCACATCCTTTAAAATAAAAATTAAACAAATTTTAAAAAAGGTTTTCCCCTCAAAACATCTTTAGGGTTTGCCTGTGCAGTGCTGGGCTTTTCTGAGGTGCCCCACCAAAAGCAACAGGCACGTCCAACCCAAGCACCTGGTCACACTCCATCACACTGATTTCACTGCTCCGGGTTTTATCTGTGACTTCCTTCAAAGGTTTTTGTGAAAACCTACAACTGCCACAGTGAGAAAGGGAAGACACCTTGGTGGATAAAACAGCGCTAAGAACTTGCTGGGTTTTGCTCTCATGAAGTCTAAACGAATGTAAAGAGAGCAAGCGAGATGACCGAACTGCACGGCGGTGCGAGGCACGGCGGGGATCCTTCGCCCTCCTCACATGCCGAGCCACCAGCCTTCGGTGACTCTCATCTTCTGCCAGCTGCCACTGGGACAGGGTGCCGGCTGCGACGGCGATGCCAGCCCCTGGTGTCACTCCAGCAGGAGCTGTGACACAGACCCAATGTCTCACAACTCACCGGTGGCCACTTGCAAAGCGTTCAGAGCACACTGTTAAATGTGTCCCGCCTGTGTCAAAAGTCACAGCCCAAGGCAAAGGCACAGGGGGTGCAGGCAAGGGGGAGCTGATGGATGAGCCATGGAGATGGGACATGGGTCAGCCAGCCTGTCTAGAGGAGAGGAGATCATCCTGCTGCAGCAGGGCAGGAGAGATGTTGGCCACAGCCAGCCACTGGTCCATCCCAGCGAGGATCCCCAGGCTGCCAGGGATGCCCAGCCTCGAAAAAGCCTCAAAACCCTGAAAACAATGCTGCAAATCCCAGAAAGAAAGGAAAGCGCACATTCCTCTTCATATCCCCTGCAGCCCAGGGAAGGCAGACTGCCCAGCCAGCCCAGAGTGCAGGTCTGGCCCAGGATCAGGGAGAAATGCTTTCCCCACCCCCCCAAAACGGGGATGCTTTATTTCTCCACATTTCTCTGAGTCACAGCTGGGCGAGTTCAGGTTCCCACTGCAGCGCTGGGGTAAAATGAGACAAGAACACAGAGCAGTGCCCCTCTCCATAGCCAGGCCAGGGTGCAGGGTTTGGTATCCACAGGGGGGGCAGGTCACCCCAGCAAGCTGGGCTAAGGCCAGGGCAGAGCTGTGGATGTATAAGATGCTGACACACCGATGTGATGTGTCTCATCTGAGGACAGCACGCATGCAGCCAGAGTCCCGGGGTGCAGGGCGGGAAGCAGACGCCTGGTTAGAGAAAGGAGGGAACCAGCCACAAACCACTCATGCTCCTCTGAAGCTTGGACAAGGATGAGGCCGCTTGGCTCTGTGCTCTGGGGCCAGGCCCATCTCTGGTTTAAAGCAGCTGAATTGAGCCCAAAGTGTCACAGAGTCAGCCTGCCTGGAGCGGGTTCTGCCACCAGGCTGCTTCACCCCGACATGAAGCCAATGTCCCCCTTCGTGGCTACAGGGAACTTGGTGTGAGAGAGAAGCAGCCCCCAGTGCTGCCAGCTCTCAGAACTGCACCTGAAACGAGTGACAGCAGCTGCTGGAGGCTCTGTGCCCACAGCTTGGAACTGGATGAGAATCCACCTTTTCACTTTTCCCCTCATACCACCTCCCATTTTAAACTGATCTCCCTGGGCTGCACCAGGAATGGGACCTCTCAGGCTGGCAAGCCCCATGAGCTTGGAAACAACAAAGCAAAGGCAAAAAGCTTGGTATTCACCCTCAATCCATGTCAAATGACATGATGGGAAAACCAAGGTCAGGAGCAGTAATTTGTTTTGCCAGCCTGTCTCCTGGACGCGCAGAGCAGAGGCAGCCTGGATCCCCCTCCCTCACGTCAAGCAACACATGTCCCCCATTCCCTCCCGGTGGCATCCCTTAGAAGACGTCACTGTGCCACCTCCCAGCCTTGCTGAACCCTCTAAAGGTCAGCACCGAAGGCATGTCCACCACATATGGTTATTAGTTCTCCGTGGGTCCATCCATCCCTCCACTACAGCTGGGTGAACAATTCACAGCGCATAAATTTATCTAGCAGATCTCAGCCCACGTGCTGTTTGCTAACAGCCTGTAGAGAGGCTATATTTTATCCCTTTGGGTTTCCTGGCCAGCATTCAAGCTCCTGACCCTGATTTATTCGCAATCGGTCAAGAGCCACATTTCATCTCCATCGGCCACGTCTGCACAGAGCTATTCGGAGCACGTGGCTCCATGTCCCACAGCAGAGCCAGCACACCTCGCCACAAAGCAGCCCCAGCTCTCTGCAGCACCTCCAAGAGGTAATCAGGGGGTTTTGTGTTCCAAAATAGGCTCTGCGGGGGCAAACCTTGCTGGCTGAGAACAGCGTGGCCGGAACAAACTGCACCTCTTGCGCGCGCGAAGGCGATGAGAGCTCCAGATGCCAGCCCGGGCTGGCTCCCGGCCTGTCCTCATCCCATCTCCCCATCTCTTTGCCTACCTCTCTGCCTATTTATAGGCATGGAAGACCTTTGCAGAGCGCCCGAGCAGCCAGAGGGTTGAGTGTATAGGCGGGATGGCAAATGCCACCCTTCAACTTTCCAAAATCCTTTTCCTTCTGCCTCCCCATGGGGCCGCCAGTCATGACCCTGCCTTTGAGACAAAACCTTGGGTGGGACCAGCAAGAAAGTGTCTCTCAGAGCTGCACCCGCCACCAGCCTGGCCCTGGGGGGTTAATAGAGCACCTTATGCTGGATGTTTCCTAGGGGAGCAACCTCACTCACACATGAGAGCATTCCTCTACAAAACCAAACCAGGCAACGCAACCAAGATGAAGGGAGAGGTGCAGAGGAATCTGCAGGATTCAGGGAAAAACAGCGAAGCATCAGGGCTAGTACTGCAAAGGATCAGGGTGAGCATCAGCTCTATCTGACATCTTCATTGGAAATTGCAATTAGGGACTAATTAGCATGTTAATAACATTCGTAGAAGATAATAAACTGGAGAGGATGGAAGGGAGCAAAGCAATCTGAAGGGGACCCTGGAGAGATATAAAAAAAAATAACAAAGGAAATTCAGCTTGGAAAAATGCAGCTTCTGCAGTTCAGGGAAAAAACATCCGGAGCAGATGCTGCAGGAGGAGGAGCAGGGAAGCAGAAAGAGGCTCAGGGTGGGAGCACAGGGGAAGGCAGCCCCTTGCTTCCGTGTGAGCCACGTCCTGGGGCTGGAGCAGGGCAGCCTGCATGGCTTCACCAGGCAGTGGGAGAAGGAGCAGCACCTCATTGTGGCAGAGCATCCTGCTGGGGATGGGCTTTCCTTGCAGGAGAAAATAATATCCCGAGTAGAACCACTAAATAAAACTTGACTTCTCCAGGAGCTCTTTACCCTCACATGCACTGCAAGCCCCATCGCACAAACATCTCCCCTCCTCCAAACATCTCCCAGGTGGCCACACATGGGAAGGTGAGAGGTGGCAGAGCTGTCACCTTCCCCCCGGGTGGGCAAAGCAGGGGGACAGCAGTCGGTGTGCAGAGCTAATGGCTAAGCCATGCTACAAAAGGAGAGCCCCACACCCCAGCTGGACATGGAAGCAATTCCTCTCCTCCCGAGCAGAGCCTCACAGCGCCTCCAGCTCTCGGTGCACAGCCTCTCTTGACCAGCATGATGTAGCAGATGATCCTGTTCCCTACCAGACTGAAGCCCCCCCATGCTCTCCACCACAAAAGCCCCCAGACCCACTAGAGAAAACTGCCCCATAACTGTCTGATGGGATGTGGGATGCAGGGTGGACCCTGAGGGTGGGACATCTTGGTGACTCCAGTCCTGGCATCACCACCAGTCTACACTTCATAGTGAAATGGATAGAACTGTTTTCTTCTACAAAAATCCCGTAATTACTCAGATGACCAAAATGAGGTAACCAGCGTGCCTTTCTTGCAGAGATCCTCATGGACCTGCACCTCCTGGCACAAACCAGGCAGGATGCAAGCACTCACAGTGGGGAGGATGCTGGGGGTGGCAGCTTCTCTCACACTGCTCTGGGCAGACACAAAGAAAACTGCATGAAGCAGCAGCAATCCCAATCTCTCCATTCCCACGCAGGAGGGACTCTGCCCATCTCTGAGATGCAGAGGGTGAAGAGGAGAGCTCAGCCAGGCTCACCTGATCTTTGCAGCTCTGCTGCACCAACAGCTCCTTGTGCCAAACAAAAAGCAGCAGCCAGCAGGACTGCAGGAAAGGGCTGGGCCCACTAAAACCCCCTTCACCACAACTTCTCCTTTGCCTCTCAGCTGGAGCCCTACACCCACAAACTCCCCAGATGGGCATCTCTGTCTCCTCTCCAGTGCCTGATAATCCAGGCAGACCAACCAGGACCTGAGTCACTGTCACTTGTCCCCACCACCTGGCGACAAGGAAGGTCACACCAGTCGTGTGTCTCCTCCAAACAGTTGCTGTCACCCCGGATGTCTGAGCACTCCAGCCCTTCCCTGGAGCATTTGGAGGGTTTAAAAGTACAACCAGTTCAAAGGAAAGCCCAAATTCTAACCCACCAGGACTGTTTCTTCAGGTTGCAAGAGCTCTGGGCTGTGCAGCTGCCCCACATCGGGAAGGGGCAAGAGTTTTATTGCCCAAAGGGGAACTGAAGTGGTTCCTGATGCCTGATTACTCGGAGGCAGGCAGGGAGGAGGGGAGAAGCTTTTCCATGATTTGTGGGCTGTTCTCAGGCTGTCCCTGCTGCCAGGTCTTGGGCAATTTGATGACTTTTGTTGCAAACTGGAAGAACAGGAGACATATGCGAAGGAGGAAACTTGCATTCCTCTCGCCTAAGAAATCCCTTCTCACTTTCCCCCAAATCACACATACACCCAATCCCAGCCTCTCTGGGCTGGCTTGGACACCAGCTCCCCTCCCACACCCAGATGACCTACTCGTCCAGAAATGGCCAGGGCCTGCGGCTGGGGCGTTATCCTCTTCTCCTTCCCTTCCCATGTCCTGCCTGCACAGCCCTGCTGACAGCCAGGGCAGGCAGGGGAACCCTTCACCTTCCACTGCTGAGCCAAGGAATGGAAACACCGAATAAAGACAGCCCCTCCCAGCAGCATCAGTGCAAGGAGGACCCCAAGCCCCCAAAACTCACCCCAGCCCCTCCACAAGCCGCATGCCAAGTGCCTTCACACCTCCTCCTTCTCCTCCTCCAGAGACGTCTCCAGTGGCTAGCAAACAGAGATGCTGTATTTCTCTGTCCCTATTCCCAGAAAAAAATCCACACCTGGCACTCTCTGCCTCTAGGAATGGTGATCCCCAAAGCGAGGCAGGGATGTGACTCACTGGGTGGTTGGACACAGCGATGGACGTGGCACACCCGACCACCGGGCCTCGATTTCTACAGCATCTCCCCTCCCCTGGTGACATCTCCTCTGTCCCTGGAAGTCCTCTGTGGGACACAGAGGTGGGAAAGGACTCACACAGAGCTGAAACACAGCGATGACATCAGCACCTCCGGCCACAAGGCCGTGCATGTGCAGGCAGAACGCCAAGGCCAGCCTCAGTCCCTGTGAAAGCCTGCGGGGAAGGAATGCACGCGGAGGAAAACCACCTGAGCACGGGCAGAGCCCCAGCCAAAGCCACACAGAGCCCTCGGGTAGGGAACCAACTGCTGACAGATTCTCCCTGCTCATTTCCACAGCCTGTGAGCTTCAGTGTCACCTGCTGATGCTTCCTGGGGTGGTGAATGTCAAGAGTGACCTGCGTGTTGCCAGCATGGAAAGGTCCCTCCAAACCACCTCCTGAGAGGGAGAAAGGAAGGGGCTGCTTTCAAAACAGCCTTGTGACCATCACAAGGTAATTCCCGCCTCTAGCTACGTATCACAGAAAGCATCTAGGAGGCTGCTTAAAGCCTGCCTCCAAAAGAAGACCAAATCCCCCAGGGGCAGCCGTGCTGTCCCAGGGGAGCTTCCCACTGGTGAAAAGGTGAAGCTGGGACCTCACAGGAAAGCTGTGGGAGAAGCCCAGCAGAGCTGGGTTAAGCAAGACCCTGCAATCTGGCCACGGGGCGTTTGCCTCTGCAATCTTGGCTTTGCAAAGGGTTCACAGGTCCATTTAACAAAGTGAGACAGAAAATTGGACGCCAACGCCTGCTCAGTGCAGGGAGAGCCACCCTGCTCCAAGCCCATCTTGCTGGGGCCTCCTGAATTTCTTTTCCTCCCTTTTAAATGGAGACTAAAGACAACCCCCAAGCTCAGACCCAGATCAAACACAACCTCACACGTGCTCAAGAAGGAAGACCAGCCACGGAAGTGGAGCATGGTCCTTACACAGACTTCTCCATCCCCATTTCCACACCCAGCTGAACACAGAGCTTCCCGGCTGGGGTGGGACTCTTCTGGGTAAGAGGAGAAAAAGCTCCGGGGTGGATCCCACCATTTCCTATTCCAGGAAGGCCAGAACCCCTTTGAACTCTGTCCTTCTGCTGGAGAGAGTGAAATGCAAAAACACACACCCCAGTGCTAATTTAAACTTACACCTTCCCCAGAGTCAAGCCCTGGCATCCTGAAAACATCACCAACCCGTACGTGTGCCAGGCAATTCCACTACAGACGGACAAGTGGGATGGGACCTGCTACAGCAACACTAACAGGCAGCCGAGTATCAGCCACTAGATTTGCTCTTTCAAGCCCCAGTGCCTTGCCCCAGGCAGCCAGCAAGACTATTATTAGGACTCGAGGCAGCCTGGCCTCTGACTGCTCTCCCTGCAAGCGCTGCCCCGCGGAAGGATGTGCAATTCCCACCACGGTGCCCTCATTGCATAGATATTGGATTTGGGAAATACTTTTTTTTTTGCTGCAGGCGAAACAGCTTCTTTCCCACACCTGCCCTTTCAAATGAGAGCGGTTTAACACTGTTTGCAGAGCTAAAAAAAACCCCCCCAAACCATTGGCATCCCTACAGCTGGCCCAGCCCCATGCCTCCGGTGTGGGGGGAGCTGAGGAAGAGCAAAGCAGAGGAGGTAGCAAGCAAATGAAAGGTGTTGCTGTGGGGGGGGAAGGCAGCAAACAGCCCCACGTGCCAGCATCTCCCTGTGAAATAGCTCAGCAGCCCTGTCCCCGAGCTGGGGAGCTGGCAAGGAGGGGTTGGTGTCCCCCAGAAACCTGCAAACAGCTTCAGGACTGCTCACAGCAGGAGAGGAGAGATGGATTAAACACCAGGGCAGGTTGTGTCAGCGAGACAGGCACTGCCTTCCTAGCTCCAACAGTTAAATATCTTTGTGAAGCCTTTCCCTGAGCTCAGCAGAGGCACAGGACTGCCCAAGACATTCCCACAAGAGGCTGCAAGGCACCCCAGTGCTGCTGCAATGGGTGCTGGCAGCCTTAGGCATCCTCGACCCAGCAACACCAGCCCCATCCCGGGCTGCTCCTCCAGGATCCCCTGTGGCTTTACAACGCACCTTTGGACATAAGAGGACCCCATTTTTCTCCCCTGTGTCACATGTGAAACAAACCCTGCGATAATCTCATTTTCCAGGTTGTAAACTCGCTCATCAGTGGATAAGGACATGTGGGGGCCTCCCCTCCCCATGCTGCTCTGATGATCTCAAGGCCCTCGATGGGGAATTGTGCCCGGTTTCTGCAAACTATGATCTAACCTAATTCCCTCCATCCCATTACTTCAGGATTTACAACACACAACCTCCCCTGAAATGGTTTCTGGTAAATTCTTTGAAAGCTCTTCTGGTCCTCACATCATCGTCAGGGTCAGCCAGGCATTAATGGCAAAGCATTTACGCACCAGGTAACTCGTTCCCCAGCAAGACAGTTTGCTTATGCTTTTTAAATTCAGGAAGCAATTAATAGTTGCCACAAAAGCAACCAGTGCTTGTCTTGGGTGAGGGCCATAAAGGCCTGACTTGCCCTGGGGAATTCCGATGCCTCCATCTCAGTAGGCACCTTCCACGAGCGGGGTGGTTGCAAAGGCAGATCCTTAATACCTGGATACCCAATGCTGGGAAATCTTCCTGCTCCTGAAGAGCTGTGACTCCAGCTTCCTGAGCCAGCTCAGGGAACAGCGCTGCCGGCATCAAAGTCAAACAAACACAAGACCCAAGCATCTTCTGGCTTTTTCCTCTCTAGGCAAGGACTTCTTTGAACTCCCTGACTTTGGGACTTGCAGATTCAAAAGCCCAAATGTGACAGAAAATGCTGTGGATGAAGCCAGGATCCCAGCATGATCCATGGATCTAATAGAAAGTTGGAAAACTTTGGTCCCTGGAGCTCAGCATCTTCTGCTTACGCCAAAAACCCAGGCCCCGGAGGTCAACAAAGCCTATTCACACCAAAAAACCCTGCTCCCCAGAGCTAAGCATTCTCTAGTCATGCTGAAAAGCCAGGCCCTGGAGCCCAGCATCTTCCACTTACACCAAAAACCCTGCTCCCCACATCCCAGCAAGCTGCACTCCCACACAAAGAACCCCCAGAGTCCGGCATGTTCCACTGAGACCAAAAAACCCATCCCTTGAGCTCAGCATCCTCCACTCACACTCAACAACTGTGACACCTGGAAAGCAGAGGCAGAGGCATCCACACCAAGGGAGGCTTCCTCCCTCCTGACCAGCACAGATGTCTCTCAGGGAGAGATGATCCACTTGCTGCCTCCCACTAAAATCATCAGCCGGCTCTGGAGATCCCCAGGTTTTAGGAGACATCCCTTTCCATGCTGGCCCCCTCAGAGCCATCAGAAAACAATGATTTCCAGGCTCACCCCTCTGCACTAGACTTCAACCAGCTGCAGACAGGCCCGTGCATATCCTCTTCCTAATCCTTCATGCACAATCCCTAGACAGTCCCTGGCTTTTATTATTTTCTGGCAGGAGAGAGCACCATGTTAACCCCTGTGTGCAGGCTGCAGCCTGAGCATCTCTCAGCACATCCCAGCTCGGGTCCAAATTGTAAATTAAACGTTTGTGTAACAAGAGAACTGTTGAGGGTTAATGGCCCATTAATATTTGAAACCTTTAATTCTTATTTAACGGCCTGTCCAAACAGTCCCTTCTAAATTCTTGATACAATGGTGGGCCTAAAACGTTTATTTATTGATAAAGACCGTGGGAGGCTCTTCCCATTGGGATGGATATGCTTTCCCGTGGGGGGTTGAAAGCCACAGGACAGAGCAGGCAACAGCACCACTGATTATTCATCGTGACACAGACCCTGCACTCCTCACCTCTGCCAGACCCTTCTCAACTCACCAGTTCCCTCAGCTTCAGGAATACAAGATAAATTCCTTACTGGGACATGTTTTAAGGCAAGGAGGATGAGGGAATGTTGTTTGTAAGCACCTTGGAAGGTTCTGTCCTTGGCATGATGCTGCAAAATTCTCAGGGAATGGAGCTGCACCTGCCCAGGTTCTGGCTTGCAGGTGTGGGAACAGCGTGCTGGGGACACACGAGATATGGGCAGGGTTTGCATCCCAGGAGCACATCCTGCAAGGAGACATCCTGAGATGTGAGCTGCAGCTTCTCCAAATGGGAGAAAACAACGTGAGCTCCCAGGGTGCAGGAGGCTTTGCCCCAGAAGAGAGCAGAGCCTGGTGAGAGGCACAGAAGACAGGAAGGGCTGCAGCCTCACCAGATGGGGGTAAACAGCCTCCAACTCCAAGCCCGAGCTCCTGAGAGGACAGAGACTTTGCCCCAGGAGGGAGCAGAGCCCAGGAGAGGCACAGAAGGCAGGAAGGGCTGTAGCCAGGAGCTGCCCCTGTGGCCCCAAGCTCAGCACTGACCTTGAAGCGCAGGGCAGGCGGCTGCCATCGCTGGCATCGTATGACCCGTTACAAAACACGGCAGGCTCTGCTTAGAGGTTACACACTGCAGGACAAATTTAACACCCGAGAGCGTTCCCAATCCCACTGAAAGAATTCCTGGCAGGGGCTCAGTCATCGCCCACTACTGTTAAGTGGCCAAGTGCCACTGCATTGGTTTGGCTCCAGACACACAAGGAGGAACTTGTTCCTTACTCCTGGAGCAAGAGATGCTTCAGCTGATGGAGGACACCAGGCAAGATGATGAAATGCTCATCAGGAGCAGGTGGGCCTTGAAGTAGAGAGCAAAGGAAAAGTGGGAAAGATGCTACTCCCAAATGATTTCACTTGTTTGAGAAAGGTATTTAAGGGCTGCAATTAAAAATTTGCATTGAAGCCAGCCTGACTGCGCAGCTCTCCTCATGAAGTGATCCTCAGGGTGAATGATGAGAGTATCATCACTCAGAAGAACAAACAGATGGAATGAAGGCACCTTCAAAGGATGCCCAGTCCACAGAGTGCAATACCAGGGGACTTCCTGGCCCGGCCACGAGGAAGAAAGGCTCAACAGGAGGAGAACTTGTCCCTGCTGCCATCCTCCCAGCCATACATGAGCTCTCCCAGAGCCACGCCGCCTGTTTGCGGAGATGGAGCAGGTGGATGCTGCTCCAGAGCAGAGCTGGGGAAGCCGCAGGCCAGGCAGGGTGAGAGAGCCTCTGCCAGCAACAGATCTGGTCACAGCTCAGCAGCAACCCTGCCACTCCCTCCTTCTCCTCCTCCTCCTCGTCCCCCTCCTCCTCTCCTTCCCTTTCCTTTCCCCCGGCCCCAGCCCCGCATTTCTGGAGCAGCAAGAGTCAGCTCTGCTGATGCTGCTGAAGGGCCCCGAGCCAACTGCGGCTGTAACCTCAGGAAAAAAGCATCAGCTCGGAAACACAGCAACGGGAAAAACAGACAGGCAGCCACGTGTGCGCACATGAGGACTCCCGAACCAGGAGAGCTCCCACTCTAGCACTGGTCTGCAGTAATGAGCAACTCGGACTCTTGATTCCAGGGCAAGAGGGATCCCGGGTTTGCCGTTTCCTTCCAGTCCCTGGGAACACAAAACCAGGACCTGCTGCTCCTATCTGAGATTGGCCTCAGCCCAACACGCAGTGCCCAGCCCTGTCCTGGCCAGGTGATGCTGGCGAGGCAGGTGAGGATGCTCAGGGCAGGACCAGCGCGGGTGGGGTTTTGGGCCCCCAGCACAATGAGATGACGATGAGAAAAGCCCAGGTCGGGAGCGCCAGCGTGGAGGCGATGGAGCAGTGACAAGACGACAGAAAATGTCGTCAGGCCAGTGGCTATTTTTATCTGCAAGGACCAACACTTAATACTCTCCTATCTCCCACAAAATGTCACTTGAGCTCCGGCAGAAAGTTTACACCACTTGCAGACAAGGGTTGAAACCCGAGCACGTAATCCCTGCTCCAGTCAAAAGTTTTAGTGGGATTCACAGCGTCTGGACAGGGGAAGCTGAGGGGGGGAAAAAAAATCCTTCCCCTGAGAAATGATGGCTGAGGCAGCAGAGAGACAGGACAGGTGGGTCCCCTCCCAACACCAGGTATTCCCCTGCAGAGTCACCTGCCCCATCTGCAGGGCACAAGGGCCTTTGTGAGCCCTGGAGCTACCCTGTGGCCTCCTCACTAGCTCAACCAGGATTAAAGTACTCTAAAAGGGTCTTCAGCAGAAGGGGGAACAGGGGAAGCAAGACAGTCACCACCCCACTCTCTAAACACCTAAGGGAGATGAAGGGCTGGGAGGAGTGGGGTGAGTCAGGCAGAGCCCACAGGGGGTTTTGCAGAGGGTCCTCATCAAGGCATCACCCTTCTTGGAGATTCCCCACGGTGCACCAAGCATCTCTAATTACCTCAAACACTCCCCCCTTCTCCGCTCCCACCTCCTTCCCTCTCACCCTGAAGGCCAGACCCGACGTGCCTGGGGTGTAAGGAAAGGAGGCTTCCCTCACTTAATAAAGCCAAGGCAGAGCAACGCTGTTATTAACAGCAGCCTGCCCACGGCAGGAATATTGCAGCAGCAATCCCAGGGGAGCACCCCGGCACTGCCCTGACAGCAGATGCAATAACACAGCCCCAGCACTGCCCCGTGATATTGCACTGAGTGCAAACACCAGTGGGTCCCCCCTTGCATCACAAGCAGGGCTCAGTATTAGGGATGAATGGATACCTGGTCAGGCTGAGATTTGGGATGGCACTGTCCAGAGGGCTCTTCCAAGAGGGGCAAAAGAGCAGAGGTAAAAAGAGCTGGTAAAATATGGTGCAGCACAGAGGTGCTTAGAAAAGTAAGGTACCAAGCTAAAGGGCTTCCATGGAAACTCACAGGAGGTGAATTCTTCCAGGGATAAAAGGCACAAGCCCATGTGGGTCTTGGAGCTGCCCCCAGCTGCCCTCAGGAGGTTTTTTTCACATCGCGCTGTCTGTTTTTAAAATTAAAAACACTGGGCAAAGCATTCAAGAAGGGAGGCAGAGGCAAGGAGAGGAGCCAGCAGAGAATGGGGCTGGGTGAACCCTGCTGGGCTCTGAAGCCCCTGGAAATGCTGCAGGATGCTGAGGGAAGGGGATGGCCACAGCTTTCCAGAGGGACACACAGCACCTTGGAGGAATCAAATAATAGACACTGACAAGGAAAACCCGCTCCACTACCCCAGAAATCTTCTCTTACAGCAAAGAGTGGGGTAAAAAACCCTGGGGAATATAGTGGAGAGGCAAAACTAGCATTCCTGAGATGGCCAAGAAGTGATCACATCTATCTCCCTCCATCTCCAATTGCTAAGATCCATTTCTGAAGCATCACCAGCCAAGAAACTTTGGTTGATTGGATGTGGTTAAAGCAAAAAACGCACGCAGAAAACCTTATAGCTGAAACTTAAATGGTCTCCACAAACAACTTGCATATTTCCAAGGACACTAAGGAAATTCACATTTTTCTCCCCCATATTTTAGACTTAAAAAATGCCTCGAGGGAAAGAGTTATTTAGAACTACTTAGGAAACACAAAGGATAAAAAAGCCTGTAATTATTTCTCTGCCAAGGGCTTGTCAGTTTGAAAATCCCCGCTCTTGAACCACTAATCCTCATGGAAAAAAAAATGCAGCTTCGGCAAGATGCATCATTGGTTGACTTTTGCTGCACTTTTCCGGCACAAGGGAACTAAAGGGAAAGGCGTAGATTTGGGTGTTGTTTCTTTAGCACCTTTCACCCACAATGTGCCTGATACACGTCCTTGGCTGACGAAGGAGACCTGCAAAGCATCACCCCAAAATGAGGCTGCTCTGCCTGAGAATGGTGCTCTGCAGGCATCAGGCCGGGGAGGGAAGGATCACGGCTGATGCTTGGAGACAGAAGTGCCAAAACAGGCAAGAATAAATCAATTCAAGGTGGGGGTATGCTTACTTTAAAAGCCAAGGATTCAGGGAGTTCCTGGGATGTTTTGTTATGTGGTTGGAAATAGCATAAAGACATTATTGGCAGGGAAACTGCACTTCCTCTGGAGGATGGGGATGGGCCATCCCAGCAGAGCTGGGATTTGGGCCTCTGGTTTAGCAGCCAGATTCATCACTTCACGCCCTCCTGCCAGGATAAGGACGGGTGGCATTGGTGCCTCTGAACCTGGCTGGCCACGGAGAAACAAAACAATGCCATGGAATTTCTTGTGTCCCACACACCGACATCCCAAGAACCCTTCCCAGCCCGGAGCATCTCCCACAGGAGCTGAGTGAGCCACCCAGGTCCTGCTGCATGCCAGCACCCACCCACCTGCACCGCCTGGGTTTGGGGCTGCATGGGGCATCTGGCACAGCAGGGCCAGAAAAACCCTGTCCCTGTCACGGGCAGCCTTCCCACTGCCAAGGATAAACATCTCACCCGGAGCCACACTCACCACGCAGGGCCCTTCACCCATCCTCACCCATCTCTGATGTCTCCTTTCATTACTTTCCCCTAATCCATCTCCATAAAAACTCCTCCTGTCAACATGGGGCTTAATGTCCTTGAGGTAATGCATGCAGGAAGCCTCTCCTCCTTTCTGGTTAACCCTCCTTCCCAGATCCAGAGCTGAGAGAAGCTCAGACTCAAGAGCCTGACCTACAAGACTTGAAGCTTCATTAAACTTTTACGCCAAACACCAGTGGTTGCTCTCTCATAATTACGGGTGCAGCCTCTCATAATTACGGGTGCAGAGGGAAGGAGCAGCACCCACCTGAGCAGGCATGAAGAAGTTTCAGACACTTAATGATTTCCTAACCTACATCCAAAGCGCTGTTTAAAAGGATCTGCCCGACACCACTCCTGCGAGCTGCTGGGCAGAGGAAATGCCAAGATACAAATAATTCAGGATTTCAGTTCCCCATCACCAACCCAGCTGGTCACCCCTCTGGCACAGGGGTGAGACTCCAGACACAAAAGCCTGAGCCATCCCATCACTCCAGAGTCCACAAAACACCCGAGCCAAGAGGATGGCTGGGTTCAAGGACACCATTCAGATGAGCAGCATCTTGCTCCAGCCAAAACCTGGAGTTCAGCATTTCCATGGGGCAATTCAGACCCGGCTTGGCTGAATCCTGTGTGAGCCTCTTCCTCTCCTTCAGCCCTTGCAGGAACCTAGAGAAAGTGGTCTGTGAGGGGAAAGGAGGCTGCCATCCCCTCCGCAGCACCCAGCACTGGGCTGGGGTCCTATACACCTGACAGCAAAGCTGACATTCCCTCTTTTTCCACTGACTCTCCAATACCAGAAATAGAAAAGATGCCCAGAGAAGGTGCCCCATAAGCATGTCGGAGGGCAGTTCCAATCCAGGCTCAACACAGAAATCATCAGGCGGGAGTTTTGGGGTTGTTCCTCTACAAACACCCGCCTTCATTAGGAGCACCCATGAATTTATTCATCTCAATCACCCCTTTGGAGGGCACTGCAAACATGGGGCATTGCCTTCCTCCCATTTAGATAAATCACGGCAGGGGTTAATAACCCTTTTCATAGCTAAGATGCAGTTTTCCAGAATTAAAGGCTCAGCAGGGCCAGCAAATTCCAAGCAGAAATTCTGCCAAAAAAAGCATCCCTATGATTTTACGATGGCAGGGGTTGGAGGCAAGGAATTACAACACTGACTCTTTCAAATAAAAAAGGCTGCTGCAGCTGAAAACTGCCTTCAGGTCCCTGAACCTGTTTCTCTCTCCTTTCCAAAATTTTCCAGCCAAAAGCTTCTTTGAAAAGGAAGCAAAAGTAGCAAAGGGAAAATTCCCACCTTCCTCTTCCTTCTCAGCCGCTTTGGGCGATTCTATGCAGCGAAAAATCAACTGATAGCATGGCCCCACTGGCCCCAGGCAGGAAGGAAGGAGTCCTTGGACACACAGGCTCCAGGTCCATCCAAGGATCTCCGAAGCACAACATCAGAGGAGAGGATGCACCTCCCAAAGAGATCAATTGCATCCAAACAATGGATTCTCCAGGAATTGCCCTCGCCTCTTACGCTTTTAAGACCCCACTTTGCCCCCTTACAGGGCAGGGAACCTTGCCCAGAGGGATTTCAGGGGCTCTCCACCCCACTGGGATGGTGGTTGTCATTCCAGAGGAACAGACGCACCGGGGAGGGGGATTTTGCACGGTGGCGGCGGGGGCGGGGGACAATGGGCCGAGGAGCGATGGTCCCGTGAAAAGGGATTTGTTCCGCTGTCAAGGACGGCGTTAGGAAATGAAGCCCACGAGGGAAGGAGAGGGGTAGGGAGCGGCGAGAGACAATGCAGGGACAGCGGTGACAGGGAGACAGCTGGGGAGGATCAATGCTGAGCCCTGGTGGGCTCACAAAGCACAAGGACTGGTTGAGGGAGAGTCCTCCAGAATCCTCTGCCCCTCCAGGCGTTCGCCCCGAGGATGAGCAGGATGTCTCCACATGGGGAAAACCACTCATCTGCAGCCACGGAGCCACAGGGCCCCTCCGACATCGCTGCCTGCTGGGACGTGCTGGGACACAGAGGAGAGGGGTTCTCCTACTGATTTGTGCCTTCTTCTATTGATCTGTGTCTTAATCCTGCCAACTTGTGCCTGGGAGGAGCAGCAGCAACACAAACTCTGGCTCACCTTTGGTCAAAGGTAGCCCAAGGGAGAAAGCACAAAGGCAAGTGTGACTTACTTAAAACTTAGGCAGATCTGGAGAGACACAGAGGATTTATATCCAGCATTCAAACTCACCCAGCAAGATGCTGTAAGTGCTTATGATGATGAAAGAAGCGTTTTAAAGCTAGATTTGTATTTCCCAGCTCCATTTCATGGGTGACAGAGCCAACTCCCAGTTCTCTCTCCTCCGTGCAACCACGGTCCATTGTACTCAGACCAGGCACTACTGCAGAAGACCTGACCCCAAAAAACAGGATCATATTCATGGGGTTTTTTTATTTCCACTTGAAACACTCTACTAAAAACAGGGAGGTGCATGCAAGTACAGAACAACAGTAGAAAAGAAATTATTTGCTCTGAACACGACATGATTTCAGCCCTGTACTGAGAAACTCACACACCATTCCTCCCTTTTGTGGGAGAAATTCCCATCTTCAGCCAGCCAGCTGACAAAATGTGCAATACCTGAAGGATCACTGACAAGCTGAAGAAAATTAGTAAGACCCCAGAAAAATCCCAGATAAGTAAGAAGACAGAGCCATCAAACAGAAAACTCTCCAGATAAAGGGAACTGGGTGCCATCAGTCCAGCACTGTGCCCTGCACGGCCCCAGCACTGCACAGCTCAGCCTGCCCCACGCCTTTTGCAAAAGCTTTGGCATCTGGCTGTCCGTAAATATTTGAGGTGGGAAGCCAGGAATTACAGAACCCCTCTCCTGGGCAACCAAGGTTTGACCATCCTAAAAAAACCAAAAAAAAGAAACCATCAAAAACAAACAGCAAACCTCAAACAGAGCTGCAATGAGATGCCTGCTGGTTTCGCAGAGACACGTAAGACAACACGGGTGCATCCTTTGCCCCTGAGGGCCAACAAGCCCAGGAGAAGATAACCACAGGCCAGCTGGATTCCTTTTGCCAGGAAGCAGGATTCCATCCAGGATAAAAGTATTGAGGAAAAACAACTATGGGCTGTCACAGGGTTTGCCACGACAGAGAGCACCACTAGCCTCCCTCACCTTTCTCCTTCTGAAATCTCAAACAAATATACAGAAATTAAAATATCTCATGAAAACACATTTTTACTAAAAAAA